>VXBU01011898.1:207315-330475 GCA_013400315.1 Bombycilla garrulus
GTGTTTGGAGTCCCCAGACATAACAGGAGATAATCAAATGTCTGCACAACCTTCTCCTTTAACCTTTGCACGAGGAATTTTTTCCAGCCTGGCTGTACCTGAAGCAATCAGCAATGGCAGGACTCAGCAGAGGGAAATAAAAAAAAAAAAAAAAAAAAAGCATAAAATCATTCAATAGCTGGGGGCAGAAACTAGACACATTCAGACTAGAATTAAATTTGTCTTCTTCACGACAGAGAGCAATTAACCATTGAACACTCAGCTGGGAAGAGGTGACTTGAATGTCCTTTGAAGTTGCAAAGGAGACTGTACTTCTTTTCCCGGTGGTGAAAACTGGAAGTGTCAGTTGGAGCAGAAATCCCTGGGAGGGCTCCGGGTCTGGGCTGAGTGCTCAGAGGTGTCCCGGTGATAAAGTGTCCTCTTCTGTGTGATGGATGACACCCCACCCGCTCTCCTTCTCTGGGTACTGGGGACATAAGTCCCGTGCCTCCAGCACAGGCCAGGTCCTTAATTGCTCCCAAAACCCCCAGGCATCCCTGCTCTGCGAGGCTGGCGGAGCAAAGCCGGCTGCAGAGGCTCTTCTCTGTCTGGGATGATGCGAGTTGATGTCTGAACAGGCACGTCTGTGGGTAGGGATGGAGCTGCCACGGCCAGGGGGCTGCTGGAGGGGGTTCCAGGCTGCCCCTGCTGCTCTCAGCCAGGCTGGGGAGATCCACTGGCGCCGGTCTTCCCACGCTCTCCCCAGGGGATGCTCAGCCGTGGCCTTCCCGACCTCTGAGCGGCAGTCCTGTCTGAGCATCTTAGGCAGAAATATATTTTACTAGCACTGTAAAAGGGAAAGACAGCTTTGCTTTAATTTTATGACTCTAGAGTACCTTGCTTGGTTAGGTGCTGGCTGAGCTTTGCGGGGGCTTTGGCTTGGAGTTCAAAGGGCAAATAGCAGTGGTGGCTGAGGATGTTCTCTCTTCCCTACACTCCTCCCTTGCCCATCACAACTGCTCCTCCTGTGCCCCCACCTCCACAGAGCCAGGCAGGACCTGTTCCTCTCCTGTTCCCGTCCATTTGTGGAGAGATGCCAGCAGGGACTGTGACAGCGAGGCAAAAACAGAGTGCTCCTGAATTATCCCAGCGTGGGGTTTTCCTGTCTGTCAGTGCCTAAAATTGTGCCTGGAACAGTACGAATGTGAAACTGGGCTGTAGATGAGGACGTGGCTCTGGGGAAGTTACACTGTGGCTGCGTATTTGGGGACACTTATAGAGTGGGGTGTGGTGTGGGGAGCTATTGGTGCCCCCATGAGCAGGGCACTTGCAGCCTGTCACTGCAGGGCCTGGGTTTTGTGCTTTTGCTTCTTTTTCTTCCCTTTATTTTCCAGCCTCTTTCACAAAGACACCTATTCTCCCCTCACCGTGCCCTGGGGATTTACACAGAAAGCTCACCCTCAACATGGCAAAAGAAAGGCCCGGGCGGCCCGGGAGAGGAAACTCACACAGAATGTGGTGTGTGGCTCTTTGTGTCCCCTTTGTAATTCCTCTGCACAATGAACTGCCCCGGCCACCCACCAGCCCCGGGCTACCCCAGGTGCCTCATCCCTCACGCCTCTCGACGTGGCAGCGGGCAGAGATGGGCATGCTCCTCGGCAGGCAGCCGAGAGCACAGCCTTTGTGCTCAGAAAAGGGGAAATTTGGGCAGGGTGGAGAGCGCCATGTTCCTGCAGCAGCAAACAGCGCCTCGCATCCCCGCTAGCCCCCAGGCAGAGCGCTGGGGGTCCCTCCGGCAGCGCCCTTCCATCAGCCCCGCTCTGACGGCTTTTAACATGCTAATGACCCTCTCAAGGGCCGGAGCAGCTCTGTGTAAAACCCATGTTCAGCCCTCGGTCATGGACATTTGCTCGGAGACACAGTGTTAAATATTTATCCTCCCCGCCTCCCCCTCAGCTCCGCAGGCATTAACAATAGCGATTGCAACCGGCCCCTTCCCCCTCGCCAGGAACATGTGGCTCCCGGACCATGACAGCGAACGTTATCGTTTGTACCTGTGAATTATTGATAAGGTATAAGATAGTTCTTGCGGTGAAAAAATAATGAGAGGGAGAGGCTGCAGCCTGGCGGGGCAGGCACTGCTGCAAACCCTCTTCTCCAGGGGCAAAACTGGAGGTGGGACCCCATTTCTGCTGGGCCCATCCGCCAGCTGACCGTGCCGGCCCGCAGCAGCGTGTGGCTCCTCTCGGCATGGGTCTGGCTGGCGCCTGTCCTCCCCCGGCCATCCGCCACCTTCCCCGGGGGAGGTGGGCAGCTGCCCTCCCTCCTGGCCCCACGCTGCCTGAGCCACCCGTGAGCCAGGGATGTCGCTCAGGCAGCTGCCTGCGGGTCGTGGGGGTGAGTGGGGATGTCCCAGCTCGGCGGGGCGGCCGCTCGCCCTCGGTGCCGCGGCGGGGAAGGCGCAGGTATTGCCCGGCCCCGCAGACGCTGTGGCTCCAAGGAGCAGATGGGAGAGCCTTTCAGCTGGCCGGGCTGAGGGGCTCAGGGGGTCTCCAGGGGCTGAAGGAGAGAGAGTGGTCCTTGGCCCGTGGCTTTATGGCCACCGATATGCTGTCCCTGTGCCCTCATCTGTCCCTGGAAAATCAGGGATGATGCTGCTGATTCCCTGGAAAGCAGGTGGCAGTCCTGAAAAGGGGTCAGGTCCCTGGTCTAGGGCTGTCGTTTGGTTGGAAGCTGAATGCAGAGTGTCCATCCCCTTAGCCGTGTCCCAGAGAGTCCCCGTGTCTGCCAGCTGGGGCAGCTCTGCGCTGCAGCTCTGCTCTGCAAGCCTCTGGGATGCCATGTGTGAAGGTGCAGATGGCTCAGGGGGATCTTGTCATGGTGGCGTGGGCAGTCTGATTAAAATGGTTCAAAGCCCAGCTTTGATATGCTTAGACCCCCAGTGCTGCTGCTGTGTTTTGCAGGGAGAGCGTGAGCAGGAGAATCCTGGCATTAGCGTGCAGATCTGGGCCAATGCAGGGCTACACATCTGCGTCCCTGGGCCTGGTGGTGGTGGAGAACCAGGGTCTTCCTCCCTGCCTGACCTCCCCGGAGTGCTCTTTAGGTTGTGTGCATTAGAGAGGGAGAGCAGCACTGAATGGTCTTTCCACCAGCCTCAGAAGATGGGCTGGACTCTTGGAGGGGCTGTGTCCTCCCCTGTGCTGCTCCCCACGGTGCTGCTTTTCCAGGTGTGCTGACACAGGAGCGGGCAGAAAACGGCAAAGGCTCGAAAGTGAGAGTTAAGGAGTGACTAAGAGAGCGTGTGTGTGTGTGCAGTGTGTCTGCATGCTGAGGGAGTGTGGACGTGGTGCAGTGGGCCATGGGTTGCAGTGTATGGACACAGCGTGAGAAATTCCCGGGCAGTGCAGCAGTGTGTGTGGACAGCCCCCAGCCCGAGGGTGCTCCGGCGTCAGGCAGCGTTACCCTGGGCACGAGCTGCAGCATGGGAGCTGTAGCAAGGAAGGGGTTGAGTACAGCTCTAGATCTCACGGCAGCAGAGCATCCCTGAGCATGTGATTGATCCCAGCATTAAAGGGTCTGGGAATGTGAACCCTTGTCTCCCCGCTCACCCGGCTGCTCCCTGACTTGTCTCCTGCTGTGCAGCAACTACAAGCCAGTCCACTCGGATAGCAACTTTGAAGTGTGAATTTCAAACGCACTCTCTGTCCTCTTCCCCTCTCCCATGTCTGATGGGATGCACGGGGAGCAGCAGGAGCACCAGGCACATGAAACAGCCCTGTTCAAAGCCTGGCACTGCAGCTTCCACTTGCAAGTTAGGTTCGCAGGTAATTACCAGGTGGTATTCCCTGCCTTTGCTCCCAGCCTTTTCCCTTTCCCTTGCAAACCGCCTGCTCTCTGCTCTGCTTTTAGGGGAAGAGCCTGGCACCAGAGCAGACACAAACAGCAGAGCACACAGACACTGTGTTGGGCTGGGCTCCTGCCTGCAGGTTAAGGTGGGGGATGCTACAGCCCTCCTGTGCCCCCTCCTGCAATCCCAGCTCAGCACTGAGCTGTGCTCACACCAAGCCAGAGTTGAAGACTGAGGAAGAGAAGTTTTCCATGCAGGGGGCAAAGCAAAACAGCAGCACTTAGGCCCCTTACTCATGTGGAGGAGACCAAACCCAAGCCATTTTTTTTGTCCAGCTGTATTTTGGCTAGAAGGATGCAGTGGGGATGGCTCATCACGGGCTGCATCCCAGGTGCTGTGGGATGCTCCTGTGCTCAGCCAGAGCTGTGCTGTGTGTGCAGGGGGAGGATCCAGCCCCTTCCTTGTGCTGCGAGGCAGAGGCGAGACACAATGTGGACTCGACTTCACAAGACATCAAATGCACTGTGGTCAGATGGAAATTGGCCCTTGGAGCTCCTTTCTTGTGGCGCAGAGCAGCTCGTGGCTCCCGCTCCCCCCTCAGCGAGTGGATGGCTGATAACATGAGGAAACGCCTGCTCCCCTTCAAGCCACTGTGCCTGGGGTCTTCTCTCCAGGCTCACTGACAATTTGCATTAATGTTTGTCTAACTAACCAGGAGCCCTCTTACATCCTCATCGCCTTTGCTGGGGGGCTCTTGTGGCTCATGGGGCAGCAGGACTGGCAGAGGCATTTCTGGGCTGTCTCCTTTGTGCTTCAGCAATCTCCAGCCCTCAGAAAAAATAAAAAATAAAATCCCTTGCCTGAAGAGTGAGCCCTTTTCCCAATTTACTTGAAATGATGTCCCAGATTTCTGCCCAGCCAGGTCCCTGCATTGTTCCTGATTAGAATTTCAGTGTGAGAGCTGGCTTATTTGCAGTATTTTACATATGTAATATGTTGTCAGAAATGCTTTTAAATGCCTGTAGTATTTATTTAGGAGGCAGATTTCAGTATATTAGGCAGGAATGGGGCTGTCTAATTAGTTATTGATGATTTCATATCCACGAAGGAAATTAAGTAAAAGCTGGAGGCAAGCTCCGTTGTATGAATTTACCCCATTTTGGGGCTGTTCTGGGATGCAGCAAGGTTGTGCTGGTTGTCTGGCCTTGGAGCAGCTTGTACCAATTTCATGGAGGGCTTTCCCTCTCCATGAGAGCCATTCTGCATGTCAGGAATGCCCAGCCCTCAGCCCCAGCCACAGAAGGACATCTCCCACCTCAATCACGTCTCCAGCCTCCTCTCGCAGGGCTCTGACACCTTCTGGGGCCTGCGACAGGCTTGTCTCTCAAACCTGGTATTTTTGGTCTCAAAACTGCCCTGACAAAATATGAATCATCCAAGAGATGTAAGAGGGGGCAGAGTCCTGGGCAGACTAGAGTGTATTTTTAGACAGCACGTGTTGGAATTTGACTGTTTCATAGGGAAAAAAGGAGGTTTTCAGATCTGAGTGCTCTGGCCATGCTGGGAGCTCCACAATTGGCTCTGCATTGCATTTCTGACCTTCCCACAGCAGCACAGGAAGGAGGAGAAGGTCAGGCTGTGCTGCACAGCCCCTGCTTGACTCTAGCATGGCAGAAGACCACACTGGGGGCCCATGCCCTGCGTGTTTTCGTGAGTCCCTTCATCTCCTGCTGGGAGCTCATGGCATGGGCATGCACATGCAGTCAGAATTGGCACCTCACCCTTCTGCTGGCCCCAGGCAGCAGCTGTGGAGCCACTCACTGGGGCACTTCCAGGAGCGTGGGTGTCTCTGAGGACACCAGCACCCAGAGTTGCACCCAAAGCCCGGCCGTGCTGCTCTGTCATGCCAGTGACATCACTCGTGCCAGTGATGATGACTCGTATTCCTGCACTGAGATGGCTCCTGCTGCATCTGGCTGTGAGATCCCAGTCTGTAATGTCCCCACTGTGAGACAGGCACCACCTCCCTCCAAGGGGGCTGATATCTGCCCAGCTGCACTGCTCTGGGTTTTTTCCCCTCTGCGGGGTTTGCAGCCAGGACCCCACTGTTCGGGAGATTTCAATTCTTCTTTTTATCTTGGCGGTTGGAAGCCGGGGAGCCGATAATGATGAAGGAGTGTAAATGTCAGCAGGAAACCAGCTTCAATCAGAACTGTTAAAAATAAACCTGCCAGGCCTGCTCTGGCAGGGGTAATCAGCCTCAGCAGCTCCTCTGCCCAGGTCCTAGAGCACGATCCACAGCCGTGCCAGCAGTGCCAGACCAGCCAAGCAGCCGTGCTGGAGGCTGGCTACAACCTTGGCAGCTCCAGCCCTGGCCAGCAGCTCCCCTGGAGCTGTGAGGAACAACCCTCCAAGCCGACCAGGATGAAGGTCCCATCCCTCTTCCCAGGGAGCACCATGATTCTCCCCTCTGTGGAGTTCCCCTGTGCAGTCCTGGCTGCTCTTGAACTCAGTCAGAGATGTGGACATGCAGGTAACACAGCCCTCAGCTATTAAGGCACATCCACAGGGCAGTCAGCCACAGGCTCTTGGGGTCACAGAGCCGCTGTCCCCACTGTGAGTCAGATGCACTTGGAACAAAGACAGGAGATGCATTGTTAACCCCGAAGATAATTAAGCTCAAGGCAGTTTTGAAAAGGCTGTGGGGCTGCTCCATCACTTGAACTTCAACAGTGAGATTGAAGATCTGTGTGAGATCCCTAGGTGCCCACAGACTCAGGGCCAGGACTTTTCCAGCCTTGTGGTTGGGTGCTGCTGTTGGGCTTGATACTCCTCCAAGGCTCCATGTGTGCATGGATTGGGGAAAGGGAGGAGCACCCAGATATGCCTCCAGCAACTCATTTCTGTCTCCCCAAAATAAGGAGGGGCTGTTGATCCCCAGCACAGGCTGGTCCATGGGGTGGGAGCTGCAGCTGTACTCACTACCTGCAGGCAGAGGCTTTCCCAGACCTTTGGTGTGGTTTTGTGCCGGGGGATCTTCAAAGCGCAGCTCTGTGGAAGGAAGCCTTGTGGGCTGGGATGCAGCTCCCAGTCCCCTGTGGCATGGCCGTGGCTGGGTGCTGCTCTCCCAGACGCCCTCTTGGGAGCAGCTGTTACTGGGGCAAGGGCAGCCCCAGCTTGGGCCAGCCTTGTGGCAGGGCTTTGCTGCCTGCTTTCCAGCAGTTCTTATCTTGGCTTTGATGTGTGTCACACGAGATGGAGTCTCTTTATCTGCCTGTTGGGTTTTCCCTGTGTGTCCCTGTGTTTGATTCCCATGCTGGGGTGCTCTTGAAGCCCTGCACTCGCTCTGCTGTTTCCCATCTGCCTTTCTTTTTCCTATCCTGGCTGTTTCCTCCTGGCCCTGTGTAAAATCACATCTCTTTACCAGCTGTTGGGCACGATTTGAGATGTCCCGCTGGCTCCACCCTGGCTGCCTCTCACCCTGCAATGCATCTCCCCCTTCCCATCCCACTGCCAGCCTCTCCCAGGTGCTTTCAGGAAGCCCCAGGCTATGAGACATCAGAGTTTTACCTGGGAGTGCGAGGGCCAAACACGAGGAGTGTGAAGGACGCTTAGTCATGTCAGGGCATCTCGCCAAGTTCTCCAGCTGTCTTGCAAGGTTCAGCCTCGGTTTCAGAACCCACAGGGAGTTTGCTTTAGCTCTTCTTCAAGCTGGGGCCAGCAAGTTGCTGTCCCAGGACCTGTAAAGCTGAGGAGCAGCATCACAGATCCACAGCATGGCTTCTTGGCTCACCAAGATCTGGGACAGATCTGGGACAGCCGGGACGCAATTCTCAGCTTGGCTCAGCCTCATTCACACCTCGGAGGAATCCAGGAAGGCTGGCAGGGCTGGCTTCACACTTATTAGCAATTAAAAGCCTCAGAGCCTGGGAGTCAATTAGCTCTGGGCTCTGCAGTGCTGCAAACCCAGGGGATGAGCCTTCTAACGAGAGCTGCAGCCAGCTCCCACAGGGTTCAGGGCTGGCTTGCCAGAAGAGCTATTTGCTTTTTCATTTACACCTCGGATGAGTGTTGCAAGCATGGAGTTTGGGGTATCTTCTCGATGTGAGCTGCCAGGCAGGGAGCACACGCTGGAGGATGTAAGGCTTCACGGCAGGCAGGGCTGGAGCCTGCACTTGGGGCACGGCACAGTCATGCATGGGGTCGTGATGGGGTGAGGGGGGATTGACGTGGTCCTGCCTGTCACAGGGCTGCATGGGAGGGTCCTGCTGTGGCGCACTGCCGTGTGCTGGAGGTAGAACCACACATGGTCTAGCAAATCCTGCCACCACCCCCAGCTCTGTCCCAAACTCTGGAGCTGCTCGGCTACTCTGATTTGCTGGACGTCCGGGAACATGTGAGTCTGTGAGTGCTGAGGTACTGTGCTCTGGGCAGCAGTTTCCCTCTGCAGGGCTGGGGAGCCTGGAGTGCAGCCCTGGGGAAAGGGACACCTCTGTGCCCTTTCTTATTTGCAGTGCGCAGGAACATGCTTGAAATGAGCTGGGGTATGCAGATGCGAAGCAGGTAGTTGCACAGGCTCAAGGGCAGTGTGGGAGCTGGAAAAAACATGCTCTGTTGGAGGGTTCATGCAGGGATTTCCCACTACTAGAGGGTAAGACAGAAGCAAAAACATGAAAAGAGGGAGGAGAAAGATTTGCTGAACATCAGGGCTAAGGGAAGTTGGAGGTGGTGAGAAGCAGGGATGCAGAAAAGCAGGAGGCTGTGCAACAATGGGGCCAATGGCCGGGTGCCTCAGCTCCCAGTGGCAGTGGGACACAGAGAGTGGGAGCCAGGCAGGTGCAGTTGTAACACTCAGTGTCCAGCCAAACAATTGCTGGAGAGAATGAACCCTCATCCAGGAGACACTGGGAACTGGGGTAGATGTGTCAGCCACAGAGCACGTCCTTTTGCAGAAAGTGACAGGCTGGCTGTGCCCACAGGTGGGTTGCAGGACACTCCCCTGCTCACCCCGGGCTCTGCTGGACCATAGGGCACTGGACACAGAAGGTGCTGTGGCTCTCTCAAGGCACTTTGGGACGCGGGGGAGTTGATGGCGATGCCTTAGCCTCGTGCAGGCTCCCCTTCCCCCCGATAACGAAGTTGCAGGAACAAAGGGACACTGTGGGAGGGGGCGGTGACAGGCACGCAGGGTTTGCAGCTTGTTATTTCACTTGTGTTGCCATTAAAGCTGCTGCTTTTAACTTGTTTCAGTCTCTGAAGAGGCTCCAGGGTGTGTAGCAGATGCTTTATTCCCCCTCCCTCCCTCCCACCGTCCCTCTTTTCCTTGGCCAGCTCCCCTTGTTCCCATAGCACCCCCTTCCCACGGAGGCCGAGTCCCACAGCTCTGGCATTGCAGCGCAGCCCACGCCGGAGCCGCTCCTCGCTGGGCCTGGGCCGGAGCCACTGCACGGGCGCTGCCCTGGCAGAGCTGCTCGGCAGAGTGCAGCTCGTGCAAGTGCCCTCCTGGCACAGATCATCCCAGCTTCCCCGGTGCCCAAGGGGCTGCTTGGACCCGTGTGCATGGCCCCACATGCCTCAGCATCCCCGGGGTGTCCCCTCAGCACACAGCGACACAGTGGTGGCACCCCTGGGTGATACCAGCGATGGCCACTCGCTGGTGCTCCGGTAAACACAGCAGGTCATGGCATGGGGCAGCAAGTGTCCCTTTGAAGCCACTGCGATTTATGCATGCCCTGAAATGTTTTGCTAAATCAACAGCACCACGCTGGGGCTGGGACTCCTCTCACTAACTGTTGCTGTGAGCATATGTTGCCTTTTACACATGCTCTGCTGTCTGTCCAAGCAACAAACCTCTCCAGCTTTAATGTTTTTGAAAGCATCTGCATCTCCTGGGAGGGAAGGAACCAGGGCCAGAGCCTGGGATCAGCACGGCACTTTGGGGAGCCTGGGGAAGGCAGGGTAGTATACATGAAGCGTTGCTCTCTGCTCTGTTCACTTTTACACTTTACTGTATGGACACAGTGGACAGGCAGAATTTGTTGATAGGACTGCATCCCTGAAGTGAAGGATTGTTTTGTCCGTATATATAGGGCTTCGCAAGGAGGAGCTCTGATTCACTGCTTTCACTGGTGCTGAGAAAATATGAAGAAAAAAAATACTACGAGAAACCTCAGGTAGGATTGGGGTCAGCTCTCCTAAGGGAAGTGATTGTTTATTTTCACTTGAACCACAGTGGATATGACCTGGTGCCAAGACATGCTGAGGCTGCTGGTCTCTTCGGGAGGACTGTCCCATGGCCTGGAATCGTATCAGCCACCATGGGTGGTGTGTGAGCAGGTGATGGTACGGGTTCATCTCTTGCACAGGGAAAGAGACACTCAGGGCCAGGCAGCCTGTGTGACTCGGAGCATGGGGACCCTGTATCTTGCAGGTGGGGACACGAGCCCTGCTGTCCAGCAGGAATGGAGTAGAGATATGCATGTAAGGGCATACAGAGGCCAAACTCCCCATCTCACTGAGAAGCAGTGAGCCCTGCACAGGGCAGAAGAGGTCAGTGGTGGCTTTCAGGCTGGTCTGGTGACTATGAAGGGTGGCTGGATGTCTTAATCTCAAGGACCCCTTTAGGGACACCACCCTGCCTTTGCACAGTGCTTTGCTGTGCCACAGAGATGTCTCCTGTGCTGAATTTGGTTGCTGCCAGCATCCTTGTCCTCTCTGTCTGTGCTGTCCCTGCTCCGAGCACCCTTTCCCAGTACCCACCAAGGCTGTGTGGGTCGGGAGGCAGTTTCTGTGGCTGCAGGTTCCAGTCTTCCCCGGCTCTCTGCAGGCTGTGGCAACCAGAGCTAGGAGGATAATGAGATCTTAATAGTCCAATTATATCCCATCGATTTACTCAGCACGTAATTGTTGGCGGCTGGGGCTGCCTGATGGGCCGCCCGGCTCCGGCTGCCAGCAGGGAGGGCTGAGCCACTCCGCCCAGCCTGGGACGCTCTTCACAGCAACCAGCTGTTCCCCCTTGAACCGCTGTAGGAGTAGCGCCTCCCTCCCTCCCCCACTTCAGCTCACCGTCCCCCCCTTCCAGGAGGGGCAGTGACAAGAGTGACAGGCAGAGATCGGAGCAGGGAGCCTGGTACCCTGCCCTGGCTGGGCATTCCAGCATCGGGCTGACCCCAGGTTGATGTCCCTCATACTGCCCTGGGGAGCAGAGGGGTTGTGCATCTCTGCCCGCCGCCAAAACAGGCTGACAGCAGTGACAGCTGACAGTGGGTGGCAGTCCCTGCCAGCAGAGCAGTGTGGAGCCAGTGTCCCTGCAGCCCGCACTGGGCAGTGTGGTGCTAGCAGACGTGTGCCCAGCTGGTCTCCCAGCAGCAGGAGTCAGCTCCCGAGCATCCACCTGCAGGTGTTCTTGCCACAGCAGGGCTTGGCAGGTGCATCTCTGCACTTTGCTTCTGTTAATTTTCCTTTTGAGCTGGCTATGGTTGAGAGACCCATGGGCTTCTAATTTTGAGGCTTCACTCTTAGCTGTGATTTTAAGCTTGCCTTCATGATTGTGTTGGTCATTCCTTGTTCTAGTGTTGTGAAAAGCAGTAAATAACGTTCCTTTTCCCCCACACCCTGCTGCTTTGGACCCTGTCCCATTCCCTCCCACATCCCCTTCTGGCCCCTGCCAAAGTGCCTCTTCCAGAAACCCCACCATGTTTTTGCTGAGTGGCAAGGGCTCACGCTGAGCTCACCATGCTACACTTTGTCGTGTTTGTAACCATGCATCAGGCTCTGCCATCCCACCTTGTCCTGTGCAAACGCCATCAGCCCCAGGGCTGGGGTTGCAGTGGGTGGCAGGCAGCGAGAGGCAGTAGCAGACAGCACACAGGCTGTGTGACCTTGGGGATGGTGGAGTGAGATGGGCTGGGGACAGTGCGAGGTCTGTCTCATCTCCCTGGCCAGGAGGGAGTGGTGCCAGCAGCTCGGCCAGTAGAGTCCATTAAAAAATCAAACAGCGTGACATAGGGGCACACCACAGGAGCCTGAGCCCGAGACAGGGCTGTGGGGCCCTGCTCACACTGGCACTGCGGACTGGAGCTGATGACACAGTGGACAAAATTCTGCCTTGTTGTCCTGGCACCCTGCTAATGCAGCAGCAGGGTGGCTGCTCCCCATCTCCAGCAAGCAGCTCCCTTAGGGACACCCCTCCTTGGGCAGCGGATCTTTGCAGTACTGGGGACTTGTGTTTGTCACCTCGAGTGGATTGCATAGCCACGTATGGGATTGTGCACATGTGGGTGACACTTCCCCCAGCACAGGGCTGCAGGTGCTGATGCTGGCACAAGCAGTGAGTGCAGCAGCTCCTGCCCTGAAGTGGCAACAGGGAGTACAGAGCCCCTGGGGGACTCTGAGCTGTTGCTGCTAATGCAAGTGCTGATTAATCTATTGATTTCTTGTAATGCAGGAGTCTTCCTGTCCCTTCAGCTCACCCCTTGTCACCTGTCAGGCAGTGAAGGTGGTTGTGTGAACAGCTGTCAGCCCTGTCTCTGCTCATCCCTCTGCCTGCACAGACAGCATGTGCGGGGTGATCTCAGAGACACCAGGTTGCTTAATACCTGCTGGTGCCCCAGTCCTTGCTGGGGAAATGCCGTTTGTGCTCTGGCACGGCACCACTGAGGTGAGACTGGGATCCAGGGAGCGCTTGTCTCAGCATGAAACACTGATGCTCCACAGGGCTGGTGGCTTCGGTTGCCTTGTCTGCTCGAGGCTTGGTGGATGGTTGCTGTGGCTGAGCTGGTGCCTGCAGTGGCTGGTGTCAGCACTGCTGGAGCGGAGTTACTGCAGCAGTGCCTGGCCTGTGAGCTAGGGACATGCAATGCCGTGCACTTTCATTGTGGCAGCTGTGGGCTGGCAGAGGCGGAAGCCCCCATAATGAGTTTCCAGCATGGATGCTGGGGAGGAAGCAAGGTAAAGAGAGGAGCAGCCTCCTGCACTTCACCTGCCTGGAGCTGGCACTGGGCGTGGGCATGCCACTGCCAGGGTGGAAAGTCACTCACCTGACGCAGTGTGGCTCTGCAGTCCTCGCCGGCGTGCCTGGGACATGGCACGGGCTGCAGCTCTGGCCCGGACAATGTGCCCGCGTGGCTGCGGACACCAGGCAAGATGGACCTGTGCACCTCCACCGGAGCCAGCCCAGCGGCCGCTGCCAAGATGGACTGCCTGGCGAGGGCAGCGCCTTGCCGGAGGGCTGCCAGGCCGCCCCGGCACTCTTGGCAGCGGGGGGCTCGGAGGACGCGGGGCCAGCGCCGCTGGGAAGCAATTACCTCCCCGCTGCGTCCGGCCCTAATCCCCTCACACGGCGCGCAAGGAGCCGGCTCGCCAAACAAGGCTCAATCAGGTTAAAGTGTGAAGTCAGGATTAGCCAAAAGAATGAGAGTGTGGTAATAGCTCCGGCCTCCTTGCCTGGCCGTCGCAGCCCCGCTGCGGCCCCCTCCCTCTCGCCCGCCCTCCGGCCCAGCGGGCTCTTGCCGGGGAGATTAAGGCTGCCGGGGTTTGTTTGCCTGAGTGGGCTCCCCACTGGGAAGCCATGTCGAACAGTTTTGCTCGGGCGCCCCGCTAAGCACCGGGCAGGGCGTCGCGCTGGGGGGTTGGCTCCTGCCGCCGAGCCCCTGCCAGCCCTGAGGAGCCGCGTCCCTGTGCCTGGCTCCTCGCCGAGGCTCCCCGGGAACCGGTGGCAGTGGGATGGGGCTGTGGCTGCCGGGAGAGGCAGCGCCGGGGCACCTCCTGACTCGCTACAGATACCGCACTGACAGCCATCACACACACACTGGGGCAGAGCAGCCGGGTGTAAGGTCTGAGCAAGGAAGCTCCTGATATCCCAATCCCTGACCACCGCCATCCCTCTCACTGCCCAGCCAGGGAGGACTTGTGTGGATATAGTCTTGCCACGAGGCTTTCGGGGGATTTCGAAGAGAAGTGGGTGCCTGCCTTCTGACCATCACACAGCTGTGAGTTGGAGCGGCTGCTGCTGTTCTACAGGCGTCTGCTGGGTCAGAGATCCGTGTGGCAGGTGACTGTGGCAGCAGAGGTGTCTCTCAGTCACCTCCTCACCCCTTGTTATACTTCCCCCTTTGCACCCCTGGTACTACTCTGTACCTCGTGCTGTGCAAGGACAAACTCCAGCTGCCTGGTCCTCTGGGACCATGTCACAGGGATGGGAGGACAGTGGCACTGTGAATGGGCTGGCTGTTTGGTGAACACTTGGATTCAATAGCCAGGAAATCTTAAACTTGGAGCTTTAGGAGGGTACCTGAAAGCAAAACCAGAAAAGGCAGTGAGGGTGACTGTGACAATTTCCCCTCCTCTGTGTGTGCCCATCCGTCATCTGGTCCCCAGCGGGGCTTGTCAGACCTGCCAGTGCTCGTGGTCACCGCTGCAAGCTGGCACTCCACGTGTGATGGCAGTGACACTCTTGTATTCAGCGGGGCGTGAGGCGGCACCGGTGCAGCCGCCGCGGGTGCTGCGAGCGGCACGGCAGAGCGAGGAGAAGCCGTGCCATCTGCTGTTTCTTCTGCGCCAAAGTGTAAAGCAAACATAGCTGGGAGCTATGAAACACCAGGAGGGAAGGGGCCATGCCTTGTTCCAACGCCGGGGCCCGAGGATTCCACGGGCAAAGCATGTGTTTGTCCTGGTGTCGTCAGCTGTGTAACCCTGCAATGTCACGTAGGCCCGGTGCCGGGGCCTTGCTGAAACCCTCGCATCCAGCGTCTGTCCCTCTTGGCTTCCGTACCCCCAATGGCAGCACTTCATTGGTGACTGTCACAAAAAGCTGTGAAGGGGAGAAGCCTCGCAAAGTCAGTTGCAACCTTCTAGCAGCATTTCCCTGGCAAGCTGTAAAAGAGCAGCTTGGAGACAGACGCTTGGGTTTACTCCCTGGGCGCACTGGGACTCCCATGTGCTCCAAGCAGAGAAATGGGAGCAAGCTGTCCATGGGGGAACCAAACAAATTGTGGTCAGGACCTGCCTGGGCAGGCAGTGCCAGAGCTGGGAGAGGTGTGTGGAGCACTGAAGTGTGGTGCTCAGCTCTGTGAAGGGTTTAATGCTGGAGGACAGGCAGCTGCCAAGAAGGAATGTGGTGCGTTGAAAGCTTTGCTAGGAAGAGTGGTGAACTGCACCTGGAGGGTTCATGGAATCATAGGATGGTTTGGGTTGGAAGAGACCTTGAAGATCGTCTAGTTCGAACCCCTGGCCATGGGCAGGGATGGCACCCACTAGATAAGGTTGCTCAGTGCTCCATCCAACCTAGCCTTGAACACTTCCAGGGAGGGAGTATCCACAAGTTCTTTGGACAAGCTGGTCCAGTGGCTCACTATCCTTACAGTAAAGAATTTCTTCCTTACATCTGATTAAAAACTTCACTCTCTTAGTTTAGAACTGTTCCCACTATCAGTCTGCCCATGTAAAAATGTTACTACCTTTTTCCAAAGAGTTTTCTAAGGGATTCCTTCTGGGAGCTAAAAGAGAAGAGAGGAATTGGTGCAATGCTGTCTTTTTCTGGAAGGTCAGCACAGTTCCTGGGGGTCCCCGGGCTCATTGCATACCCAGCATAGTGTGAAGAGAAGGTGTTTATATTTGAAGGAGTGCTGGGGAATTGGAGGCTGCTGCAGGTGTCTGGTCCTTTCTATTTGGAGAGGGTGAAGGGACCCCGATCCCTCGTGGATGGGTTGGGCCGGAGTTCTGGGAATAGCTGGCACAGTTAGGGCAGCAGCACAAACAGGGCAGGCAGTGCAAACAGAGCAGGCAGCACGAACGGGGCAGGCGGTGCAAGCAGGGCAGGCAGTGCAAGCAGGCAGGGCAGCCTGGCAGTGCCGCCACGTGGGTTGCTGTGAAACTGCGCCTGCTGCTCGCACAGGAGCTGGGCTTGTCCTTCTCCAGAAGCCGGGGCACTTCCTGAGGCAGCATCTCCCTTCCACAGCTGTGCAGGGGGCAGGGGCTGCTGCATCCCACTGGGGCTGTGTAGCATCTCCCTGGTGGCCGGGCATCCCACCGGAGGGGTAGGCAAGCCCACCATCCTCTTGTTTTCCTCTTCCTCATGCATCTGTGCAAGTAATGCTGGTGCTTTCCTCTGGGAGCATTTTCTCGTTCTGGCAGTGAAGCTTTCAGCTGGGGTGAATTTCCAATTTGGAGACCTCCAGGAGTTTTGCAAGCAGCTTGATTTGTTGAGCTCAGTTTTTTGGAGGAAATGAGGGCATGGGGAGGGATGTGGACACTGTGCCTCCATGCTGACCCAGTCCAGCTGGAGAGTGTCAACAGCAAACAGGCTTTGTTGTGTTGAAGCAGAGCTGGTGAGCACTGTGTGAAATGCTGACATCTATGGATGCCCTAAACCACCTCTTGGGGCTGGGATGGGGGTGTCTGTGGGGCATGTGTAATTCTGGGGACATTTAGTGTGTGCGGAATAACCTGGTCCTCCTCCTCGCTCACCCATGGACTTGCATAGGGAAAAAGTTATGTTGTGCCTCAGTTTCCCTCTGCCAGGAAGGAGATGGGAGCTTGACCTCTTGCCCCAGGGGTGGCTGGAGCAGGACTGTGCTGGCACCCTGGGATGGGAGCAGGCAATGCAGTTGCCAGCCAAGTTCAGAGGAGCTGCTGACTATTAGGGTGGAAGAAGGAATGGCTGTTGGAAGCCATGGAGAATAAATAAAACAAGCAGGTCTTCCCACAGCTGAGCCAGTTCATCCAGACCCTACTTGCAGGGAGATTTGTGGTCTTCATGGCCTTTAAAAGCCAGTCCAGGCATGGTGGGGGATCTGACCTGCTGCCAGCCCTGCAACACAGAGCCCTTGCTGGCTTGGCATGCCCTGGCATTGCAGAGCAGGTGATTACACAGACAGTACCCTGCAGTGATGAGGTAAATAATGACCCAATTATTTGTGCCCTCTGAAGTGCAGGTCAGGCTCCGTGGGAATGCCTCCTGGAGCCACTAAATGTAATTACCAGTTAATCAGCAGGGACCTGTAATTATAGCAGTCAGAGAGTAAGTGTGGAGGGTTTTCCCAGAGCTGTGCCAGTCAGCTCTGCTTGTCAGAGCCAGGCACTGCAGTGCCCAGGGAGCCTTAGTTGCTTTGAGCCACCACAGATGGAGGTGGACTTGCCTCAGGACAGGCAGCAGAACAGTGGTCAGCCAAGGACCTGAAGCCAGATTTGTTTGTTGGAGTTGCTGAGGGATCACTGAGTGTCGGGGCGTGCCGCTGCCTCTGGATGCCCTGCTCCCGTGGGACGTCACACTGCTCATTTGCCTTCCTGCCTCTTTCTTCTGCAGGGACCTGAGCGAGAACTTCATCCAGGCTATCCCCAGGAAAGCATTCCGTGGGGCCACGGACCTCAAGAACCTGTGAGTGCTGGCAGTGTTGGGCATGAGGGAGTTTGGGGTCAGGTCCAGTGGCAGCAGGCACTGATTGCTCTCTGCCTGGGCTGTCCCAACAATTCTCCCTTTTTTTCCCCCTTTCTCCTGCAGGCAACTGGACAAGAACCAGATCAGCTGCATTGAGGATGGGGCTTTCCGTGCCCTGCGGGGGCTGGAGGTCCTGTAAGTGACTGGGGACAGGCTGGAGCCTCCAGTCTGCAACCCCATGCAGGATGAGGGTGTCCTTGGGTGTCCCCAGTCACGGAGGTGCTGCAGGGACATCCTGAGGATGCCATTTCGAGCAGGGGCTGACCAGGGCTCTGGTGTAGTTGTTGCACAGCCTTTCTCAGGGCTTGATTGTGCCCCAGGGGCCACCTGGGTGCCACTGGTTATGGAGAAGAGAAGCCTGAAAAGGACAGCAAGTCCTGCTGGGGGTTTGGGCTGTCCCCAGCCTGTAGTTCCATTCACCCTGTGCTAGGTTGCTCCCAGGAGTTAGTGCCACCTAGACCATCTCGTTCCTATTTACAGCCTGTCAGCCCTGACCTGCCCTTCTTTGTCTTCCTGCAGGACCCTGAATAACAACAATATCACCTCAATTCCCGTCTCCAGCTTCAACCACATGCCCAAGCTGCGGACGTTGTGAGTGCCAGGGCCGTGGTGGTGGCGGTGAGCCTAGAGTGGGATGTCCCCAGCTCTGCTGCTGGGACAGCACCATGGCCAGGGAATGGCGGGGAGGCCCCTGCAGAGCGTCCCCAAGTACTGCCAAGGAAGGTGGCCTTGGCAATTGTCACAGATGCTCTTAGGCCCCTCTGTGTCTCCCTCTGAACACCCCCGGCCTGTGGGATGAGCCACGCTGGGGTATTCAGAGGGCAGTGGGATGAGCAGGAGCTGTCCTGTGGCTCCTGACTGCTCCATCCCTCCACCTGCAGCCGCCTGCATTCCAACCATCTCTTCTGTGACTGCCACCTGGCCTGGCTCTCCCAGTGGCTGCGCCAGCGCCCCACCATCGGGCTCTTCACCCAGTGCGCCGCTCCTGCCCAGCTTCGCGGCCTCAACGTGGCTGAGATCCAAAAGAACGAGTTCAGCTGCTCTGGTGAGGGGGCAGGAGAGGCGGTGGGTGCCGGGGCAAGGACGTGGGCCAGGGAGACAAAGCTTGTGCTACCAGTGCAGCACATACACCCTGCCTTGTGCCCCAGCTCAGAGCCTCAAAAACCATGCTCTGGGTTCATCTCAGGTCAGCGCAGTCCTTGGTGTGGGGACAGTATGGGGACAGTGCCACCTATCAGTGTGACAATACATCATTCTGTGCCTTTGGAGCTTTTGCAGGGGGTTGGGGTGCACCCGGAGCTTATGCACCCACTCAAGGGTGCCATGAGCTGTCCCTGCATGCTGAGCTGTCACCAGGGTCCCTTCTTCAGGGTGCTGCCACATACTGGCCTGGCTCAGCTCTTTGCAATTCCAATGCTGGCTGCTTCCCTGGCAGGACAAACGGACTCAGCACATGCCCAGCTCTGCAGCTTGTCCTCCGGCTCCTGCCCAGCCATGTGCACTTGCAGCAATGGCATTGTGGACTGTCGGGGCAAGGGGCTGACGGCCATCCCCGCCAACCTGCCCGAGACCATGACAGAGATGTGAGTATGGCCCCACACCATCACCACTGGGCTCTGCGTGGCTCAAGGCGCTGTGAGCACAGGAGCAAGCCCTGCAGCTCAGCCGCTCCGTAGGGCAGCAGGCCTTCCTTGCCCTTCTCTCACACAGCCCAGATTTAGCCCTGGATTTAGCTGCATTAAAAATGTAAATAGAGAAATAATCTCCTTAGAGGAAGCCAATTATGGTGCAAAGCCCCTGCTGGGACGGTGCACAAAGCATGTGGGAGGCCCCAGGCACCCCCAAACCTGAGGTGCTGGGGAGGAGATGTGCTTCCTCCACCCCAGCCACCATGATTCCCCCACCCATGGCACCTCTCCCTGATAGAAAGCCCCAACCACAGGATGCAAGTGTCTCTGGGCAGAATATGTCCAGTCCTGTGGGGTAACTTACTGTGACCCTAGAGGTCCTGCAGGCCCAGCTCTGTCAGTGGGGTTCTAGGGTTTGGCCAGCCCTAGAGCCCTCATCTCTCCCTATTCTCTTTGCAGACGTCTGGAACTCAACGGCATCAAGTCCATCCCCCCAGGAGCCTTCTCACCCTACAAGAAGCTGCGGAGGATGTAAGTGTG
Organism: Bombycilla garrulus; assembly: GCA_013400315.1. Lineage (NCBI taxonomy): Eukaryota > Metazoa > Chordata > Aves > Passeriformes > Bombycillidae > Bombycilla > Bombycilla garrulus. The sequence goes on from VXBU01011898.1 coordinate 226,745, forward strand.
CAGCCACTACCAGCTCACCCTGAACCCCAGCACCCTTCACCCTGCTGGCCACTGCTGAGAGCTGACAGACGTGGGGCACCTGCTGTGACATGGGCGCCCCATATGGCAGCACTGGGAGGGGGTCGTGGATAACCCCACCTCTGTATATTGGGTCTTGGGGGTGGTCCCTGGAACTAGCAGAAGGATGAGGACATGGGACGAGAGAAGAGGGGACCAGGCCACCTTCTCCCTTTGGGTTTCAGAGACCTGAGCAACAACCAGATCTCGGAGATCGCCCCTGACGCCTTCCAGGGGCTGCGCTCGCTGAACTCCCTGTAAGTGCCTGCACTGGTGTGGGTGGGCTGGGGTGGATGCTGTACCCCTTAACCACAGCCCACACCATTCCCCCCCCATCTCTCTCACACCAGCCTTTCTTTCCCAGGGTGCTGTATGGCAACAAGATCACGGACCTCCCTAAGGGTGTCTTTGGAGGACTTTTTGCCCTGCAGCTGCTGTAAGGCACCTGTGGATGTGTGGGATGCTTTTCAGGGACATAGGGAAGTAGGACTGAGGTCCCTAGCACCCATGGTGCGGTGAAGGGGTGTCCCCAGACTCACATCCCTCCCTCCCTGCCAGGCTTCTCAATGCCAACAAGATCAACTGTGTACGGGCAGATGCCTTCCAGGACCTGCAGAACCTCTCGCTGCTCTCACTCTATGACAACAAGATCCAGAGCCTGGCCAAAGGCACGTTCACCTCCCTGCGGGCCATCCAGACTCTGTGAGTGTCCGCACCAGCTCCCGTGCCTGGGCAGGCGAGCCTCTGTGGGAAAAGCATCTCCAGGGCTGGAGCTGGTGATCGCCCACTGCTCCTGGCAGTGTGTCACCCACTGTCCCTGGAAATGTGTCACCCACTGTCCCTGGCACAGGCACCTGGCCCAGAACCCTTTCATCTGTGACTGCAACCTGAAGTGGCTGGCAGATTTCCTCCGTGCCAACCCCGTGGAGACCAGTGGAGCCCGCTGTGCCAGCCCCCGGCGCCTGGCCAACAAGCGCATCGGCCAGATCAAGAGCAAGAAGTTCCGCTGCTCGGGTGAGAGCTGTGCCCAGCCCTGTCACATGGCTGTCCTCAGCCCTGTCCCAGCCTGGTGTCTGTGCGCTCAGAGTGTGATGTGCTTTTTTCTCCTGCAGCCAAAGAGCAGTATTTCATCCCAGGTGAGCAGAGGAGCCACACACACGTGCGTGGGTGGGTGCCTGGTGCCCTCCTGCCAGGCTGCCTGCGGGGATGTTGTGTTGGAGCCCTGTGGTCTGGCCCAGCAGAACCACGCTTCATTTCCCACGTGCTGGGTGCCAGGATGTGTTGTGGCACCTCCCATCGTGCCATTACCTGGATGGGCACACAGGTGTCCCCAGGGTCCAGCTCTGTTTGCAGGAGGGTGGTGGGCGGTGCAGTGCCCTGTGCACACAGGACAGGTATCTCTGTAGATAAGCTGCTTTGGGCATGGAGAAGAGAAATATGTGCACAGGGGCTGGAATGAGGGGAGCTGGGGAAGAAAATGAGCTCGGGGATGTGGGAGGATCAGAGGGAGAGGGCGGAGGTGCAACCCCCTGTGTCTCTGCCCATGGGAGCCCACGCTGCCTTCATACAGGGACAGAGGATTACCAGCTGAATAGTGAATGCAACAGTGACGTGATCTGTCCCCCAAAATGCCGCTGTGAATCTGGTGTGGTCGAGTGCTCCAACCTGAAACTCACCAAGATACCAGATCGCATCCCACAGTCCACAGCTGAGCTGTAAGAGTCTCCTCTCTCACTCTGCCTTGCCTCCTCCAGCGGGCACCTTGCTGGCACTGGGGTTTGGCTTAGGGTTTGGGCTGTACCAGGCACTTTGCAGCCATCTCCTGAGCTCTTTTCCCTGCTGCCCACTCCAGGCGCCTGAACAACAATGAAATCTCCATCCTGGAGGCCACTGGCATTTTCAAAAAGCTCCCACATCTGAAGAAAATGTGAGTATTGGACATTGCCCACAGCCATGTCAGGAGTGCCTGAGGGCTGGGAAGGTACATGGGGGTCCTGATGCCAGGGCAGACTGGGGCATGAAATGGAGGGCATGTCCCAACCTGAGGGTCAAGGCAGAGTCCTCATCCCAGCCTGCTTTTCCCTCTTCACAGCAACCTCAGCAACAACAAGGTGTCGGAGATCGAGGATGGGGCATTTGAGGGGGCATCCTCTGTCAACGAGCTGCACCTCACTGTCAACCAGCTGGAGTCCGTGCGGAGCGGCATGTTCAGGGGCCTGGATGGGCTGAGGACACTGTGAGTCCCTTCTCCTCCATGAGCACCCAGATGGGGATGTCCTTACTCCTTGCCTCCCTGCAGGGCCAGCTCAAGATGCTTTGCCCACCAGCTGGCTGTATCCAGCGCTGGGGGGGCAGGTTTTTGCTGCTCAGGGACTTGCTCAGGCTCATTCTGCTGCCCAGCACTGAGGTGGGCACAGCCTGAGCACTAAGGTGGGTTTCCCCCGTGGTGCCTGCCTGTGTTGTAGGTGCCCTTGTTCTCTTCCCTCTGCAGGATGCTGAGGAACAACCGCATCAGCTGCATCCACAACGACAGCTTCACAGGGCTGCGCAACGTCCGCCTGCTCTCCCTGTACGACAACCAGATCAGCACGATTGCACCAGGCGCCTTTGACACACTGCAGTCCCTCTCCACCCTGTACGTCCTGGGCCCCGGGGGTGACCCCAGACTGTCCCCCTTGCATCGGAGGGCTGCAGGTCTCCTGGCCTGGTGGTTGCTCAGTGCTGCTCTCCCGTGTGCAGGAACCTGCTCGCCAACCCCTTCAACTGCAACTGCCAGCTGGCCTGGCTGGGGGACTGGCTGCGCAAGAGGAAGATCGTGACAGGGAACCCTCGCTGCCAAAACCCCGACTTCCTCCGGCAGATCCCGCTCCAGGATGTGGCTTTCCCTGACTTCAGGTGTGAGGAAGGTAACTCACGGGCCCTGCAGCGCCAAGGGTGAGGGGACACCAGGCTGCTCCTCCCAGGATGACACCGTGCTCTTTGTCCCAGCGCCATCCTTGCTGCCAGGATGTGCCCGTGGCTCAGGGGGCCCCATGAATGCCTTCCCCTAATGATACAAAAGTTTCCCTTCCTGGTACCTGGGTGCACATATATCCACTCTGAAACTCGAAGAGGATTTTGCACCCACTGCACCTTGGGCCTGTTGTATGTAGGTGGGTCCTTGCTGGGAAGCACTGTGCCCTGGGTGCTGGCAGGAGCAGCTGTGTAGGCAAAGCCCACTGGGATTCATCCTGTTTCTTCCTGCCTTCCCTTCTCAGCCTTGCACATGCACTGGAGCTGGCGGTGGGCAGATGGAGCAGACGGGGAGTGTGCGTGGGGAGAAAAACCTTTTTTTATATATATAATTTTTTAAAATTTAGAGCAGCTTTTGAGCCCTCTGGAAAATATTTACAAACAAATCATCCTTTCTTCTGCTTTCCCTCCTCCACCTCGTCAAAGACTGAAGGGTTGCATCCTGTGCCTTTCCTAGCAGTGCGAGATACCATACGGTTGTCCCAGGAATGCTTTTCCCACAGGATTCCAGCAGCACGGCAGGGAAGGGGAGCAATGCCAGCTCCTCTGGCTGCTCAGCACAGGCTCCACTCCATCTGACCTGTGTCTGGGGCATGGCTGAAGGAGGTTGTTTCAGGAGGATTTGCAGGGCTCAGCCCCTTCTTCTGTGCCCTTATCTGTGCTGTCCCTGTGACCCCATTTTGCATGAAAATGGTAAAAATTAGAGCAGCCTTGAGCTGGCTGGTTATATCCACGCCAGTGGGGCAGGCAATTTCTGGGTGCAGGAGCAATTCCTGTACTGCGAGCTCCTCACTGCTCTTGCCTGCAACACCCTGCTTTGGGGGCAGGGGAGGATGGTTGGCACGGGAGGGGAGCCATCCTCAGCAGGCACAAGGCATTGGATCTGCCCTCACACGGTACCCGAGAGCTGCACTCGGTGACTCAAGGCTTTCCGTGCCTGGTGCAGGTAAGGAGGAGACGAGCTGTATCCCCCGGCCGCAGTGCCCGCAGGAATGCACCTGCCTCGACACGGTGGTCCGCTGCAGCAACAAGCACCTCAAGGCCCTGCCCAAGGGGATCCCCAAGAACGTCACAGAGCTGTGAGTAGTGGGCAAGTACCCAAGCTCTTCTTCTAACCCACCATCAGCTTTACAGCTCTGGGTGAGTGGCCTCTGCAGAGACTCCTGGGCTCCTCCCCACACCCCCATCCTGGCTTGGCAGTGGGAGTAGGACCTCACCCATCCAAGGTAACCTGTCCAGCCCCAGCAAATGGCTCAGCAAGAGTCTCTCTGATGATTCAGGGTTATCAAGGGTATTGTGCAAGAGGTGTTGTCACCCAGGTGAGACCCTTGTCTTTGGCCCTTGGGAGGGGACAGTGAGAGACAGCCACCCCCTGCAGCTGTGCTCCCCACACAGCCATGCAGCTCAGGGCTCTGTGGTCCCCAGGAGCCTGCCATCAGCAGCAGGGATGGGGGCACCCTGTCTTTGCCATCCCCTCTCACCACAGCTGCAGGGATGCCTTGGCAGCGCCAGCCTCGCCCCAAGGACAGTGGGATGTGGTTTGCCTGGAGTCAGCCAGCCATCAGTGTGGGTGTCAGGGGGATATCCATGCAGCCATGCCAGAGCTGGATGTGCAGGCTCCGTGATGCCATCGCTCTCTGCCCATCTGGGACGAGGGATGGCAGCAAGTCCTGCGTGCAGGGGCTGCAGGCACTGGTTGGGCACATACATAAATATGCACACCACCCCCGCAGCCCCCTCCACTGTCTTGCACACTCCTCCTCTCTCTGCATCCTGCGCCATCTCTCACGTTCTCACACATGCCTTGGGAGCGCTTGCAGCCTCCCACGCTCCCATCGGATGTGTAAACACAGCACATTGCTGGCTGCGCTTGCACATGCAGGCTGCTGGGAGAGTGTCCCCAGGGACACGCCTGCCGACCCAGGTGTGTTCATGCGCTCACACACTAGCTCCCCTGCCAGCCCAGGAGTCCCCTGAGAGCCCCTTGGGCCCTGGGTGCAGGGGGAGGTGATGCTGGAAATGCTTCTTGCAGCCTCAAGTCCGTGGTGGTGCACAGGAGAAAGAGGGGAAGAGGGAGGGATCTTTTGCTTCTCAGTCACCCCGAGGTGTTTTTGCTGTCCCTTGCAGCTACCTGGATGGAAACCAGTTCACTCAGGTCCCGGGGCAGCTCTCTACCTTCAAGTATCTGCAGCTTGTGTAAGTAGCCAGGAGCAGGAGGCACTGGAGGAACTCCTGGAACCTGTGGGTGAGGGCAGGGGAGGGGCTGTCTCCATGGTGATCCTGAGGAGGGGTCTGGCAGTGTGAGGGGACACCTGACATCCCTCTGTGTCCCCCCTCTGCTCTGGAACACAACTGACTGGCAGTGATGCTCAGCCTCTGGCTGCTCACCACCTGGTGCCGGGCATGGAAAGAGAGAGGACAAGTGACATTTCTGCCATCACCTTGTGTGACAGCCCTGCTGCTCCCTCGGAGACTGTGCATTGCTGTTGTTTGCACCCCATTGCAACTGAGCAGGCTGGGGAGCAGTGAAGGGGACAGGGCGCAGCTGGCTCCAAGCCCTGGGGTTTCTGTTTTCCAGCGATCTGAGCAACAACAAGATCAGCTCCCTGAGCAACTCCTCCTTCACCAACATGAGCCAGCTCACCACCCTGTAAGTGAGGCCCCTGCGGTGCCGCGCTGGGCTGAGCTGTTCTGGGGACCCTGATGAGCGGGGGGTGCTGGGGTTACCAGGGTCACCCTCTGCCTGGGTGAAGCTTTGAGATGGAGCTCACACAGGGGCAGCATGTAGCTGGGGCGGGTTTCTTGAACACACACAGAGCTGTGTTGCCTGCTTCCCTTCCGCAGGATCCTCAGCTACAACTCACTGCAGTGCATCCCTCCGCTGGCCTTCGAGGGCCTCCGCTCCCTGCGGCTGCTGTAAGTACCTGCCCAAGGCCCTGCTCACGGCCCTGCTTGGCCCCTTCTCTGCTGCTGCCCATGTCCCTGTGTCCCTGTGCCCACTTGGGTGCATGCAGGTGGGCAGGGCCGAGGCTGCAGGAGGAGCACGGGAAGGTTCATCTGTTCTCAGAGCAGATGGTGCATTTCCAACAGTGATGGTGTGGTGGGGTCCAGCTCTGCTACCCACACCTGGGCCTGTGGCATGGGGCCACAGTCCTTGCTGCCCACCTTGGACCCGTGGGCATTGCACGACCTTCTGTTCTCTGCAGGTCTCTCCATGGCAATGACATTTCCAGCCTCCCTGAGGGCATCTTCGCAGATGTCACCTCCCTGTCCCACCTGTGAGTATCTCCTCCCACTTCTCAGGGCTCAGGGCTGAATGCAGGCTCCATAGACCTTTAAAAACTACTGAGCTGAGCTTGGCTTGGCTTCCCTGGAGGGTGAGCTGCCTTCTCCCCTTTTCTCTGGGCTGGTACCTGTGACCTCATTTGTTGGACAGTGCTCCTGGGGTGCAGGCTCACTCAAAGAGGGGCTGAAACACCGCCACTGGCAGGAGGATGCTTGGTGACAGACTGGGGGCAGAAGGCTAACAACACACTGGTGTGTGTCACAGCAGCCCCTGCCAACCCACAGCTGTGACACTGCTTTGCATGGCTTGACCTACATCTCGGGGGACCCCAAAGATTTAGTGAGTTGCAGAAGGACTCCACACCACATCCACCACCCGGGGCCAGGGTTTAGCTTTGCTCACAGTGTCTTTTAGGTCCCCTCCCTGTCTCCTAACTAAGATGTTCCCAGCTGCCTGCTCCTGGCATCCTGGGCATCTCAGGCTGTTCCTTCAGTCTGCAAAGAGCAGCTTGATACACAGTCATGACCTCCTTGTTTTTTTGGGGAGCAACACTGCTTGCTCTGCTTAATTGCCCTTGGTTGTGCTGCCTTCACTGCAGGCAGCTGGTGCTGCCATCTGAGGTGTGTCACAGCTGGTGCTGAGGTGCTGTAGGACCAGGTTAGTCAGCCCCAGCAGATCTGCTGTCCCTATTGTCTGCCCTCTGGCTGCCATCTCCTTCTTTTGTCACATGTGTTGGCCACACCGGCCTCCGTTACTGCTGACCTTTGCAGTCGAGGAGGATTCAGACATCCAGGCCCTCCACCTCCCACATCATCCACTGCTTCTGTACCCTTCTCTGCTGTGGAGCAGAGCAACATTCCATCCTCCTCCTCCTTTCCCAGAGCAATTCCTTGCTTTCCCCCAGTGCTGTCTGCACAAGCTCTGGCCATGACCCACTGCTCATTCCCACCAGCCCACTCCCATATCTCTGTCTGCAGGCTTGTGTGGCAGAGCCTGGGCCGGCCCTGCAGCTCCCATGCAGGTCCTGTTGTTTCTGCATGGCCTCAAGGTACTTTGTCCAGTTTGCTAGCCAGGCAGCTCTGCCTGTGTACTGGACAGGGACTGCCAAGAATTTCTGTGTGGGCAGTGGAGGAGAGCCCCAGGGCAGAGCACGGAGCACTGTGGGTCCGGCAGCAGGGTGGTCTAACTGGACAGCACTGTGGGGCTGCGTGTCCCAGTCCTCCCATTGTGGGCAGCACCTCTGGTGGGTCCGCATGGATCATGTGGCGTCCTGGCCAAGTGACAGAGTTGTGCCCAGTTGCCTCTGTGTGGCAGCAGGTGCAATTTTGCCCCTCTCCTCGTGCAGAGCCATCGGGGCCAACCCCCTGTACTGCAGCTGCAACCTGCGCTGGCTCTCCAGCTGGGTCAAGACAGGCTACAAGGAGCCAGGCATTGCCCGCTGCGCTGGGCCCCCCGACATGGAAGGAAAGCTGCTGCTCACCACCCCTGCCAAGAAATTTGAGTGCCAAGGTGAGAGGTGCCCACGCTGCCTGTCCATACCCTCCTCTGGACACTCAGCAGAGCAATGCTTTGTGAGTCTGGGTGGCTCCAAGATTTCGTCTCTTCAGCTGCCTTGTGGAGGAAAGGGGCCCAGGTTGCTTCCATCCTTTTGTCTGACTGGTGGCACTTCCCTGGTGACTGAGCAAACCTGTGGCTGTCCCATTGCCTGGTGCAAAGCCCCTGGGATGGGTCTGCTCCCACCAACACCAAAGGCCACATCAGTGCCCACAAAAGGACACGTGCCGATCGTTCCTCGCACTGACGGCCATCTCCGTGCCTCCCATCCCACAGGACCCCCTGCCCTGAGCGTCCAGGCCAAGTGCAACCCCTGCCTCTCCAGCCCCTGCCAGAACCAGGGCACCTGCCACAACGACCCCCTTGGCTCCTACCGCTGTGCTTGTCCCAGTGGCTACAAGGTACCCTGGTCCCAGCGGTCCCCAGTGCACGGGGACATGTCCCTGCAGAGGGCAGGCAGCAGAGCAGGGCCTCTGACGTGCCCCTGGGGCTTGCTGCCTGTGGGACCACCTACCCTCGCTGTGTGCCACAGCATGCTGCTGAGTGGGCTGGGGAGAGCTGGGCAGGTGCTGTGGCACCCTCCTCACTCCCACCTGTCCTTCCTTCCTTCTCCAGGGCAGGGACTGCGAGGTGGCGCTCAGTGGCTGCTCCTCCAACCCCTGTGCCAACGGGGGGACCTGCCAGCCTCAGGAGGGGGAAGGAGCTGGGTTCAGGTGAGTGCTGGACAGGAGCCCGTGAAATGTGGGTGTTTGGGCAGTAGCATGGGACCCTGGCATCCCATGGAGAGAAATTCCAATACTACCTTTGCCTCCCGCATGCTCCCTTGGGCACATAGCCGGGATATTGCATTTACGTGGGAGCTCCAGCTCATATTGTGTGACACTGCCCCATGCCCCCCAGCCCAAAAGGCTCCTAGGCAGAGGTTGTGGGGGGAGAGGAGGGTACCATCACCACGGGAGCCAGGGGCAGATAGAGGGGTTTGGAGCTGGGACTGCTTGCTGCGGTCCTGGAGTCACCGCTGCTCCATGAGGGATTGCCTTACCCCACACAGCCCTGAATGCTTTAGGTGTTCTGGGAATCAGGCTGCAATTGGGAGCTGAAAATAATTGGCAGGCTGGGGGTGAAGAGGTAGGCTGTGCAGCCCCTCCCTGTGCTGAGAGGCCTCTCAGGCTGTTGTCGTGGCAACACAGCATCCTCGGGCGGTGTTTGACAGGAGGACACCAGACCCAGCTCTTTGCCAAGGTCCTGTGCTGGTCATTTTGGGGGAGCCACCCCAAAATGTTCCAGTTTGTTTTCCTCCTTGACACTGCCCCGGCCCTGTGGCAGGTGCCTGTGCCCAGTGGGCTTCGAGGGCCCGAGCTGCCTCACCACCAGCGACCCCTGCAAGGAGCACAGCTGCGAGAACGGGGGCTCCTGTGTGCCCGGTGCCACCAACTACACCTGCCTTTGTCCTGCCCACTACACAGGTACCTGGAATGGGGGCTAGCCATCCCAAAATGGCACAGACTGGCATGGGAATGTGTCTGGTGCTTCTACCCACCCATGAGGGCTAAACAGCTCCTCTGCCTGCTGTCTCAGTGCCCATTGCCATGGCCTCTGGGCTCAGCTGTCTTGAGTTTGGGTACACCCAGCTGAACCCCTGCACCCTGGCATGCCCTCAGTGCCTGGCTCAGGCAGGAGCTGTCTCCAGGGGAGGAGAGCCCTGTGCCCATGGGGTGAAAGCTGTGGGCTCGTCATCTCCCTGTCTTGAGCTGAGTGCCCCCGGGGTCCCCTCTGCCCCATGAGCACTGGGGCTGCTCCTCTGGTCCTGGAGCTGCTGGGCACCCCCTCTTCTGCCTTGCAGGGGAATTCTGTGAGCAGCCTCACAACTTCTGCTCAGATGAGCTCAACCCCTGCCAGCATGACTCCATCTGCATCTCCACCAGCCAGGGGCCCAGGTGAGCCCCCTCCTCCCCAAACCACTTCTTCTGGCTGTCTGGGGGTGGGTAGATCTGCTTTTTGGGGACTGCAGTGAGGGGGCACAGAGAGGGGCGTTACAAGGGGAGGAGCAGGCACCCACTGGTGCAAGGGGGCAGGAAGGGGCAGCCTCGAGCTCCCCACCTGCCCCAGGTGTGAGTGTGCACCCGGCTACGTGGGGAGCAACTGCAGCGAGAACTTCGACGACTGCCAGGACCACCGGTGCCAGAACAACGCCCGCTGCCTGGATGAGGTGAATGGCTACTCCTGCCTCTGCACCGAGGGCTACAGGTACCACCAGGAAACACGGGACACCTGGGGTACTGGGGATGGTTATGTGGCACTGGGCAGAAGGGACAAGTCCTGGCTACCAAGTCCGTCCGTCCATCCATCCATCCGTCCATCCGTCCATCCATCCATCCATCCATCCATCCATCCATCCATCCATCCATCCATCCACCCACACGCCCACACACCCACCCAGTGTGAGAGGAAGGAGTGAGGCTGGGAGTGTGTGTCTCTAGGGGTGGAGGCTGGGGGGAGCCAGCATCATTGGGGAGGGACCCCAGGGCACAGCTCAGCATCCAGGCATCCCTCCGATGCTGGTGTCTGGGAGAGCCTCCCCAGGGGCCCTAAATGAGGGGCATGCTGTCAGAGCCCTATGGAGCACTGGGCAGGGTGCAGGCTCTTTCCCAGCCCCCAGCCCAGCAGCACCCTTGGCCCCACAGTGGCCAGCTCTGCGAGATGCCGCCCCACACCGCTGGCCAGCCTGGTCTCTGTGAGCGAGCTGAATGCCAGAACGGGGCCCCATGTGTGGAGCGGGGTGCCCGTGCCCTGTGCCAGTGCCTGCCTGGCTTTGGTGGCCCCAAATGTGAGAAGCTGCTGAGCGTCAACTTTGTGGACCGTGACACGTACCTACAGTTCACCGACCTGCAGGACTGGCCCCGGGCCAATATCACCCTTCAGGTGAGGGCTGGGGGGGCGTGGGGGCATTGAGGGATGGCACTGGGGTTCTGCCCCAGGGACGTGGGCTCCCACCTCTCTCTCTGGCAGGTCTCCACGGCTGAAGGCAATGGCATCCTGCTGTACAATGGCGACAGCGACCACATGGCTGTGGAACTGTACCAGGGCCACGTGAGGGTCAGCTATGACCCTGGCACCCACCCCAGCTCGGCCATCTACAGGTACCTGGCACCCCTGCTCCGCTCACTGGGGACCTCCACCCCCATTGCTTCATCCTGGGGGCGTCCCCGGTGACCCAGCCATCCCTGCCAGTGCTGAGACCATCAACGACGGGCAGTTCCACACCGTGGAGCTGGTGACCTTCGACCAGATGGTGAACCTGTCCATCGATGGCGGCAGCCCCATGACCATGGACAACTCGGGCAAGCACTACACGCTGAATAGCGAGGCTCCCCTCTACGTGGGAGGTAGGACAGGGACTGGGTGACGGAGGGCATGGGGAGCATCCGGGTGCACTGATGGTCCCGCTCTCTCCAGGAATGCCTGTGGATGTCAACTCCGCTGCCTTCCGCCTCTGGCAGCTCCTCAATGGCACCAGCTTCCACGGCTGCATCCGCAACCTCTACATCAACAACGAGCTGCAGGACTTCACCAAGACGCGGATGACGCCAGGGGTGGTGCCGGGCTGCGAGCCCTGCCGCAAGCTCTACTGCCTGCACGGCATCTGCCAGCCCTCGGGCGCCCAGGGCCCTGTCTGCCACTGCGAGCCTGGCTGGGACGGGCCCCACTGCGACCAGCCCCGCGGCGGCCCCTGCCAGGGCCACAAGTGAGTGCCCTTACCACACTGGCTGTCCTACCCGCCCTTCCCGCTGCCCACCCTGCCCTCTGGCTGCTTCCTGGTGCTGTGGTGTCAGTCCCGTGCCATCACAGTGGTGCCCGGTGGTGGCACTGCCCTGCCGTGCCACTAGCACTGAGTTGTGCCAGGCTGTTCTGTGCTGGTGCCAGGCCGTGCCACGCCAGCAGGTCCTGACAGCACCGTGTGCCCACAGGTGTGTGCATGGGCTGTGCCTGCCTCTTGATGCCCTGTCCTACAGCTGCCAGTGCCATGAGGGCTACCAGGGTGCGCTCTGCAACCAGCCTGCTGAACCACCCGACCCCTGCCGCCACCAGCCCTGTGTCCACGGCCACTGCCACCTCAGCCCAGGTGGCCAGCCCACCTGCGAGTGCCACGACGGCTACACCGGAGCCCTGTGTGACCAAGGTAGGTGCTGAGGAGGTGGGTGTCCAGGGAAGGCAGCCCCACACCACGACACCAGGCTGATCACTGCCGTCCTGCTGTCCCACAGAGCCGGAGTGCCGCGGGGAGCCGGTGCGGGACTACCACCAGGTGCAGCGGGGCTATGCCATCTGCCAGACGACGCGGCCGGTGGCCTGGGTGGAATGCCGGGGGACCTGCGGGGGCCCTGACGCCAGCTGCTGCACCGGGCTGCGGCTCCGGCGCAGGAAATACGCCTTCGAGTGCAGCAACGGCGCGACCTTTGTGGAGGAGGTGGAGAAGCCCAGCAAGTGTGGCTGCAGCCAGTGCCTGTGAGCAGCCACCGGCCCTGCAGAGCTGGGGGGCTGGCGGGGGACCCCCCGAGCCAAGGACCTCACTTCACGCTGCGGGCATGGTGCTGCTCTCTGGGTGTTCCGAACTGCAGCTGCATCTGAGGACCCCGGCAGAGGGTAGAGCTGATGCATCTAGAAAGTTGGGAAGGAAACAGGAAAAAAAAAAGAAAAAAAAAAAAAGAAAGGAAAAAAAATCCCCACAAGCAAAGCAAATGTGTAGATAGAGAATTTTTTAAAAAACTGCAGCTACACAGATACGTGGATATGGAGTGGGCGCCCTGCCCAGCTGCCCCATCCTCTCCCTGTGGCACTCTGCCTCCCTGCCAGTGAAGCCCCACAGCCATGGAGGGCAGTGCCTATATCCCGGGTGAGTCCCCTCCCTGGCAGCCCTGTCCCTTGCTCAGCTATCTGAGGGTGTTTCTAACCTGGGACAGGCGGAGTGAGGCCTGCTGTGGCAGAGCCTTGTGATCTACAGCAAGCCATGGCTTACGGTGGGCTGCGTGGTGTAGCCAGTGTCCTGCAGTCTTGGTGAGCCCAGACCTGGTTTCCTGTCTTCTCCTCCAGCAGCCCTGGTCTCTCTCCCTGCAGGACGCTGGAGCCCAAAGTCCCCCAGATAATGTCCCCAGCTCTGTGGCCCCTGCCTGACCCTCTGGTGACACCTGCAGTCTGTGCATGCTGGCTGGCCTCTGCAGCACATGGGCGCACACGGCTCCAGCCCACTGTGGTCACATCAGGGCCACACCGGTGGGGCAGGACCGGGGCAGTGCCAGACACGCTGAATGGGGGACAGGCAGCAGTGCACAGATGTCCCTGAGGGTTCCACTGCCAGCCTGCTCTGTGCCATGGGACCAGCACTGTGCCATTCATGTGGACAAGGCCCCAAATACCCCTGGCTCAGCCAGGTGCTTCTGCTCAGAGGTGGGAGCTGTGTGAGGGCAGCACAGGAGTCCCTTTTCTCCAGGCTCTGTCCATAGGAGCAGGCCTGCAGCTGGGTGAAGGTGCCCCATGTCACACTGACCCAGCCAGCAGGAGCAACAGGTTGCTGGGACAGCTGGGATGCAGATGTGCCATGCCCGTCACCAGGGCCTCAGTCTCTTGTGCACGCCAAGTTGAAAAGGCTGAAGATGTCCAAACCTGCAAGCCTGGAGCCAACACCACTGCCAGGACAGGACCCACCAGCTCTTGGACTCAAATGGCCATACCAGCGTCTCTCCAAAGCCCACAGTTGGTGGCAGGGCACGTGCTGGGGCTGGCGTGGGAGCAGGAGCACACGGGGAGCTCCTGCCAGGGTACTGCATGCTCCCAACATCCACAGCAGCATCACCTCTACCACTGTGGGAGCCAGGGATAGTGGGGGCCCAACCTGGGACACTGCACATGGCTGGACAGTGAAACACCGCATCACCCTGGTGGACAGACTCATCCTGGAGCTGCACTCCTGGGTCTCTCTGTCACACCGCTCCAGCACTTTGGCTTCAGGTCTGCACTGCTAGCTGTGGCCAGGCTCCAGGCACTTCAGCTGGATACACCCAGCTCTGCAGGTGCTGTCACCATCCCTGCTCACCACTGGCATCCAGGGCATCTCCACCACCACGGGGATGTGTTTCTACCACAAATGCCCTCTCCATGGGAGCTCCTCTGCCACACAGAGGAGCTGGGATGCTTCTCATTTTGCCTGTGGCCCACCCGGGGCTTGGTTGTGTTGTGTTTCTGTTCTTGCTGTATGCTAACCGCTAAAGTATCTCTTTATACAGAATACTTACAGATTCTAATATATATTTGTATTTCATTTTGTTATAGTATTTTTATATGTTTGGGGTCAACAAATGATGTTTTCTTTTTGTTTACAGATGCTACTGGGCAGGAAAATGACGGTGGCTTTGTTTGGCCCGTGGGGTTTGTGTGTGTCACTATTGAAGACGCTGGTTTGTTCTAGGCTGGCGAGGGAGGCGCTGGGCATCCTTCCGCTGGCAGAGGCTGTATTGTTTTAGGAGATGTTTGGTATTGTCTATGTTGTCTTCCATGTGAACATGACATTTATTCATTCAGAGGCTTGGCCTCTTCTTTCCTGGCGGGGAGAAGGGAGAAGCTGGTGCTTGGGAGCTGCTGAGCGTGTGAGGAGGTGGCACAGGACGGAGAGAGCTGGTCGTGCCTTGGGGGATGATTTCCTACTCCCCCATGGTGCAGAGACAAGCAGCCAGGGTCATCCGTGCAATGCCTTGCAAAAGCAGCCATCACTGCTGGGGTCTTGCATGTGGGAAACTGAAGGGCCAGTGCCTGCTGTGGGGGTGGAACGGCTCCAGGGGAAACCGGGCACTTGTAGCTCTCTGGGGAAGGGTAGAGGGGGTCTGGAGCAGTCCCCAGGACCGCCGAAAGGTTGCACTGTTGGTGTCATAAACACAAGTCTGCCACAGCTCAGGCACTGGCGTGGCAGCACCGAAACCCCACACAGGCATCTATATCCCCCTTCCACAGGGAGGGGGTGACACTTGGAGGGTGCCAGCTTGCTGCACCCTACCCCGTGCATTCACTCATCTTCAGTCTTCCCCACTTATCACACCAAACAAACATTGATATCAAAGAAACGTTTAATAAGCTGCAATAAAATACGGACCTTTAGAAAGCTCATAGGGTGAATATTGACAGTGAGGAAAAAAAGAAAACAAGGTGGTGGGAATCCTTGAGGAGTTCAGATCTGAGTCAGGGACCTTTTACCTGGAACAAGAACACAACTTTTTCCATAGGCTAGGATGAAATAAAAGACAGGAGCACAGAGTTCACAAAATGTCAACATTTAGAGAATCAATACATATTCAAAGTTCAAATGACCCAGCTCTTATAGCTATACATATTGATTTAAAGCAACTTAATATAATTTTATTTTCTTTTTTTATATATACACTTTCAAAGGTTCGTCAGGTGAGGTATGTAAACATTATCTAATGGAAACTCCTCTCCACATTTCCAACCGAGAATTCACAGCAGACAGTTCATTTTCCCAACTCGTGGCGCAGTACTTCCCACTCCCTACACCAACTGGGAATGCCGTCCCAAGCCACGGCTCTCCCAGGTGCAGTCACCGGCTCCCACTTCCCACTGCTGGTCTGTACAGTTCACATTGCTTGGGCTCAAACATACAGTACCGGACAGGAGGAATTTCAGCTCAGTGTCTAAAATTCATATAGAAACAAACAGAGAAACAAAACTCTCCCAGGGAAGCAGACACAGATGAAGGAAAAACATTTGCCATCAGGGTGGAGATAATATTTAAATGTTTCACATCTCAAGAAAAAAATTACTGTGTTGTTTCTTTTTTTCCTTTTTTTTTTTTTCCTTTTCTTTTTTTACACACCTGTTCCAAAGGGGAAGGAAGCATGGGAATGGTGAAGGGTCCTGCAGGGCTGGGACCCAGCAGCACCCCTCAGTCCATCCTCCAGAGTCAGAGACCCATCATCATAAAAGCAGATCCTGCTGACACTGCTCCACACAGACAGCTGGACTGGAAGCTCAGAGCCAGCCACACTTCCAGGCAAAAAGGGGTTAACAAAGAAAAAAAAAAAATCAAATCCCACTTAAGCAAAAATTACCAAATTACCTCAAACCTCCTAGAAGGAGAATTAAAATTGCAGAATGGTTAGCAAATGAGCAAATGACCTTCCGGAGCCGGCCCTAGGGCTAGCAGCGACAGCGGTGCGCTCCCTTGGGTCACCCGTACCCACAAAGGCAGTAGTTCACCAGTGGGAGTTTGCTACCAGCAACTACCGACCCTAAGGGTGGTTTTGGGGGTGTTCCTTGGGGGTGACAGCATCCCCCAATTTCTGCATCCCTGGGGACACTTCCTTGAGTACCTCCAGGTTAAGAGACTCCCCCCCCATGCCATGCTGACAGAGCGCCTGCCAGGAGCAGGGTTATTCCCACCTGGCCCTGAGCCCCGAGAGCTCCTGCCATCAAAGCAGACATTATTACTACAAATCTTATTGCTTGCAGTGCCCCCTGTCCTGGGGAACAGCCATCCTGGCTGGCCAGGGGAGCTCATGGCCTCCCTGGGGACCGTGGCCATCGACCAGGTCTGACATCATCAAAACGAGATGAAGAGAGTTAATGCTTCAGCTTTGAGGTGACAGAAAACCAAACTGACCTCCACCACCACCACCCACCCACCCCGCCCTGCCCCGTCCCGTCCCCCCACGCAATCGCCAGCCCTTTGGTTGCGGCACGCTGGGCAATACAGCCCCACCAACCGACACACCAGTCAGAACGAGAACCTGTGGAAAGCCCATGAAATAAATATTTTAAAAACTTATTTACAATATTAGATCTGTGAGCATGAAGTGAGAGAAAAATGCTTTTTCCTGCCCCCAAAAAGCTTAAAAAGTAGGTTAGCATCCCGCTGCCTAGCACAACACTATCTTACATGGCACCTACACATAATATATATTCACATTTCATTTTAAAATTAGGTACTCTTACAAACAGACTTAGAAAACATTGGCTAGCAATACAGCCTGTGGGAGCGCCTGGCCTCCAGACCCATGTTACAAATGCTGGCCAGCTGCATCCCAGCTCCTTCGGCTGCCCCAAAGCTGCCAACGTGCCCTGAATCAAAACCGCCAGCTGCCCTCTGCTGCCCTTTGGGGAGAAGGTGGAAGTGCTCGTGAGAGAGAGGGCTTGTCTGCGGGGAGGGGAGCAGGGAGGATGTGGACTGTGATTTCTGCTAAGCCTAGGGGTGAGCTTAATACAAACAAGAACTCCTGAGAACATCTTAGAACAGATGGATTCATTTCACAACCACCAAGCTAAAGGATGGGCCAAATGGATGCTACGACACACAGGGGGAACACACGCGACATGGGGACATCATAGCCTCGTGGTTTGCTCAAAAAACCTACTGCTACAAGAAAAGCTCCAGTGGCATTCCCTGTGAAGGAGGAGCCTATCCCCATCCTGCTCCTGGGCTGTCCAGGCATGCAGCCCAAGGATGCAGACCCAAGTACACCTTGGCTGGGGCTCGACCCCCTTCCCCCGGCATGACTGCTGATGGTGGAAAGGTGAGAGCCCAACCCGGATGGCCACTCACACCTCCATGTTGCCCCAGGCACTACCTGTACCCACGGAAGGCTGGGAATCACAGCTTTCTCAGTCACCTTCAACTGGGAACGCGGCTGTCAGGCTGAAAGTTTAGGAGCTGGAGGGAAAAAGTGTGCATCAGCAAGTCCTAAAAACAGGGCACCAGTACATCTGACTGCGTGTCTGTTTCCTGGGAGGTTACGAGGAGCTGGCAGAGTTTTGGAAACAGCAGCATTTCCAAAGGTGCCACAAGAACAGCTGGGACATAGGCTGGGCTGCACTTTTGCTCATCTGCACACCAGCAAAAAGTGGTGTGGGCAGCCAGCCAGCCCGCTCAGTCCAGCCCTGCATGGGCACCCCCAGCACCGAATTTTAAATCATGCAGAGAGGAGCGGGAACAATTCCATCCTGCTCTCACAGCTCATGGACCTTGCTCAGCAGTGCAGCAGGAAGTTTGTCAGAAGCATCAGCGCCGACTGGTCGGCTCTTCAGAGAAGGTTTGCTGCAAGTCTGTCTCCCTGACAGGCTGGAAGGTGACTACAGAAACCCCACTGCACAGAGCGAGCACTGGCAAACAGGACCTTGCCAGGGATGAGTAAGTGATGAATATAAATATGTGCACGCCTTGGGTACATATCACACACCCTGTCAGCAGGGAAACCCATTCCAGGGCTGGCCTTGCTAAATAAGATCCTAACAGCTACAGGCAGAAGGAGCCATCCCAGGCTCCAATTGCTATTGCTACAGCACCGACATAAGTTTTGAGTCTGAGCTTGGCAAACACAGCTCCTCCCATGGGTTAATTAAGATGGACGGATCCTGAACATGTGAGGTGTGAAGACCCAGAGCTGCTGATGATAAGAAGAGAGAGAAAAAGGTAATCATGCAAATGAGAGAGGGGGGCTGGAAACAGAGGGTCAGGGGAGACATCTGTGGAGGTGCAGAGCTAAGAGGATGCTGCTCCTAGTTCATGGACCAGGGAGGATGATGGATGATGAGAAAGCAGCCAGCAAGAAAAGCCAAAGTAACAGAAAGAGATCTGCTTTGTGGGTTGTAGCACTTGAAATCCAGAGCTGGAGAAGTAGAGCAGGGAGCTGTGGGGTAGCTCAGGCGAAGAGGAGCGCAATGAGGCTGTGGATCTGAGGATGGCACTGTGGTAGTGCCAGTGGGGAACTCTGCGCCTGTAGCACACGGAAACGCACTCCATGTCCATGTGGAATAAGGTACTAAATCATGTTGCTTATTTTCTTTCATACATTAAGCTCATCTGCAGCTCCCTGTGCATCCCTTGCATGATGTAAGAGCCACATCTATTGGTAACAGACTGCTCTAAAGCAGGGGCTGTGCCTCAGCAGCACACGTCACCACCGCCTGTCAGGGACACTGCCGGGAACCTCAGTGTTCTGATCCCAGCACTGCCTAAGCCAAGCACTGCACACCAAACTAAGACAGATGCCCAGAAGCTGCTCCACTAAAGCACCAATGACACCTCCTGTCCCCCCACCTTGCCATGCTCGAGCCAATCGGTGCTGGTGAAGCCCCAGGGTGCAGGAAGGGATCCAGGACACTGGAGCAACAGCACCCCATCTAGAAAGACTCTTTCCACTTGCTTTGTATAGGGTTTTATCCTAACGGGATCCCTGCTCCCAGAAGCACAGAAGACAGGGAGCAGGACAGCCTGCATTTACCATTTACCAGCAGCTAAAAAATGAGAGAAGAAAGAGAGAGGGAAAGCCTCAAGGAGTGCGCGGTGCAGGTGCCTCAGCAGTGATGGTGAAGGATGGGGAGAGGAGATTTGCTGCAGGGGAATGGCATGAGGAGCAAAAGCAAGAGGCATGCTCACAGACACACCTGGACCAAAGGAAGGAGAGGAAATCTGGGCCCATGCAGCTGGGCCCCAGACAGATGCTAGAGAAGGACCATAAGTAGGGATGGAGAAGCAAGAGGGAAAGACACCCTGCAGAAGAGGTACAGGTCAGTCACTTAACTGCCATCAGTGCCCTCCTGCCTCACACCTCTCTTGAAACGCTTTTAAATCTTTTCTGATGGAATGTTTGACATATTTAATGCATGCAGTAAAAATTAAAGTAATAGATAACTTCATATTAATCTGTACAGGGACTGACAGGCTAGATTTAATCACTTCCTAGCTGTTCAGAGAGTTAACTTACTCTTGCACAATTCAAAGGAAAGGCAAAGGATTTTTTTTTTTTTAAATCAGCCATTTCACTGTAAGAGAAAAATGTGCCGCAGCACTGAGTGTGTCAATGCTTGGGAAAGAGAGTACCTGCAAGAGAGACAGAGGTGCTCTGTGAAGGGAGTGCAAATCAAACGCCTGGTTTCATCCTCTGTACTAAAGGGGTACAATGAAAGATTTTAACACAATTAATTGCCTTTCACCTCCAGCCCCCAGGCCTTGAAGTCTGGGGTTCAGTGCCAACCATGAAAAGCAATTCCCTTTGCAGCCAATCCCTTTCCAGCCTCTGCTCCCAGGGCCAGCATCTCTTGAATTCATGGGCTGCACCAGAGCCTTGCTCTCCTCAGGGACAAGCAGCTGAGCAAAGACCAGCAAGGCAGCTGCTAAAGGTCTGGCAGCCTCAGGGCCCACCCAGTGCCCTGACAGGCACTGCTGCTTTATGTATGGAAAGAGGCTGGCACTGGGATTTCTGCAAATGGACTCTGCAGCAACGTGAAAGCGAAGCCATGGGGATGCAATGGCTGAGCAGGGGCCTTTCCCTAGCACAGACCACAGCCCTCCCCAGCTGCTGGTCATCTCTGCCCAGCAGAACCAGCACATCCACACACTCTATGCACTTCTAACAGGTTTTCCTAGGAGAAGACAGGCACTGTGACCCTGTTCTGTGACACAAGCAAGGACAAACCTCTCACACCTTGCTAGTACAACAGTGAAATGCAAATTATGATAAGAAATAAATGCAAGCCAGTCCCTTATCCCAGTCTTATTTAACTGCAAATCCTGGCTTAGGAGAGCACTAGGCAAGACGTGCACAAAAACACAAGGTGAGGGCCAGAGTTCCCTTCCTGCAGAGCACCAACATCAGGAACCCAAGCCCTTAGAAAGGAAGAGATTCAACCTTCAGTGAAGCGCTGCAAAAAAGCTTTGCCATCAGAGACCACAGAAATCACCACAAGGACAGGGAAACAGGAGAAGGAAGTCCGTCCAAAAGCAGAGCAAGACTGGTTCATCCCTGAAGCCAGCAAGAAAAAAGACAGATAGAGCCCAGCCCGCCCAGCTGGCAGCAGTGGATGTGGCAGCCTGGTACCTGGTGCCCGCACGGCATCTCCTCAGCCTGAGCGGGCGCTGCCCACCCACGGGCTGTGCAGCGAGGAGCAGGCAGCCATCAGCAGTACACACACCAGTAGCTACTTCACATTCTCGTGCAGGTAACAGTCTGGGACACCAGCAGCTGCTACCAGGGAACCGACGAAGGACAGACTCGCCTTTCTCTCCCTTAGTGATGAGAAATGGTTTTGGTTTTGCTTTAAATGCCACCACGAAGACAGACAGAAGGAGGACTCTGAAAGAAAGGGAAATGTTTGTGTGCACCCAAAGGCTGACAAAAGCTACTTCATGTGCACGAAGGTGGTTTTCTTTCTGCTACAGTACAAGTGCTTGTGCCTCAAGTATAAAACGCAAGCCTCCAAATCACACAGACGAGCTTCTTATTTTTATTTTTAAAGTGATAAATAAGGCACTGTACTTTTAACAAAAACTGCCTGGTTCCAAGTTTAAAAGAACCCAAGGAACGTTCAAACTGCAGAAACTTCCTTCTGAACAGCAGAGCCAGACAGACCAACCTCTTCTCTGTCCAAGACACATCTGCTGATGCCTAAAATCATGGGCGTTATCCTTTAACTGCGGATTTTTAAAGGCTTGCTACAGCTTATAAAAGCAGCTTTAGTTAATGCATGGTAAAGGGTTACTACTATACATCAGTTTTGTACATGGCTACCGGCTATTTCGGGTCCAGTCGTGAGCGTTTGCTGTGCGAACAGTCCACTTTTGCCCTCAGCTTCCTCTTGCCCTGAGACACACTGTTCTCCTGCATCTTCTTCATGGACCTTGTCAGGGTCTTCCCACTGCTGTGCTTCTTGTTGGCCATCTTCTGTGACCGCGTGGAGGACTCCCCCAGGGGCTTCTGCTTGGGGGACTTCGACAGCTCCTCGTGACTGGGAGGCAGCACAGCCCGTCTGCTCGTGTTCTCCTTGCCCTTCCGCACGGGGAGCCGCACCTTCTCCAGCTGCTTTTTTGGGACTCTCTTCTCTTTCAAAGACATTTTTCTGGCCAGTTTATTGCTCCTCTCCATGGCAGTCTGCTTTCGGGTGGCGGGAGACTTCGCGCTGACCTCTGAATGCTTTATTTTACTAGCCTTCTTGGCAGGCAGCTTGTCCTTGGTGGAGGAGCTGGATCGCTCCTGGGTGCTCCCGTTCTCCTTCAGCATCTTCTTCTTCTTGCTGAGCTGGAGGTCGACTTTGGGCAAGGGATCCTCTTGGGACCTGCTCTTCCCCTTCCGCCCCTTCCCCGTTCCATCCACCGAGGGAGATTTAGCAGGAAAGGCAGCTGCTTTGATCTGCAAGGCCAACTTAGGAGACATCAGGGGGTTGATGCACACACTCTTCCGGCTCTGCTTGCTCTCCAGGGACACATTGTCCCCTGGGCCATCACTCCGCTTCTCTGCCTTCGCCACGCGCTGCTGGGCTCGCAGCTTGCCCCGGAGATTGGAGTACTTGCGCAGGATCCTGGTGCTGGCCTGCGTGGGCAAGCTGAGGGCAGGCTGGATGGTTTTGTCTTCACTCAGCTCCTTGGTGCTGGCATCAGTGGGAGACGTCTGGTTGAGAGTGATGGCTTCTTCAGCCTCCACTTTATCAGCATTCTCACGAATTTTGGCCCAAAGCTTTTGGTTCTTCAGGTTATTCCGAGCCGGGGTAGTGGCAGCAAACTTCTTGAGATGTTTTTTCAAACGTTCAGCTTGTAGTGAGCTGGGGTAGAGACTAGAGGAAGAATATTTCTGCATGGGGACTTTCATGGGGGGAATCTCCCCTGGGAGACGAGTGTTGAGTTTCTTCACGATCACTAGAGATCTGGTTTCAGTTGTCTCCAGAAACCACTGGCATATGTCAGACAACTTAAAGGCCTTCATAAACAGCATCTGCACAGGAGAAAGCTTCTGCACTTCCAGGGAGCCTCTGCTTTTCCGTGTTCTTTTCTTGCTTTTCCAAATCTCTTTCAGTTTGTCGGCTTTGTTCTTTACCTTGGGGGTTGGCTGGACCTCCTTCTCCAGCTGAATCCAGCCCTTTTGGATTTTCATGTACTGAGTGTTGAACTCAGCAATGAGCTCCTGGTTCTCCTCTTCAGCACACCACTCCATGAACTTTGGTTTGCTGTCAGCCATGTCTATGTCCTCCAGTGCTGGGCAGTCATCATTCCCTGAACTGTGTTCACCCCTCAGTTTGGGGATTGCTTGCATAGGCTCCTTCCCTGGTGTGTTCTTTTTTGCACTGTCTACAGGTGTGGGTGCATGTCTCAAGTTATAAAACTGCACAGCAACCTTTTTATGCTTTGCAGTTTTTGCTGGAAGATGCTTACTTCCACCTCTGCTGCTGGGACACAAAGGCAAATTGCTCACCAGCTCGAAGTTCGCTGGCTTGCCCAGATCCCTGGCACTGTCAGAGCTCTCCTTGTCCTTTGCACTGGCATTGACTGGTTTCACGTCCACTTGCTCAGCATCATTTGCAGGAACACTGTTCTCTGGAGGGAGGAGAATGTTTTTCTTCTCAGAATCAGGTGAGATGCTGACTTCCAGCATCTCACCCCGTTGACTTTGGCTGCTGTTAGCAGAGGAGTCATCTTTAGAGGAATTCTCTCCCTCTGCAGCAATCTGTTTTGCTAAGATGCTTTTATAGGTTTGTCTGGTAGTGACACCATTCTCCTCACCTGGCTGCTGCTCAGTGATGCTCTCTGGAGCCTGGCCAATGCCTGGCCCTTCGCTGGTTTTGAGCAGCACATTGGGGAAGCAGTCATTTGGGAAGTCCATGGATGCTGCCTCATCCAGCTGCACTTCTTCTCTCTTGAATCGCTTAGCACCAGGGCTCTTGGAGAGTTTGATCTGAAGGCAAGAAAGCTGCACAGAGCTGGAAGAACCAGAGTCCTCAGCATTACCCTCGGCAGGTGATTGGGATTGTTGGCTTCGGAGACACCGGTCCGATGCCACTAGCACTCTCCTGCCTTTCTTTCGCTTCTTGTCTAGACTGTCTTTGGAAGAGACAGAGTCTGAGCTGTTTGCGTCAGGTGGCATTTCCCCTTCAGTGGGCTCTTTTTCATCTGCTATGCTGTTATTCTGCATTTCCTCCACTTCCAAGATTTTGGGGAGTGTTGTGTTGTCAAGCACAGCATCCTCTTGCTCAAGAGGGCTGTCACCCACCACGACCGATGATTCGGCTTCGGGTTTAGCATCGATGCTTTTGTTCACATCCTCGCACTGTAAAGTAGCAGGGGGCTCCAGGGGGCTCTCCCCATCCACAGTGGCAGCGGGCTCATCAGGAGCCTGTGAGCCTGGAGAGCATGGGGAGGGCTCTGCCAGACACTGCCCAGAGAGCTCGGCATCTCCTGAGCCTGGAAGCTGGGCAGGATCCCCAGCACCATCACAGGGCAGAGGTGTTTTGTCTGTAGTGGCAGAGGGCTGTGAGGAGGACTGTGGCTCTGGGCTGGCAGGAAGGTCTGGAATAGTTTGTACGTCGGAGCCCGGACAACTTTCCTCCTCACCGTGTGCTTCTGAGACTGAAAAGGCTGCAATATCAGCAGCCTGCAGGCTGCTACTGCCATCCCCAGAGGAGCCCAGGCTACTGCCAGCCTCCCAGGTGACGGTGCCTCCTATTGTCATCCCCCCGCCTTCAGCAGGAGGGGAGCCAGGAGGTGGCGGTGAGCTGGCCAAGCTGTCCTCTTTCTGGGGGCTGGGCGGAGCAGAGAGGGAGAAGAACGGCATGGCCACGGCAGCTTCCCTCGATCGCAGTGCTCGGGTATCCCGGAGCTGCATGGAGCCCAGCTCAGCCCTCTCCTTCGTTTCTCGGCCGGTTGGTGCCACTTTAGCCAGGAGCCTCAGGGAAACCCTCTTCTCACCCTCCCGTCCTGCCCCTGCAGGCCCCTCCACCGAGAGCACCAGGGGTGGCTTTGCACTCACGAAGGTCTCTGTTCGCAGCGCCGGGCTGCTCGCCCTCTCCTCCGCCCGGGAGCTCTTGACCAGTGTGCGCACGGTCGGGAGTTCGCAGCACTCCCCGTTGAAGTAATAGCCCCGGGTGCTCTTCCTCGCCGTCCTGCGGGACGGCACCAGCCGCTGCGTCTCGAAATGGCACTCGGTGATGGGCTGGCTGATGTACACCACGTCGCACTGGTTGTCGTAGTCATTGATCCTCAGCCCCGACGCCTTCTTGCTCTTCCGGGAGGACCTGAGGGAGGCTGTCTTGGCGCGGGGGTGCCCGCCGGGGGTCCGGTGGGCGGCTGGCACGGCGCCAGTGGGCAGCCAGCCCTCTTTGGACTTGTCGAGCATGCCCTTGTCGGCTGGGTGCAGCTGGCAGCCTGCCTTGCCCTTGGCCATGGCGTGCAGGTGGTTTTCTTGCTTTGGTCTCA
The DNA here is from genome assembly GCA_013400315.1 of Bombycilla garrulus. Lineage (NCBI taxonomy): Eukaryota > Metazoa > Chordata > Aves > Passeriformes > Bombycillidae > Bombycilla > Bombycilla garrulus. The sequence continues at coordinate 251,893 of VXBU01011898.1, forward strand.
CATCTTGTTCTTTTGAGTCTAAGTCCTGGTGCAAAGATGCTTTCGAGCTGCATTGCAAAGTGTTCTCTTTGTCGGCTCTGCGAGGGGGGGTCACTGCAAAGCCAGGATCCCAGGACTCCTCTGGGAGAGCCCTGAAAGAGCTCTTTTGGGACCCCAGACAGCTGTCTAAGCTGTCCTCGCTGCCATTCACATTTGCCACTTTGACTGAGATATAACCTTCCATGAGAGTCTTACCTGCTAGCTGCTCTTTATTATCCTCACACTTCCTGATACCGGCTTCTTGTTCATGTCCAGCAGCTTGCTGCCCTTCCAGGCTCTTTGCGGCGTGATGGAAATTCAAAGAGGAAGAATTCAATGTGCTGAGGTATCCTTGGGTGGGGCTATCCTTTGGACTAGCAGAGCGAAGCCTGGTGATGGGGAGCTCGCAGAAGTCCCTTCTCAAAGCAGGACTGGAGTTCTCTGCTCTGTCCAGAGACTTCAGTTCCACCGGCTGCTTCAGGGCTTGTCCCGTAACATGCAGGGGGCCATCTGCCCCTGACTGTCCTGGGTCCAATGTAGAAGGGAGCTTTGATTCAGTACAAGTAGCACCCTTATCCTGATTTTCAGTGCTTCGCTGGCTACAACCAGAGCCACAAGTAGAGGCCTCCATGCTCTCAGATTCGGACAGCTGCTGGCCGTCAGAGTCTGGCTGTACTTCAGTGTATATGTCGTTTAGCACACGAATGAACTGCTTCTGGTGGTGTGTACACAGTCTGACCATAAATTTTTCCAGTGGAGACTTCGGCTGATTGTTAGAGTCTATTGCTATTGTCTCTGCTGCATCCTCACTAGAGAGACAAAGAGAGAAGCAGTCAGTAACATGTCTTAGGGAATATTATTTATCCTGCAAAACCAGAAAAACCCTTCTCCTCCCAGTCAGGCACATCACCTGCCTGACCTCCAGGTGAGATCAAGCATCCTGTTTTCCTGGGGCTGGCAGGTGTCCCTTCAGTCCCAGCATGCACACTTACATGTGCACACTGCTGGCAGGACACAGACTGCACTTTTGTTTGTCTGCCACTGCCAGAGCACTCATAATTACACTTCTGCCTAGGACATCCCGGTGTGTAGGCACCATGTCACATGCTCAAAGCAAACCTAAAAAGAATCAGACTTAGTATCTGCATGGCACCTGGTGTAGATAGCCCAGCATTTCTAGGATGGCTGCACACCTCTGCTCCCTCACTCAGCACTGCCAGTCTGAGTGGGAGCAGAGCAGCATCCCAGCTAGGCATCCAGATGCCAGGAATCTTCAGCTACTCAAAGCCTTAAAATTCTGCTTACATCTCAGTGGCAGAAGATGGGCTGGGGCCAAACTGAGCAGATTTGAGCCTCTTCTGTAGTCAGCACAGAAATTGTGGTGAGCTCCCAGCCTGCAGGACATGCAGGCAGCAATGCACCCTGTGCAGTGTCATGCCATTTGCACCGACCTTTGATTAGCTGCCATTTAAGAAAGGGTTCTTGCAGCTGATGGGCTCTCAGCACACAGTGATTGTGCAGAAAGGTGGGCTTCTACAGCACAGGGTCACTGCCACTAGCTAGCGCTCAAACCCAGGCCGTTATCAATTACCTGCTTGCAGAGGCAATTAATCAGGACTTACTGGTGGAGAGGTTAGGCGATAATTACCCAGTCAGTGTTTGCATGAACGCATCACGAATGCCACACCAGGTGCTGTTATCGAGACCGTATCTGTTCCCAACGGCAGCACAGGCAACTCCCACCCAGTCCTGACCACACCGAGAGAGCCCCACATCTCTGCACCCACACTGCCTGACACAAGATCTTTAGCAGTAATGTAGGGCTGCTTTGCAGCAACACTTGCACTTTGCACCTCCTGGCCTTGTACCGGAGGAGTGAAAGTCCTTTCTCTCCCTACAGCCTTTCTCTGCCTGCCCCCCACCAGCATCAGACACCAACCTCGCTCGCTCAGCTGGGTCAAGGAGGGCAACGCTTATCAAAGGGTTCAGGGCCAGGGTGGAGAAAAGCACCTTCATCTGGAGTGGGTTTTCCCTCTGCATGCTGCCAGGCACAGGGCTCAACAGGTGATCAGGAGGAAGAGCTCCAGTTTGGAGGAGCCATCAGCATAGAAATGGAGAAGGGAAAGCCAGTGGCCAGAGCCAGCCGTTCTCAGTGGCATCAGGCATGCAGGAGCCAGCCCTGGGCAGCCCTCACCTGCTCCTTACTTACGGTCACTGGCTGCTTTCCTTGAACTGACACGCACCAGGGAGACACCTCCAGTGCCCTGATTCCCTGGGCTGGTGAGCAGGGAGAGACACCTGGGGCCACTTCAGGCTCAGGGCTGACCAGGTCTCCTCTTTGCCCAGAAACGCCAGGCTGCAGCCAAGCCTGCCCTGAGCAGCTGCTACCCAGCCCTTGGCTTTCCAGTCTGCCCAGGCAGAACGTGTTTTACACATAACAAGGCTTTGCCTCTCAAGCCCAGCCTCTCAGCTTCCTTAAAGGCTTCTTAGGCAGGGTTTTCCTAAAACCACCTGGAAAGGCTGAGCAACATCAGCTTGCCGAATGTGTCCCAGCACCTCCAGAACATACTCCCAGGGTTAGCAATAAACAACGTACCTGGAGACTGCTTTACCACACCCAGGTGAGACAAACGCCCTCCAGCAACCGTCTGAACTGGTCCTACCTGGCGCTGCGATGGCTTTCTATTTGGAACGCCTGGGATTAGTTTAAATAAAAATACTCAGGTAAAACCTGGCCCCTCTCCAGAGCCCTGCATGGGAAGGGTTATGTCAGCCAGGATCTCTTACACGGCCCAGCTCCTCCCCTCGCTCTGCTGAATAACAAAAGGGGATAAAAAAACCTTTCAACCCCCTGGGCTTGGAGCAGGGGGCTTTTCGAAGAGGCAGAGCTCAGCGGTTTGTTTTTTTTTCCACCTTTGCAAAGAGGGCGGTGACTGCCCTTACCTACTCACAAGCCCAGCTCTGAAGAGAAGCAGCCATGTTCCCCCAGGAAGACTAAATTTATAAGGACAGCAGCAGCAGAGGTGGGGCCCTGCCCTGGCCCCTCCACTGCCATGCTCCCTGGGCAGCTGTGGGAAGGGGTTACAGTGGCAAAACAGCCATCTCACTCCTTGCTGGGGCACCTTCGGGTGCTACACTCCATGGCTGTGAAGGAAGAATCCATGGCATAGGCAAAGTGATTGCCCAGGTGGGTGGCAAGAAAGGAAAGGCTGGGTGACGCCTGGTGAGGAGGAGGTTGCAAACCTGTGTACAGAGCCCCTGGTCTGGGAGAAGGGACCAAAGTGGCTGGGCACTGTCCTTTCCTGCTTTGCAGCCGTGATGCCAAGCACAGCCAGTGCAGGTCACGCCTGCTTTGCACAGGCATGTGGGACGGAAAAGGGTCATGTCCTGATTGTATGGCAGAGGGGACCTTGGCTCCCTGATCCTGAAGGTTCCAGTGGCATTTTTGCCTTTCCTTTCACCTAGTTTATTCCTCTGAAGTATGACTGAGTCCTTCGTGCTCACTGTCACCTTATTTGCCCTACTGTACTCCAGGGAGACAATCAGAGATACACAGAGCTTGCTAAGCCATAAATTTTAAAAACAGAGATAAATATTTTTCGTGCTTGATAAAGGAAATAAATCCATTCAGGTTTGATGCCCTTTCTACTTACAAGACCCATCTGACACTCAGTGACGCAGTTCACCTGAGACATTGTGTTCAGGGTCCTCCGGTGTCATGCTGCTTCAGCTCAAAGATAGGCTGCAACTTCTCACCTTGTGCTCATCTGCTCCTTCCCCACTCCATTCCTGTTTGGGTACTGAGGCAGCATTGCCTTTTTTTGGGTGTCTAAGGATAATCTTGGGGCAGAGCTTTCACCACCACCTGCCATCAGGCTCTGAGGGTGGCTAGGTCCCAGCTCTGTCCTTCCTCTCCCTGTGCCCCCAAGGGTGCTGCAGCCTGTGCCTCTCCATCCCCAGATCTCCCAGACACACAGAGTTCTGTGCTCCCTGGGGCCTGCTAATCTGTGTGCCTTGGTACCTATCCAGTATTTCCCACTATTCCTGTCTCTTCTGGCTATCACTAACAAATAAAACATGCCCACGGGAATTCTCTTGTGAGGCAGCCGATGGACACAGGATTGCCCACATGCTCCCTACTTAAGGCAGTTTTGGAGAAGAGCTTGTCTCTGGCTCACATGTAAGAGTAGCTACATCCAGTGCCCCACATTTTAAAGCAGAGCTGTTGATGGACAGCACAAACTTTTGCATAGAAACTAATTTTTTTTTAATGTGGCTTGTCAGAATAGAGGAGAGGTGAGCTGACTGCAGAGCTGAAGTGTTTTTCCACGGAAAGGTGCTGGGTGCAAACAAGTTCCTCAGCCTGGCAAAAGCACAGCAGGAGCTAAAGACTGACTGGTAAACACAGAGGATGGAAATTGGGAACATGGTTTTATACAGGAGGAAACATTATTCTCAGGAGGCAGGCAGGCAGAGTCCTGCCTTTTGGGAGACACAGGCCAGCCCCACAGAAGCTGCTGGGCTGGAAAGACCAGCGAGGGAGCCCAGGGCTGTCCATCCCACCCACAGCCTTCTCCTTGGTGCCTGTACTCACCCCTTCCCACAGGGCTTGGCCCAGGGCTCTCCTAGGTTTGGGTGTGCATGAGGAATGAGCCATCTCTCTCAAGGGCTGGAAACGCCACAAGCCAAAAGGGGATTCATGACCAGTGAGAGACTATCTGGGCACCCTCTATGCTTCTAACCATGCTGTAAGTGCAGTCACAAACCTGTATGGGGTCCCAGGATTCACTGCAATGGGAGGGACATCCCACCTGCCAGTGAGCTTTCCTGCAGAGCCTGGCACATGGCAGGTCTGCCCTTTCTGCCCACCAGCCTCATGCACTGCCTTCACACGGCTGCGCTGCCAGATCTGCTCTGTTCCTGTGCCTCAACACCCTCCTCCCAGCCCCTCTGCACACCTTACCCTGCGACAGCAGAAGACAATCCCAGCGTCCCAAGTGAATTTTATCACCAGAGCCCCTCTCTACCTCCCAGCCCTTCCTGATTTCCCAGGGCAGCCCTGTTCTCTTCCCCTTCCCTGCCTGCCACAGAAGGTGTCAGAGGCATCAAGGGGCAGGAGCTGTCAGAGGCACAAGCGGAGCTGTTGCTACGCAACCCTGGCGGTGCAGCAATTAATGCTGGGGAAAACGTGCTGCGCTCTGAAGCTATTTGCATAGCTGCGTGCTGCAATACATTTGTTTGCATTGTGCCTCCACTGTTTAGTGGAGTTTAAAGTCAACCCTCCCCCAGCTCTTGCTGGAGGGGACCTGGGGCTTCCAACAAAGGCCACGCGGTTGGGGATGAAGGGGCTGGGGAAAGGCAGAGGTTTGTCAGTCCATAACACCTATAGACTGCACAGACAGAGGATTTACAGTATGGGGAGGAAGGGCCAAGTAATCTGAGTTTCTCCCTACACAGCCCGAGGAGCTTTTCCGAGCCCCTGCAGTGCCCCCAGCCCACTGGTGGGGTTGTCATATCTCTTCCTTCCTGTTGTACCAGGGTGACACTGTGCTTGCTCTGTTTGTAAATGCCATAAAAAAAGAGTTTTAGAGGCAGCCCAGCCTGCCTCTGGCTCTATAGTGTATTTAGGCAGGGAGCAAGAGGGGAAGAAAGAGAGAAAGAAATCAGCTGGTTCATACTAACCTACCTGGGAAGCTGGTCTCTGAAAACCTGTCAATTGCCAACTGCAATCTTCTGGTTTGCCCACCCCAAGTTTCTCACTATTTAATATGAAGCCTATACCCTTTTTGGGTTTCTTTTTTTAGCCCTTGAACAACGGTTTGATTGATTATAAGTTTACAGGTATGTTTTGTACCTCAGAGGCACAAGAAGCAGCAGCAGAACAAAAGTTCAAGGCTAAGTGTTTCTGTTCCTTTCAGACCACTCTAAGCACCAGGATTATAGTTCTGTAAAAGAAACAAAACATAGCTATAAACTTACAAAATCCAATTCAGTATTTTTACAGGGATGACCTTTCCCCTCCCTCTCCTGCTGCCACACAGCTGACTCTGTGCCAGTCAACAGAGAGGTGCCTTGCACCACCCAAAATCAGAGATAACAATTGAGTACCCCGCCAAGCTGAAGGGTGTCCTGGAACCCTGACTAAAAGCAGAGATTTGAGAAACGTGGATGACTAAGAAGAAAGATTAACTAGAGAGCAATGCCCTCCATCAGGTGAACTCAAAGCACTGACCATGCCCACTGAGAGCCCGAGGTCTGAGGCAGCGTCTCACTGCCCTTGGGTGGCACCTCCAGCCCTGCTGGCTTCAACCACTTGATTTATTTTTCAGGCTGAGTGGCAATGCCTTTTTGAGGAGTTGCAAAGGAAGAACAACCTCTTAAAGGGGACCTGCTCCCTGCTGGCAGTCAGGTGGGCTGACCCCCGCCCCAGGGGTGCAGTGAATCCTGCATGCTTGGAAGGGGTTGCGCTGTGCGTTCCCAAGGACAGGCTTGCTTTGCCTGTGCTGGAGGGCTGCATGCAGAGCTCTTACCCAGCAGAAGGGGGAAACGGGTTCTCTGCCATTCCATTGCTGGAATGGCCATGCAAAATGGGAAAGGCGTGGGACCATCTGACTGTGCTCAAACCCATCTCCACTCCTAGCTGCAGCACAGAGCTCGTGCCTTGAGAGGTGCAGGATGCGCTTCCTTCTGCTGGCAGAATGGATGTGGTGATCCCTTGAAGGGGATGGGCAAATCTGCCGTGGGCAGGAATAGTGGAAGCCACTGAAGCAAGATTTTCTGGAGCTCATCGTTCAAAGCCCCAATTAAAGGCTGACACTGGATGCACCAGTTTAAATGCCTGTGTTTCAATCCTCTGAAATATGCCTGGCACCTCACACTCCCCACACAGATGAATGAGTCCCTTCACACCTCTGTGGGTGCTACAGTAATTCTCTCTCACTGCACTGAAAAAAAAATAGAAAAGCAGCATGCAAAGAGCCGTGGCTCCACATAACAGCTAGGAAGGAGAAAAAGCACTCTCCTTCTCTAAATTAAAAGCTGAAGTTGTGCAAAGCACAGCCAAAATAACTATGGAAATATTGCTGCCAGGTTCTCAAGGCCCCTGAATTTACTCCGTCCTTGGTGACGCACATGGGGATGGACTGAGCTTGTATTTCAACTGAAAAGCAGGAAGAAACAAGTTATAGATGGGTTTTGTTTGGCTGGGCTTTTTTGTCAGCTGCATGTATTCATCAACGTATCCAGGTTGTACAATCAGCCAACTGACTGGACAAATAACAGACATCCATTATAGATTCAGACTTTTAACCCTTCAGAGTAGTGTATTTTATTTCTTTATTTTTTTAAACTAGTTAAGCATTAAAAATCACTTCTCCCCACCTGTAGCCAAATAGAAATCAAGCAAACCAAAGTTGGTTTTACATTAAAAAAACCCCAATAGCAGTTTCAAATAAATTTTGCATTTTTTTTATATTCCTGTCAAAACTTCCTTGACTCCCACCTTCCCCAAAACCCAACTGTATTCTTTAGTAGTTTATCATCACTGTGGTACTTCTAATACAATATTTAATGACTAATTAAAATTTTTACCACTGAGCTATTGCTTTAAAACCAAGGGAAATTTATCATGTTGGAAATAATATTCTACATACCAACTTTCAAATCCTTTCCAGAATTGTCCTTGCTAATTTTTCTAATTATCAAGATCATTTGGGATCTTCCCTTTAAGGAAAAAAAAAATTACCATGACTGTTTCTTTCTGAGGCAGTACCCAGAATCTTTGCTGAGCTAGGTGCTCCAAAAGGATAGATAGCACCCTAAGACCAGAATAGACAGAAAAACAGACAGCACTAGAAGACAGATAACAAAAGCATGCAGGGAAAAAAAAAAAGTTCTTACAATGATTTTCACAGGTTTGCACGTTTTAAAAAAAGCAGCACCCAGTTAAGAGAAGGGAGAATGAACTACAGAGGCTGTGAGTAGGGAGGGATGCCCTGAGTATCTTTAACAGTCCCAGGAAGATATTCTGACTCTGGCCCTGAGGTGACACAGGTCTATCCCGTGAGTCCATCGCTGTCAGTTCCTGTCTGTCCTGCGGCACACTGGGGACAAAGCTCTCCCTCCCCAACCCTCGGACATGCACACACAGTTCAGCTGGAGTCACTGCAACTGCAGAGGTTCAACAACTAGCAAACTCCCACTGACTCATCTGCAGTAAATGAGGGCTTGTGAGAAAGATAAGCTGTGCTGTGAGAAATTCCACCTTCCCCTCCTAAGCTGAACACACACTGAAAGGCGGAAGAAAACTCAAATGCATTGGACACCCTCCCCTAAGACTTTCCTGGTCCCAGCTCCGACAGACACATCGCCATGTACAGCCACTGCCTACTTCTAGAAGTCTTCAAAGATTTCAAATTCTGCAATTATCCAGGTTGAGGTTTTTTTCCAACATGGATATGAAAGGCCAAATGCAGGAGCTAGGTAGAGCACTCACTAGAGCTACCCACACTCCGCACACCCAGGTCGCCAAAGCTTGGGAGGCGCCAGTGGAGACATCTGGAGAGGAGAGGGTATCCTGGGTGTAATTAACAGATGTTGAGGGATATGACCCCATTTCAGATAACCTGGAGATTCAGATAATTGGGCCTCAGATAATCAAGGCCGCGTTGTTAATAGAAACAGTACCACAACTCCTAATGGCAGCACTCCCCACGTGCCAGCACCATCCCTCCTTGCACGGGAATGCCTGGTGAGATATGAATTAGCGGTTTGATACGTGTCCGTCTTCTCTGTCAGCTCCTGGGCTGAGCAGCAAAGCCTGATTCTGATGCACCACTGGCTGGCTGCTTGGGAAATAGGTTAAGGCAGGGACGTGGATTGCAGCCCTGGATGCCTGGGGACAAGGCTGTCTCAGAGCTGACGGGCTAGGTAAGCTCTATTTTGAAAGTGGGTTAATTTAGATGCCACTCAACTACCATTAAATGATGTAGGTTAATTTTATAGTCAGATAACTATTAAGAAACCAAAACATAAGGCAGGAAATGTCTCTATGCATACCAGTGAGGAGAGATTTCCTCTGCGCTAATGCACACCCCTCCCCTTCAGCTCCAACCTCTCTTCCTCTCTTCCTTCCATTTCTGCACATCCCTCACATCATCATTTTTTTTCTTTTTTTTTTTTTTAACCCTTGTCATTACACACTCTTGTCCTTCCTCCCTCTCTTAAGGGAGTCTATTCTTTCTCTCAAAAATTCACCTTGATATCCTGGCCCACAATTATTTTTCTCTTTTGTTTATATTGTCACACATCTCAGTGCTAGAGGAAGACTAAAAAATCCAAACCGCATCTGACCCTGGCAAATGTCCGCTAAGAAAGGTTTCATCTTCCCCCACAGAGCCAATATTTGTGCAGCTACATGGTAAATTGAGGTGGGGAACTACGCCTTGCTTAGTATGTAACATTCCATCACTACTAATACACCCAGTTTACTTTAGGGGTATTTACCATATTTAAAGCCTCCTCAATTGGCATTTTACCTTTTATAAATGGATGCTGCAGTTGAAATGTACTTTATCTCTATGCGACTTTCCTTTCCGCAGCATAATGATAGGATTGTTTGTTTCTTTATACTGGTGACATAACCCATCAATTGCTGGTTTGTCATAAAAGGAAAAATAAAACGAAAAAAAAAATTATCAACAACAGCTTATGCCTGCCAAGGAACAGATCCTTTGGAAAAAGCAGAGGTGACTCATCACTCCTCACGCGCAGCAAGGAAGGAGCAAGCATCACAGTCCTGCAGATCCCCCAGAGATGCCTTCACAGATTGCCTCCCTCTGACTTCTGTGCTTTCCTGGTCCCTCCAGCAGGAAAATGAGTCCCTAACCTTTGCAGAGAAAGCCAAAGCAATGATGACCCATTAGCACATGCTGCCCATCAAGTAATCGCAGAGCTCCTCTACCGCAGAGGTTTTTTATCATATTAACAGTAAGTGCACTAGGCAAACCCTGAGAGCTCACAGAAATGAACTCACGCTTAACCACACAGTTGTAATGAGACAACAATGCTAATGGGATGTTGGCATTTGCACTGTGCTTTTTATGACCAGAGAAATACAGAGCGGGATCATACCCAGAAATTTTCAGAGGCTGAACCAGCTCTGAAAAATCCTCCTCGCAGCAACTCAGACGTTCAGACGGTGACACCAGAGCCCAAATCACAATGCACATCTTGGGAATTCCGACCCATAGAAGGTTGAGTGCCAATCCCCTGTTGTCCTGCTGAGGCCTCACTACTCTTATAAATCTTGCAATGAAAGTCCTTTTTTTACTCGTGAGCTATAAAAGAACAGATGAAAAGGCCAAAACCCAACCCCCATCAATCTGCTCTTTGCCAGCACTAAACCACTACCTTTGTCACTTTGATTTTAAGCTTTATAACTATTATTCTATTGCAATATTATATTATATAACTATTATTCCAAATTTAAAAATATAATTGAGTGCAGAGCATATTTCTTTTAAATCCTGAGTTATGTTATTTTTCCTTTTATCAATTAGCAATCCAGTCTACACTCAAACAAAAGTAAAGGCACCAATGTAAGGACAGGTATGGGCAAGGTGGGAAGAATTAAAGAGCAGACGAGCAGTCACCCTTATCATACACACCTGTGTCTGTTAGAGAAAAGCCAATACAGGGCCCGAAACAGGAGCAAAAATCTACTTGCTTTTGTGCATGAGCAGCAAAGCCACTGAATTACAGCCAGACAGACCTCTAGTGAGCAGGCAGCTGCCACCATGCACTGACCAGAAATTAGTTATTAACAACCACACTTCAGGTACCAAGTCAGCTTGTTTAGCTTTCACATCTTGAGCTGATGTTTGATGGAGAGAAACAAGAAAGAAACTTGTATTTCTGTACAAACAGAGTATACTTGCGATTATAGCTTCTTATGCAAAACCAGAATCCTATTGGTCTTTTTTTACAGTCTCCGTTCAAAATCAAATGGTTTGTTTTAAACCTTTGATAACACCTCACATGCAGGTAGTTGCTTTAAAGGCTTGAAAGGAATCTGAGGAAGATACCATGTGTGACCACAGTACACCTGAAGGCATGAAAAAACTTACTAGTACCTTCACCTGAAAGGGGAACGTGGTGGAAACTAGTGGATCCGCCAAGCAACCTCGTCAGGCTCAGATTATGGAAGGAACCCAGCCCAAATATTGGCTGTGTATATGAAAAGCCTCTTCACACGTGCAGGGAAGCTGTTCAGCTCCTCCCGGTGTCAGGTTTTCCCTGCAGTCCCCGAGTAACTCAACAATTAGTGTCAGGGCTTTCCTCTAAAGCTCAGTGAGAAGAAAGGCTCGGCTTTAAGAAAGGAAACCATAAAAGCCCCTTTCAAAGTTAGGAATGTCATTTCAAATGAGTTAAGCAAGCCCTACACTTTAATAGCTGGGCAGGAGGGATCTGGGACATGTGACAATGGGATCTTGGTGCACAACAGAAAAAAAAAAAATTCCAAACCTTAGCAGGTGTAACCTACTTAGCACTGTAATTTTTACAGGCAGTTTGTTGATAATCCCGTACAGACAAACCACACCTCCTTGTCAACACACAGCTGGCTGATCTGCACCTGGAGCAGGAGCCCAGCAAAGGTAGGCAAGCAAGCTGTGACCAAGCCAGGCCTGGAAACCACAGCCAGCGAGACAAGGCAGGAGGCACACATCAACAGACCCACTGCAGGCTCGGGTACAGGCGACAGCTGAAGCCTCTGCCCCATCCCCCAGGGTGTTAATGTGAGGGCTGGGTGTGGTCCAGGACACTGGCCAGCTCCTTAGGGGGACGCAGTTGTATTTTCATACAGGCAACTACTGTATGTTCAGGCAGCAGTGCTTATATTTCTATGCTCTGAAGTATACCTTAAGCACTTCTAATTTTAGTTGAGCTTTTAAACAATTCCTGGAAATCTGAGCTGTAGCCATCTCATATGAAAATCTGCCTTTTAGTTAAGTGTGTTGGGAACAGACTCCTGCAGAGCTGTGAGACACCTGCAGAGGAGGAGGCAGCAAGAGAAGATTTTTAGAAGTTCTATTTCAAATGTGATCTGTAATTTTGATACAGTCAAAGTGACCTGTAAAAACAAGATGCAATTGTTTTCTGCTCCCTCTTCATGATACCAAAAAAGTAGCTTTTAAAGATTGTGTTGTCTGCGGTTTTCAAGTAGGTGTGTAAGAAGGAACTTAATTAATTCATAATTCATAGGTGTGAAGTAATTCACATTTCTTTTGATTTTCCTACTAGACAGCTGAGAACACCTTGGATGTCAAGTTACAGAGTCTGCATCAAATGTACTAGATCAGAGGAAACAGCATTCTCACAAATTTGGATCTTTCCAGCATTGCAACATCTATAGAAGTGTCTCAAGAATAATTACATTAAAAAGATCAACTTTCTCTTTAATCTCTTTTCCATCTTCATTGTATCAAAGCCCATAATCCTAGAGTTGCCCTAACACTCCAAGCTCAGTTTTTTGAAATTGCTTTTCATCTGTAGCTCTGTTCCTCTGTACACAAATCACATTCTTAAACAGGCCCAAGAACCTGCTACTCAGTTCCACTTAAAACCTCCATTCAGCCAGTACCCTTGTTTGGGCATCTGCCAGAGCAGAGCTGGCAGATTAAGAAAATAGTGATTTGCTGAAGTATCTTCCTGAATCAGGATTTAAATCCTCCCCCTCCCCCAGACCCACTTTTGTCATGCCTCTAGGAAATTAGAGAGCTCAGCATGCTCAGGCAGGAAAGCCACTGGTGATCCGTCTTACTGCAGATGCAGGGCAAGCTCTGCACTGCTGCTGTTTGACTCTGAGGAGCCATGACACAAAGGCTCGGCTTTGGTTACACAGGAAGGTGAAACTGTGATGCTCAGGAATTCCCTTAATTAAACCAGCTTCGCTCACAAAACTTAAGTTTATTTCCAGCTTTCAGATCCTTCATGCTGAGCTCAGGGAGTTGCCTCCTTACAGGTTTAGTTTAAACATCAAAACTTGCAGGTGCACTTGAAGCTGAAGCCTCCTGCTCCTCCCCTTGCAGCAGCTTTTACTTCCACAGAGGAGCAATGAGCAGAGCGTCTCATTTCACATCTGAGGGAATATCTGCATTGTAGGAAATGACCCAGATGTACGTAGAGGTACAGTCCACTGCTACTCCACAAAGCATCTGTTATTTCAGAAGGTGACCAGATACACTCCTGCAGGTACAAAAGAGGCAGCTGCCTCTTCCAATAACAGACTGAGCAGCTCAAAACCCACCCCGAGTCCAAACAAGCTGAAGGAAATTAGCAGGTGATTTTAAAGCTGCCTAACAGGGCTAATTGTGTTTATTTTTCTACTTTTGTAAGAGATAACAGCGTGGAAGCTTCTTTCTGTGTCTGGGTGCAACATATTGTGCAATCTTGCCATGATACAGGAAACAGCTTTTAAAAGAAGAAATCAAGATTGTGTTCCTTTAAGTTTGAATAACTTCGTCTTAGCAGTGCGAGACCATCAGCAAGTCCTTCAGGAAAAGCAGAAAAACTTGGTATTTGTGATAATCGCAGGACTAAAAGTGTCAATTAAAAATGTTCTGGGACAAGCCTGCACAGTGTAATGCATCCTAAAGAATGGCAGATGGGAATATGGTTCATCACTTTCAAAGGCTATTTTCATAGATTTGACAGATGTATTCAGACAAAGAGAAAAAAATATGATAAATGATAGTTTACTGCACAAAGCTTTCAAGCTATTTACACAAAAAAACTCACTGTTCCTGAATAAGTGTAAGACGTAGTCTCTAGTTAAACCGAGTTTTTTATTTAAGGTAGATTTGCCTGGTAAAGCTAAACCACTGACAACACCCAATTACCATTTTGCTTTTTGGTTTTAGTATCGGTATTAGTATACAAGGAATACAATAATTAGTTTGTAATGTAACAGTTACTTAAGGATCTTAAAAAACAAAAAAGGCACTGAAAAATGCAGACCCTAAATTACCTACTTTTCAATAGCACATGCTAAGAAAGGCAGTTTCTCAGGAGAAAAGAAACCTGGGCTGGATACCATGCAGCATTATGAATTTTCCTAAAGCTAGGAAATCCCTATGCATCACTCTCAAAATCATCCTAGAACTGAACACAAAGGTTAGCAGAAATGCCTAAACTCACGTGGGTTCCATTATACACCACTTAGTGTAACCTACTTTTTAGTATTCAGCATTTCAGTATCAATAATGCATAACCTCAAAAGTAGTTCAACACAAAGTACAGTCACGAGAAAGTAAACACGGATCTTGGAGCAGGGCTGGCTGCAGTGTGGTGTCACTGCTGGATGTGCCTTGTGCCCCTGTGCAGGAGGGACAGCAGGATGGAGTTGCTGGAGCTTTCCCTGTGCTAATGGGGAGCTGGGGACTTGCCCCCTCTGCAGAAGAAGAGAAGAGAAAATAAAGCTGCAGAGAAAATAAAAGGAACACTTGGCAAGCAGCTAAGCAACGTGCCTGTGCCTGGTGACGTGTGCTCCAGGACAAAGCTCCACTGCCCAAACCGCTGCTGTGCCTGCTGCCACCCCACAGCCCAAAACAGACCCACATGGGGCTCGGGACACGCTTTGACCACTTCCGTGCCTACCCTGGCTCATTACTAAGTGCTCAGTGAGCATCACTACACCAGCTTTTACTTTCCCTCCTGAGAGACTGTTTGTTCTTCACTGGATAAATTATTTACCATTAAGGAAATTAAGGTGGCCAGTAGAGAAGCGCAAATTAGAGTACGGAGTTCATGAGCCTGGGCTGCTATGAGACAGCGTTTCAGCTTTCACATGTATTCCCTACCCAGCTGCTAAAGCAGCTTTATCGTCAATCCTATTTAGGACAAGAACCCAATGGAGTATGGAGATTCCAAAGCTCAGTCCTTCCGCCAGAAATTGCTTTACCTTCTATTTTCACTTCCTCCTCTGCTTCTCCCCCTCTTGTTACAGTTTGCATCTCATATCCTCGAGCCACTAGTACAGGCATTTAGAAAGTGTATTAGAAACAACAGAATTGGAACCCCTTGAAGTTTTTCACAACAAAATTTATTAGAAGAATAGTGGTTTTGAAAAGTCTAGCATCCAGTGAAAACTACCATACACAACGTTACAGCTGGGAATGTGTTTCCAAAATGACATGGTCAAATAATACAATGGAGCCATTAAATCTTACACATGCACAACAAGAGAATTAGCGCTTTGACATACAATGCAAAAAATAAATGGACCACATGAAATAAAAATTTAAAAGTACTTATCACATACATTAAGACACAGCTTATTTAGTCCAGTCAAAAAATCAGAACTGCATTAAAAAAATTAATGTAGTGCAATCAAACCAAAAACCTTAATTTGTGATCATAAGTGCTCTACTACATAAAACATTGATCATAGCAAGGAACAAAAAATTCAAATCACACAGTACAAAAAAAATCTGTAAATAAATATAAACTACAGTACAAGAGAAATATTAAATTATACAATTCCGTCAAACTGTAAACAGTATATTGAAATGAGGTCCATAAGAGTAAAGGGGGGGTTCCTGTTTTTTTTTTTTTTCCCATGACACTTGAACTTCTAGAGGTCAGAGAGAAATGCCATTTTCCATACTCTTCAAAGACTATGGGTTACATAAATAGAAAGAGAAGACTTTTTAGATGTAAAGTGTCAAATAATAAAGCAGAGGTGTTGCTGACTTGCGACTGCCAACAGGTCACCATGAAGGCAGAACAGCAGATTTTAGTTTCAGGCTTGGCCTCCAGGTGAGTGCAGCACAGAGGCCTGGCACTGCAGGTGTTCAGTGAACAGCACTCAGCCTTAGAAAGCAGGCACCTCACGAGCTTTGGTCCTACCCAGGAGGTGGAAGTAATTACGGACAACCTGGACCTCTGCTGATTATCTGACAGGTTTACACGCTTGTCATACAAACACCAACTTTGGCAGAACAATTACTAATAAACTCAAAGCACTCCCGGCCCATTGGTTTCCATCACAGTGGCCAGTGCACAGAATTCTCTAAGGACATTGCATAACTAGAGTGTAGAGGTCAGACAGCCAAGGACCCGTGCTTGAGGTTAGAAGTAGTTATGGTGAGAGAGAAGCAAGAGCCACGTTAAGAAGCTGCCTCTGCTGTTCGCAGAAGCAGCTGGGAATGTATTTCATTTTTAGCTGCGCTGGCTAGTAGTGGCATTTTAAAATATATAAGTTTAAGATAACATATATACTATATATGTATATAATATAATACATATTATATAATATACATAGGAATTTCTTACAATACATACCAGGAACCCCCACGCGATCTGCTCAGTAGTAATAACTGAATATACAGAATGCCACTATAAGTGTCTGAGGCACTGTGTGCTGGAGAGTAAATATGCAGCTTTAAAATCCGTTTGGCTGAGTTATACCTGGATACCTGAACTGAGTTTTAAGTTGACATTCATCAAGGATGTGCTATCAGCACGTCAAAAGAAAAGCAAAACAAAATACAAGTCACTGCTAGGTTTAAGAAGAGAGTACAAGTACCTGAATTGAGTGAGGATAGTGTGTAAACTGTCCCTGAGGGTTTTTAAACAGTGTGTGTACAAGTTGGATTCCTAAGAACATTAGTTTAAACTTACATTGCGGACTGATAAAATACCAATGTCTGACAATTTAACAAGTGGAGGTTAAAAAGAGTTATGAGCAAACACTCAAAACATTTTATACATTTTTAAAGCAGCAGTAAGCTGCTGTAAGCATACATCCCATCAGTACAAGCAACACGTGGGACTCAGATAAAGGTTTCTATTTGCAAAAAGCCCATCATATATCAATAAGTAAAGAATATTCACCTGCTAAATTAGAATGCACCTAGTTACAGACTAGCAATTCAAGATTAATTTTTTAATCAAATACTTTGCTATACTTTGCTATTACATACTAAAAGTCCTTAAGCTCACTAATGCTGGTATTCTAATCTATTTTTTTTAAATGTTCCCCCTTCATTTAAGAAATATACCATTCCACAACTTAAACATTAAGATCCGTTTTCAGTCCTCAGATGTAAAAAGCATGTCAATGAGTTTATATTAAAAATTTACACGGTAAAAAGGCTTGAATTTCAGCCAGAGATTCTAAATACTACTCATTCCCTGAAGGCATAAGGGAGAAAGAATCCCTACCCATTTTTCTTTTGATATATTTTTCAAACTGAACATTAAACAATGGTCTGAAATGGTTTATTTTTTCAGTTTGGGAAACTTCCCTTCCCTACCCATCATCCCAGATTCCCAATGTTAAGCCAAGAAATGGCCTACTGAAATGATCAGTTAAAAATACCAGGCATGTATATATACATCCCCTGCCTGAACTCCAGAATATTTTTTCGTACTAGTCTTTAAAAGACAGATTAATATCCCAAGAAACCTTGTGATCTGACCTGAAAGCTGTTAATGATCCTAGATTGTGTATATGAAGTATCTCATAACCTGAAGACCAGATTTAATTAAGACTCTGGCATTGTAACAGAAAAAGTGCTGCAGTTATTTATCCCTTTTCTGGTACTTTAGAACAGGTCAGACAAGTGCTTTTTATAGTGACAATAAAAGTTTACATGCTTTCACGCAGGCATAAAAGTATTATCTGCAAAACGATTTGAGAAATGTAGCACCAAGTAACTGATTAACTGTTTAAGTAGCTCTAGTAGTATCCTCCTTACTTCTGAGTAGGAAAATAATACTAAGATAAACTGTGCCAGGTGAGGATGAGAGAAATTGGTTTTGATGTTAACTTTTCCTGCTCCAGTCAGAATGAAGCCTTTGTCCTAATCTCTGCTCTGTAAGGTAATCATCCTGAGTCCTCCTAAATTATACTTACCAATTCAGTAGAGACAAGCACAGGGACATAGATGGGGATGTTTGTTTTTAAGAAGGTAAATTAAATGCCCTGGACAGGCTGAAAAAAATCTGCCTTCCTGGTACATCACCTAGGAAAACTGATTTTGCAACTGGGCTAAGAGATTTTTGTGAGGATTAAATAAAGCTCTCATAATATGAAGGTTTTTATGACAATACCTGAATATAGGCATAATTCAGTAGGACATGAGGTCCAAAACTGCTGCTGTGATACTGGTTTAGAGACGTGGCCCCAATCAAAGAAAGAACAGGAAAGAGAGAGAGAGATGGACACTGGAATGCTCTAAGTACTTCGCAGCTTTTTCTGGTATACACAAAGTGGATTTACTGATAATTTTGAGCTCATAGTATCTCTCTGCCTAGTGGTCACCACAGCACACTGTGTTTATACACTGGATGATCTGGAATGAGTTACTACAGTGGCTACTTTATCTGCTACATTCATCAGAACTGCATACAACTAGCAGTGCAGATTTTCAGCTTTCTGAAGGTTCTAATTACTGAATTTTCAATATAATGCAAGATCAAGTAGAAACCTTTATAGTACCAAAACAAATCTCAAAATTATTTTCTTACACCTTTCCAAAACAATATTAGCCAACATTATGTACTGATGCCAAGAAAAAGCGACATTGACCTAGACTGAAATTACATTTAATTTCTGAAACATTTGTGGGAAATACCTAGAGGTTCCTGATCCTCATGAAAATGAGGGAAACAACCCTACCCATCCTGCTTCTAAGATTTGGCAGAGAATTTAAGCTATTTAAAATATTGTGACAAATCTTTCAGTAAGGTTAATAATTTTGCCTTCGTAAGATTTTGGACTGCAATAAGAGTATGCATTCTTATACTGAAAAGTTCAAAATTTGTCTTCACTGAAGAAAGAGGTCTTCACATTACAGATGCAGCCACACTGTTTTTGAGAAAAAAGGGAACAGCAGAGTGCTCCCTTCACTCCTTGGACACTGTGTTCTTCTCCTAAGATTCAAGGACATCTTAAGAGCATTACTTGAAAGTAAACTGGAAAGAAACACATGGCAATTCCAGTTTTGCCTGTATAACAATCACTGCAGATGATACAAAAAGCAATTCAATCAGAACTAAAAAGTTGTTTCACAAAGCTTACTCAACCCTAAAGCCCCTGAATCACTGTGCCAGCTCCCATGAATTTCCAGGGAAAGGCAATGTACTCCCGAGTACTAATGAAAGAAATATTTAGATGCAAATGTTGGCCTGCCACAAGACAAAGCACAGACTATTCCTTGCCTGCTCTTACCCAGTCTAAACACAAGTGCAGTTACCTCCTGTGTTTAGAAATATCCTGCAGTGGTGGAAAGTTCTACAAAAAAGGTCATGCAGGAGTTGCGAGAGAACACAGACACTGAATGTGTTCCCTTACTAGAGGCATTATCCTATCTGTACCCCTGCATTGTTAAAAATAATTTTTTCTCCAATTGCCAAGAAAGTTCAGAGCTCGAATTCAGGTCTAGCAGTAGGGTTGGTAATGCAAGCATCAGTTATGAGTTCTGCAACAAAAACGAAAGTAAAGGCATACCTGTATTGCTTATGCAGCAACTTCTCCTGTGCAACAAGGAAAAAATGAGAAATTCTAAAGGAAACTGTCCTGAACCTTTAGAAAAAAATCAGGGAATGACTGGAAAATAAATTATCTTTAGACAGAAATGAAAATGAGTCCAAAAACGTGTCCCTACAATATCTAACTGGAAACGTTCAACTCTATAGCTGTACTCAAGCATTACAGCCACAATAATGCCTACAACACTGTGGAATGAGGATCCATCTGGCTGAAAGTGAGGTAATAGTTTGTAATAGGTCAGAGTTCTAAAAAAGCACTTTTACATCTTACAAATCCAAATTAAAAAAAAAAAAAAGAAAAAAGGACACATTTCATACATGTTGGGCTTTCTCACCAGAACTGTACGATAATTAACTCCACACCAGGACCCCTACCACACTAAGCCTTACTCATCTTCAATTATATGCTGCAGCAAAGATTTACCAAGCGACACCTAAACTTCAGTACAATATGAAACTTCGATTCTTAAAACTTTATACACACAAAATATAAAATTACTTTTCTAGGATGGGGTAGGGGAGGGGGATTCTCCTTCATGGTACTTGGACTGAAAAACTAGTTTTCAGAGACTGCCACAAATATAATTCACAGTTTCTTGCTGTCAGGCTTTTTCAGCTACATCAACGTAGTACACAACAATACTGTTAAGTCCAATAACTACATCGGATGGACATTCTCGGGAATAAGAGAAAACTAGTGACAAAAAATACCCGAAAGGTCTCCTCCTAACAACGTCTTGATTTTTACAGGGTTGCAGTTTGTCTATGTTACACGTTAATGTGATCTCAGAAGAGCAGCAGGAGAAGGTTTTAAAAATCCTTCTCCTGTCCAAGTGATCCAAGTAACATAAGCATCCACTTACCAGAAATAAGATGAGAAACAAGGCTTTTGTTACAAAGACCGCAGTGAACCACACCTTCCCACACCAAAATATGGTCAACCAGGGATTTTGGCCATGCAAACTGCTGGTCAGCAGAAAATTAAGCATGCTAATGGACAAACATTAATTCCAATCATATATTTAAAATGATCCCAAATACTACTAGTTAGCTACACTGAAAGCGCCTGCAAAAATATGTAGTGAAAAATGAAACAAAATCTTAGTGATCACTGCAGCACTTAGAGTGATACTAGTCTTAAGTGATGAATCACCTCAGAGAAAATACGTTAGATGGGACTTTGAAACAAAAAAGTAACATTAAAAGGTGCACCTGAATATTACAGACTAAATTTACAAAACCTACAATAAGGTAAAATATATATCTTTTGAATATTCAGCAGCTTTTTTTTAAATTTGTTTTTATTTTTTGAGAGGCTCATGAAATTTTAAAAAGGGACCACTAACTAATCTCAACCATGCTTCACAAAACAATAATGGCTATTTCATATTGCAGTTACCAATGTAATGCAATTAGTGCTTAAAAAATAATCTACACTTTTTCTTTTTTTTCCTTTTTCAACAGAGACCTTTGGAGGAAATACGGTTGTTCAAAAGCTTCTCGAAAAAGAAAGATTACCTGAATATTAAGTTATCACAGATCAAGTGTTGTGTTTAAAAGCTTTGCAGTTATGAGTATTACAATCTTCAGGTCTCAGGACATTTAAACTGAGAAAGTTACGTGTTTGGTTTGTTGTTGTTGTTTTTTTTTTTTTAAATCCACTTTCTAACCAAAGCAAATAAAGAGTACTCAACTTCTCACTATCTATTTACAATTCTTAGCCTACAGTCTGAAATGACAAGACAAATTATCTTTTAAAACTGCAGCATTAAAGGGTAGGCACACCATTCTTCTGCTGCACGATTGTCACCCACTTAAACATACACATACAAAATATTTAGGTTAGTAAAATGAGCACTCCACGTACACTACAGTGACAAGTTTTAGAAAACTCAACTCATGTTTCTTAAATAAGGACAACTGCAAAAGGTTAAACCTCTCTCAAGAGTAAAACTGTTACTTTTTTTTTTTTAACTTGCAACAAACTTTCTACCATAACCTCCAACAGCAGATGAAACCACGCCTTGAACTGCGCCTTTATTGCAATCACCAGCTAAACTGGAACATATTGCAGAGTTTATATACTGCTACTGAGCTTAAACTGCTTCAAATGCCAAGATGACAACTAGAAAGCTACAAGGAACCAGGATTTTGAGGACCAAAATATATTAAGTAAACAAAAATAAAGTATACTTGGGGCCAAATGCCCAGTCCATTTCAAGAATGAGCAGTGCATATTTAAAACAACAGCAATGGTGTGCCTAACCTTTGAAAATATGAAGTTGCTGGGGAGGGGGACAGGCTAATAGAATCAATTGTTCCAGAAGTCATTCAGCATTCCTAGGGCTACCTAGGCCACCCTCCCATGAACTTTGAGAAACCACTTTCACTGACATCACTTAATGCTCTCACACAAAAAAACTCCAATGCTTCTTTTGGTTGTGCAAATGGGAAAAAGAAAAAAGGTGGTTCTATTTACCTTTTGCACAGATTAAGACCAAATTACTTCTACCTGAAGAACCAGCAATTACGATTTGGTCATGTTGTGGTAAATCCAGTAAGCTCCACTTAGTTACTGACCACTCCCGCAGAAAGTATCAAAGATAAAAGTTCAGTACAAAACTTATCCTGGATCTCCATATAATCATAAAGATATCATCATCATCGTATTGAAAAAAAAAACCCGGATTTGTGGTTTACGGAGTGCTTTCTTTTTATGGTGTTTAAATGCTTATTCTAGCATGTGCTAAACCACTATCAAAATAGATTAAATAAAAACAACAACAAAAAAGCAGGACTTAAATAAATTCCTGCTACTGGCAACTGTAATATTTAAAAAGGAAACACCCATTCATTGAGTGTTCGACCCTGACAGTATTACAGATAGATATGATGCAGAGCCTGAATTACATCAGGCTACCAGTGTTTTACTTCTTCCCTGAACATTAACAAGCTCCTTCACTAATGTGGATATTTGGGCAGACTACTGAGGTTGTAACGTTTGAGATCACCATTTTGTGGGCTATTTTTTTTCTTTTTTTTTTTTTTCAGTATCACNNNTTAGGGTTTTAACTTTTAGAATCCCAATTTGTTGGGTTTTTTTTTTTTTTTTTTTTTTTTTTCAGTATCACAGTAGTTTGTTACGCAAATCCCCCATCCCTGGATTAGAGTCATTTAAACTAGCTGTTGGGACCACATAGTTTAGTAAACTCAGAATCAAGTCTGTAAAAAGTGTAAAGGTCACAAAGAACCATGGTTCTGGTATAATGAGGCATACCCTAATACATCATTTAGTGTACCCTGACTGCTCCTGACTGTGAGAAGCTTGTCTTCCATGAGATAAGGCTACATCCTCAAGCAGGTGAGTCTAAATATCACCCTTCAAAAACACCAAATAAAATTACAGCGAAGGTAGTGTTATAAATAATTAACTGACATTTTCTGAAGGTAGTGTATGTAAGTTTTCCCTCCCCTCCCCTCCGGGTGAGCACTAAGCAGACAGCAAATGGTAAGTACAGTTAATTTAGAAAGAAAACTATGGAGAGCCTAATTAGACCCAATTGATTATCTATCTAGTTGACAAATCTGAGTTCAAGAGAGGTACCATTCCTAAATAATTTGATTTAGCTCAAATCCTTCAATCAACTGGATCAACAAAAATAAGAGGGGGAAAAAAGATTTGTGAAATATTTTTGAAGAATGACAGTCTGATTTTCATTTGGAAATTGCCTGGTTTTAGGAGAGTGTCAGTTTAACAAAGTGGACTTATTTCTATAAAGGCAGATATGAAAAAAATCCAACATCAGAAGTTCAGGCAGGCTCTACAGGCAAGATGTCCACTTCTACAGATCTGCATTCTTTGTGAGGTAACTGAATTCTCTATTACAGAGAAACATGCAAAAGGCAAAGGAAAAAAAAAAAAAAGAACAAAGAAAGAAAGAGGGCAGTGGGCAGGTGAAGGAGGGAAACTGCGCCATACCAGGCTAGAAAAATTTACAAATGTGACATTCAGAGCACATCTTTCACCTGTGTTCACATAAGTCTATGCTAAACTGCAAAGGAAAGAGCATTGCAGTAAACAGGAGACTCAGGTGCGCTCAGTGATGGTTGAACTATGCAGTAGTGCTCACCCAGTTTGCGAAGTAATTGGCACTCTACAACATCCCTATTCATCCTTCAATTCATTCGCACTTTGTGCTGCTTCTCCCTGGGGATCTAATTCAATCTTTACTGAAACATCCTGCCCCTCCGACCTCATTAATTTCATTTTTTTCTTTGGAGGGTTTTTCAAAGTGCCCAGCCTCTCTTTAACTTTGTACTCCAGTGTACTGTGGGGGATCCCATAAATACTCTGAGCTTTGGAAACACTCATTTTCCCGCTCATCACCACAGAGATTGCTTCCTCCAGAATCTCGCTGTTGTACTGTCTGTATCTCCCTCTTTTCTTCCTAGGTTGCTTGGAGCCAGGATCTCCCTCTTGATCTGAGGTGGGATATGGCTGTCCAGAGGTAGACTGCTCAGCATCTGAGCCCCAGGAATCTGGTCCAGCATCCAGCAAACTTCTCCTATTTTGTTTTGGAAGGATAGCCCTTAACTTTTTGCTAAGCGCGCTCTCCGTTTGTGAACCCATTACCAAAGAGCTATAGCTGAACTGGTCACCAGTGCGGGACTCCCATGAAAGGTCCATGCCTCGAACTTGTGGTATCTTTAAATCCACAGGAGATGAATGGCTCACGTCCTTTTTCCCATCCTGTTTAGTTTGAAGTGCCATTTTTTGAAAGGCAGAGTTTTCTGTAAGAAAAGGAAGGTCACTGATGTTGCTGAGTGCACCATTTCCCCTGAATTTCATGCGGCTGAAATGGAATTCGTAGTGTGGTTTTGCCCAAGAAGCCTCCCTGGATAATATTAAGTGCTGTCCATGATTCTGTAGTCCAGATGGCCCATGGCTGGCAGCCGTAGAAAACTGGTTTCTGCTCAGCAGTTCTTCACTAATCTGGAGTGATCGAGCCAGCGGTACTTTAAGAGATGTGGAGTGGCCATAACCTTCCCTGGTTCCATCCTGCAAGCTTCTTGGAGGTACCCCATCACCACTCTGTAGTCCCTCCGGATGGTGCTGG
Source organism: Bombycilla garrulus (assembly GCA_013400315.1). Taxonomy (NCBI): domain Eukaryota; kingdom Metazoa; phylum Chordata; class Aves; order Passeriformes; family Bombycillidae; genus Bombycilla; species Bombycilla garrulus. Next base: position 276,582 of record VXBU01011898.1, read on the forward strand.
CTGGGTCTCCCAGGTCGCCTAATTGGATGGAAGGAAACTGATGTGAGCAGGACTTGCACAGGTAGGGAGGGATGGGTGAGGGGGCCACTCCTTTATTAGAAGGCCTTGCTTGGGTAACATCACTTTTTGTGTTATTTATTTCTCTCTAAATTTTTTTTTTATTACTTTAATTTTTTTTTTTAAGTCTCAGCATCAGTCAGTTTTAAAACTTGTTCGCAAAAAAAGAGAAGCTTTTTGGGCAAAGAAAAAAATGAAACCTGTTGGCTGGTCTCTGGTTGGGTTCACAAATTCTCGGAGTAGAAAAGACTTCGCGCAAGCGTCTGAAAATAGCACCTTAATTACAAAGTAGTAATCAATCGCCATAGATCTACACACAACTGTGTTACTGGTGTGACGTTACCACTAAACAAGCACAGTAATAAAAGAGTAAGCCAAAGTGCAACATATTCAACATGCAAATATGACTGCCACCTGCAGTATCTACGCATAGGTGGAAACCCTGGATAGTGTTTGCTTACATCATATTGAAGAACTGCTGCTCAGGATAAAAGAAAAAGCTTAGCAGGCCTCAAAGGTATTTGCCTAACTTTCATTAAGCACCAAATATGAAAGCTGGGATACTGCGGATCACAAAGAAAAATGCTGCATTACACTAGACTTACCAAACTGCTCTTTTAACAACTAATTGCATATATACACAGCCCTGAATCTCCTTTGATATAAAGCATGGCTAGAAAAAAGAAGATCTAAGTTCCATCTGTCATCCAGATCAAGGGTTAACAAAAGAAAAAAAGCAGAATGTATTTTTACCATTTCCCTTTCATCATAAGTGTTCTTTCTATGAAATTAAGTACTACTGCTGCAGAGAATCACATCTATTTTAATGCTTTGATTGCTTAGCCTCCTGTAGTTATTAAGTCACATTGGTTTCAAAATCCACCTCCAAGTTTCTCCATGTTCAGCATACAAATTAACAAAGAGAATTTATTTTAATGCTCTGGGACACTATACTGGTGTAAAGCCCTCTGGCTAAGTCAGCATTACTTCAGGATAGGATACATAGTACTGAAAAGCTACATTATTATTTTTATCATCACACTGGGATTAAAAAAAGTCTTTAGAGAAAAGACATCCACTGAAAGAACCTGGCATGTAACATACACAATGCTTGGTACACATGCTGTTCACTTCTCTCCAGGATGCAACAAGTCATAGGATGTGCACAACAAAAGTTCAACAAGGATTCAGAACAAACTCCAGAGAAATGGATCAAAGTTTGCAGTTCCAGAGAACCCTCTCAGACAATGTGCATTCTCCACCCCTTCTACAGCATGTATCAGCATCACAGCGTGCACCAGTGATTCTACACCTAAATAAAGGCCATCCTGGCAGCTAATACGAGGGTTACACCCAACTTAGTGATGCTAAATAAACTGCAGCCAGCCTCACATACCACACACCTGTACAAGTAACCACAGGTGCCAGTGTGCCACATCCTCTCTGCACCCACCAGACTGAGCAGGACAGTGCCAGATGCTGGCCCTGCCATCCCTGTGTGCTGGACTTTGGCCCTCACTTGATTCACAAACAAGGAAGGGCAGAGCCTCAGCAGCTTCTGCTGCCTTCCCAGGAAAACAGAGATGGAAATAACCTGTTCAAAATTAAAAGAGAAGTGCTGCTGGGGAAGGTTTATTCTAAATAATTGTAAAGAAAAAGTATTAGGACTAAGTTTTGAAGAAGGATTGAAGTATTTTATTAATAGAAACATCAAACAGAAAAGTAATTTTGAAAGGAGAAATCTGAGACAGTAATATTTTTTCAAAGAGAAATGCAAAAATTCAATCAGCTGTTATCAGTACATGGGATTGGTGGTAGAAGAGGGTTGCTAGTCGAGATTTTCAAGTTTTTCAAAGGCTATCATAAAGCTAAATCCAGCAATTAAATAGCACTTTAAACCATTTACTATTTCTGTACCTCAATAAAAAATTATTTGTTCACAGTTAAAAATATTTGTTCAATATATCAACACCCAAAACCCCTCTTAGTCCCAAGTCAGCCTCTCCAGTACAACCCTGACTAAGAGTAAAGGCTTTCTAAATGTATGCAAATGGGGACCATTAGAAATATGAAACCTAAAGTTTTTTTATTATTATTTAACAGTGTTTCACACCTTGAACTGATTAGGCAAGAGTAGTACAGCACACGCTTTGTGATTATTAAAAAAAAACTTGTTCAGTACTACAGAACAATGGCAAATCCAAAGTTACATTTTAAGTTTTCTGAACTACCAGATGCCCTGCCCCATGTCCTTTTTTAAGCTGTGGTTTATGCTAGGAAATATTAAAGAAAATATGCAGTGATTTAAATCTAATTCAGCATGGTTTATGACCCAAATCATTGTTACCTCTAAAACAAACTTTCCTGTAAGCTAATTTTGCCCTAACTGAAATGAAGTCTAAATATAACTGAAATGAAGTCTAATATACTGCAAAGGCTCTAAAAGCCAAATCTCATTTGAGTGAACTTGCATCTCCACAGAAATCACCTAGCACTAAACCCAAGAAACAGGTAATGGAAAGATCTCTGGCTAAGTACCAAATTCGCCAAAATAACAGATATCTGAGTCTTTAGCTGCAAATTAAACCTGTCTCAGTTGGCAACAACTCTTATTTGGCAGGCGGGGTGAAGGTTTTTGCCAAAGGTACAAATTGAAAACACATTACTCCAAAGGGTTAACACCAAAAGAAAGTTAAAATTAACAGGAGCTAAGCACACATTTTTAGTTAAAAAACTGTTTAAAAAGGTCATAGTAAGTTGCTTTCTCTTACCCATTTCCTGAAGTACTGGAGCACCCTGGAGAGTGACTCAGAGAGGTGCTGCCAGCACAAGGACTCTTCTTAGTGGATAAATCAAGCACACCGTCTGCAGAGACAAAAGAATGACTTCAGTGTTTCAAGAAGCAGGATCAGCCATACTGATCTTGTCTTCAGCTGAAAAGACAAAGCAGTCTTCTGAGCTAAAGTAATTTTTAGCACGCAACATTTTTTTGTTTATTGTATTTTTAAGCAAAATAAGGCTTGCTTTTTTTTTCCCCAATATGGCTTACATGTGACTTCAATATAGTCTTCAGAAATCACAATAAAAATTAACAAAACTGAAAGTGCATCTGCTACAAGAGACATAGCATAACAAATTACCTACAAGTGACAGTTCTGGATACAACAGAGCCTATCACATAACTATCAGTGGTCCAGAACTGAGACAATCTTCAAGATTTGTCAACCTGAGATATTCCCCTCCTTAAGGGGAAGCTGCAAGCCAGCATTTGGATTTTTTTTTTTAAGCCAAATCTCTTGTAGGAAAATTTACTGAGAATTTCATATTGGAAATTAAATAAACACACATATAAATGTGAGATTCCTTCTCATGTGGCAGCCAGCTTCATCTTCTTTTTTCATGTCTCCAATGGGTCCCTACTGGAAAAGCCACTGCCTTTCTCCTCTCTTGTGTCGTTTTATTCCCTCTCTTCCATACGCCAAACTGGTTTTTCTGGTAGTCCCCTTCCTCCACTCTCGCTAATAGCACTTCCTCACACTGCCCCCCGTGCTCTCCTGCAAACCCTTACATAAACTCTGCATTTACAGGCACCAGAAAATGGAGTGTGTTTCACCAGAAAAGACTTGCTCCTGCTGCACTGAAGCAGCTTGAAATTCTGGTCGTTTTAATAAGGGCAACATTGTCACTGAAGCAGCCCAGACATCTGAAGTCCCTGGAAACTTTGAAGCAAGGAAATTTTTGAGGCAAAGATAAATGAAACCTGTTGGCAAGGTGAACTCAGACACATCAGAGCTCCTCACTCATTCCATCTAATCAAGTCAATACGACCCAACACAAGAACAATGTAAGACAGCTTTCAGATTGCTTAAAGTTCTCATTTGACATATGGAGAAAAAACATGATAAACAGTGAACTAGAATTAACTTATGGAAAGCTGTTCCACCCACTACATTTGGGAACACATCATAACCCAAACTTAAGCAAGCAGAAAATTAAATTTTCTTTTTGAACAACATTTAGCAGGCACAAGAGACACAGACCGGATCAAGTATTTTCTTCTTTTCAAGAGGCTGGACAGCACAGACTGCTGCTGGAGGCACTTGCATCCATGCCTCCTCCCTCAGAAGGGTCAGTATGACCCAGAAGCCCCTGAGGGGAAGCAGGGCCAACCTCACACACCACGGAGAAGCTTACAAGTAGCTGGGTTCCCCTCAACCCACTAGAACAAAATATAGCACAAAGCACCACTAGCAATCTCTCGTGACAGCCTCTGAAATCTCTCATTAACAAGTTTGGCAAAATCTCTTTCCAATTACATTAAATGTAAATTGGGAAAAAATTTACATCAGCAAACAGATTACTGTATAAGTCAATATGCACATGTTCTACTTTCATAGCAAGTGTTATGAACATTATACATTATCTTACAGCTTTTTCCATAACATGGTAGCTAAAGAACAGTCCATGTACACGCTTTCTTCCTCACCATACCATCCTCTAATTAAAAAGAAACAAAGCAAAACTGATTCCTTCCCTCTTTCTTTCAGCAAAAAGTTTAACAACGAGAACAGTTTAACATTTATAAACACACATGCAAAACACACTCACAAAATACATTTATAATAAAGACAGCTGGAAACAAAACTATCAGCTAACTGTACAGGTCCACATTTCAAGAGAGAACTATTCACCCTCTCACTGCAGTTTGCAACTTCAGTGCAATGACAGCTTTCAGTAAGTGCTGTAAGTGCAGCATGTGTCCTCATGTCCAAGCTGCATATTACTGGACACATAAAATTAACCTGTTAACAAAAAGCTTCATTAACCAAATTTAAAAGAATAAAGGGATACCTACTCTTCTGTCCTAGCTAGAAAAAGGCTTTCTTTTTTTTGCAGGCACCTTTTCAATTTGCAGATGGACAGCCTACTGTGACAGAATGACTTCAAGCACTAACATTTTTCTGAAGAAGGGTAAAGGGTCTAATTTTAATCAGTAGGATACTGATTCAACAGTTTCAAAAAAGAAAAGTTCATATACTATATCACTCACACAATTTGCTTCTTTTTTAAAAAAAAGCATTTTTGATGGAAAGCAAGGTTTTTGAATTAAAATAAGCTCTGAAACACTGTTACAAGTTATTCAATCTGTGCTCTGCAGAACAAGTCTATTTTTAAGGTAGAAAAGAGACATTTCTTCCAAATGCACAAACCTAGAAGTTTAGTGCCGTTCATGGGTACCATTTTTATAGCCTTCACAAAGCAATTTCTCACAGACTTTTAAAAGATACTCTTCTCACACCACGACCAGAAAGAAAATAAATCAGACTTTCAGTCAGACTGTGCACTAATCTTCAGACAAGAGACAATATTATGATTTTCGTGACCACATGAACTTCTCTTATCAGCAAGCATACAGTCTATTTTGGCAGACTGTTTCTTGCAGCTCCCAGTAGGAACAGCACACTTATCCTCGGAGTCCAGAGCACGTCCGCCCCCTTTGCCCTTCTTCAGAAGAATCTCCACGTCTATGGGTCTACATTCTTTCAAAAAGTCTTTTGTCTCCCAGACACACTGAAGTAGTCATTACTTTATCATAAAAACATCCACTGCTTTTCCACTTCACATTTTATGCAAAAGTGTAACCTTCTAATTATTTGGTTCTGCAACAGGAATTGCCATTAATGGATCGCCACAGGATGCAAGACACTGGTAAGAGTCCTACCTTGTTCACTAGGTTCTGACTGAGACTTTCTGACAGTAAGGTCCAGAGGTGAGTCTTGGTCAGCCATGAGCAGTTTGCTGAGCACAGGGTTCTGAGCAGTTGCAGCCGTGGGAGAGGAGGCGACCAGAGATGCTTTCAGCAGGCTTTGGTTCTTTGTGCTATTGGGCTGGCTGGAGTCCTGAGTAGAGCTATTTTTTGAGGTATATTCAGCAGCAAACTGTCGGATCATTCGCTGCATGATCTCACGGGCCACTAGGGGAATATTGGGGTCAGAGACCCTAGGACTGTCTGCAAATATTAGAGATTTCTTTTAAGGAAGCACTTTAAGTAAAACAGCTTTTATATTAAGTCATTGTTTATTTATGAAAAAAACATCCAGGGAAAAAAATAAAGCCAAAGATAAAACTATTTCTGTAAAAATTGTACTTTAGTCTTAGAATACCTGAATAAGAATCATTGCTAATTCTGGTACAGCCTTCCCAAAATAATTACTTTGCTAAAAGAAATACGCAATGTCATATTTTGTTTTAAAATACAGATATATTCGACCAGACCTTTAAGAGGTGTGGAAATGGAAAGGAGAGCTAAAGTGCCAAGTAATGGAGCTCATCCAAAAATATTGAACAGGTTATACAGGGGAAGAATTGCATAACTTACCTGCAGCTACAGAAGAGTAAAATGCAGCATAAAGTTGCAGCAGTCCCCTATAAGTTTACTGAGAAATAAAGCCCTATAGTTCTGATAATTTAAAATTATTCACATGAAGATCAAATGTTCAAGTGTCTTCCATCTTATTCTATCTTTTCGATATTCCTACTATTGTGATCAATGCAAGATCAGGAATTAACCAAAGAACTTGCATATACACAAAACCCCAAGATGTGTCACATGACATGTAATTCTATTTCTAGTAGAGCTGCTAAATCTATTAGTAATGGATGTGAAATAGAGCAAACAGGCATTCCAATTTTTTATATGAAATAGTGTATAAATAAAAATGTATCTGGGCATGTGGGAAACCCAAAAATTTACTGACAAAACCACTATTTTAGACCAGCAGTAATTTCTGATATGAAAGTAAATCTGCAAGTCCTAAATCACAAAAGCTAAGTCCTGCCACTTCACTTGAAACACTGTGTTCTCTGGCCAAATCGGTTTTGGGTTTTTAAACAAACAAACAAACCCACACCCCTGAAAAACCAAATCAACAACAACAACCACCAACCACCCACAATACCCCCAAAAAAACCCCAAAGCACAGACAACCACATCACTACCCCAGTAATGTCTCAAAAGGTTTGATTTTCTATTACCAAAGAAACATTCAGAAAAAACTGTACAGCAGAAGACCAAATAAATCCTTAAAAGCCGCTCTCAAGAGGGAACAATAGAGAAGTGTTTACTACCTCTTTTAAAAAAATTGCCCAGGTTGAAAGGCAGTCTATTGAGATTGAGCTATTAGAAGCATTAACAAAATCTTCTGTGGGACCTCTCAGCGTTAGATTTGCCTTTTGCCACCATTTTTGTCAGAAGTACATCGATCCAACAAACCAGTTTTACTGTATGTGTAAAAGATGACTGACATGAAGGTTTGAGCAGAACTGCCCACAAATCAACAAGCAGCAGTAGCAGCCTGTTTCTTGATGAAACACCATATTGAGCTTTCAATACTTATCAAGCTCAAATTCCTTTCTATTAAGCACAGCCTTCTACACCTCAGATCTTATACAGTCACTACATATATTCTTACAGTAAATTTCTGTAAATCCTATAAATTTCCAGGATGTTTATGTAAATATGTAGCCATTTTCTTTAAAACATCCTGTAGATTTCACTTGTTGTTAAGTATCTAATACTACAGTTTTAAGAAGACACCAAAAAATGAGGCAAACTTAGATTTTGGTACATTTATAATCTCACTTGTTTCCCAGATGGTCCACAAGGACACCAGCCTGAACAAGTGTGCAGGCTTTGTTCTGCTGTGGTGGCATTTCTTCTACTTTTCCAATCTTCTCACTATAACCTCCTGAAGAATATAGAAAGGCCATAGGGAGGCCCAGAGGGACACAATTTGAGGGCATGATCACATGGATACCAACTGTTTGACAGGTGCTTGCAGCATATACAAGTGGGGCTGGCAGGAATGAAGAGCTCTATGGCACTTGTGTTCTCTGAATGAAGAATCAGGCCTTTACTGTGCACCATGTTCATGTGTTCATTTCAAAAACGCTCACATCTGAACATATTTACACATTCAGAAATAAATTATTACATATGCCCACAGCCATGGATCCTTATAATCTGCAGCTTCAAAGAATCAGCCCAAAATGACAACTTTCTAGTGCTGTTCAAGATAAACACACTAATTCAGGTCACAAAAGTCCATTTTCAAGCAGAAGGGTAGGTACGTAGCACATTAAAGGCTTCTTGCTTAATATAAAGCCTGAATGCTAAGGATTAAAGCTGTTCAAAAATGAGTGGAAAAATATGTGCTGGTGCCCCTCCAGCATCATTTGAAATCAATCAGTTATTTATCTTTACTCCACCTGTCCAGGTTTAAGAAAATAAAACTAAAATTAATTAAAACATAGGAATTCTCAGAGAAGAAAAAATACAGCAAAAAATTATCAGCTATAAATAGACTAAAGGAGTACCTCTGGGTTTTAAAACCAGTACTTTTGTGTATTTTTATGACAAAATCTTAAAAGGACAGTATCAAACAAATAAAGGTATGATTTCATTAAACCAGAAGAAGGTCCTGTCTTGCCACAAAGTAAAGGTAACACACAACTAAGTACTACCACTCTGGTTTGACTGGAAAAATACAAGTATTTGAAGGAACCATTACTGGGTCAGAGTGCCAGGGACACAAATTTCAGAGAAAGGACTAAGATTAATGGACAGTAAACCTGTTCAAAAAGCTTGTTGATCTTGTTAATTGCCTATTAATGTTCAGTACATGAATGTGTGGCCAGTGTTAAGAGAGCATCTGATTTTCTCTGATCTACCTGGGCTAAAAAATCCCCATCTCAAATGTTACTGGCAGTGAGGATGGAAAGAAGAAAAAAAACAAATTGCTGGCATGAAGCCAGGAGAGCTCAGCATCTCTGAGCAATGTAGGAATGTCAGAGTTCTGCCATTCTTTGTGTCCTCTTTGGTATGACAGTGCCTTGGGATCTTATGGCAGTAGCATGAGTCAGGTTTCAAGCAATCTAAATACAGGCAAGCTTGAAAATCATGCATTAAGGATTCAGAACTGACTTCCTGCCAGGCTTCTACCCCTCGCCTGTTACTACTGCACCAAGCACAGCTTTGTCCAAGGAAGCAAAACAAGGGTATATTTAAAAAAAAAAAATCTCAAATGTCTACTTCTCAGACATCAGACATGTGTCACTATCTTTATTCTGGGTATCCAGCCATGGACAGAGTATTATACCCTTTATTAGCACACTGCAATATCTGCTGCTGGCTCCCCAATGAATTTAAAAAACATATTTTCCTAAAAGACACATACACACACACACTTGTCATATATTAAGATTTAACAGTAGTAGTAAGGAAATTAAGTCTTTAATAAACAATTTAAAATGATGGAAGGGCTTTTTTTTCTCCTCAACAGAAAAAGCAATATGGAAAAAAAGCCTGTATTTTCTCTAGACTTTAGTTTTCTTAAATTCCTTCTGGATTTGAAGATAAATTGGATAAACTCAAAAGCAAAAGAAAACATTAACCTTACAAGAAAAAAGGAAACTTGAAAAGGAAGCCTTGGAATAAAGGCATTATCTGAACTATCAGTAGTAATGCAGTAACTATCCTTCATACCATCCTGCATGTATTGCAAAAAGTATTAGAAGCATCATAATGTATAGCTTGTATTTATTCATTTGAGTCATAAAAGAAAGGCTAAGATACTGTTATCTACTTGAAACACCTTTAAATATTTTGGTCACTGGAAGGAAGGGCTGAGGACTGGCTACAGCAATTTCTAATTTGTTAAACTGAAGCCTTGCATTGTCCCCCAGGAGATAGGTTGGAATTACTGATTTGGCAGATTTTCTCATGCATGGGTTTGACTGATAAGTACAATGTACTTTCATTCAGGATGCATTTGGAAGCAACCTCTGGATTCATGTTTCTCAGATTTGTAGAAAACAGTGAAATGAGCCCTGTGCCTTCCTTAAGAGCACAGTTAAGGCAACAACTCTCCAGAAGATATTTAGGTGATTTTCTAGCATTGAGCATACTCTCAGCATATTCTACAGCAATTCCTTTACTGATCATGTTTTGAATTCTTCATACATCCCCCTTAGCACTATTCCAATAATATTTTATACTCTAGATTGTTGGGAATAGGGTGGGTAATCATTACCAATAGTGAAAAGACTGATGACCTTTAAGAAAAACTGCATTAGTACATACCCTATCAAAGGAAAATACATATTTTTTAAAAAACACATTACCCACCTACTACCACCACTGCCACTTGACCATTCTTCCAAACAACCCACTCACCTAAACACTGGTTATGGGGAACAGTTCTGCAGGGTAACAACTGAGTCATCTCTACAAAGTGAAAACACCACTGTTCTCATGGAGAGATCTGGTTTAGGGTTAAACAGTTATACTCTCTTCAGATGTCCCAAGCCCACACTGTTACAGCGCTACATTACTTGAGAGTCAATTTTTATCCTTGATAAACATAAATAAAGAAGATGACTGAAAAACACTGAACATACAACATGAACATCAGATCTTGATTGCATGCAAAAAGACCACAAGAGAGACTATTTCCCGTATCCTCCTCCTCCCCCCATTAAAACCAACCTTTTCTGTAAAAGACTGCATTGAGGAACTCTTCCGCTTGCCTTTCAAAACGAATGATTTTTGCTTGCTCTTGTCTAAGCAGAGCTTCTTGTCCAGCTTCCGAGGCTGGCTCATCCAGACTGACTAAGTGTTCCTGCAAAGATATTTAATATTTGTAAGATCATCCAAACTCCAAAATTAATAAAGTTCCCTAGGCACTCAATATTTTACTAAATTCAAAAATTTTTAAGGTAAACCAGCACAGAGTTGAATTTATTGAAATCGAAACTTGTTTTTTTGGCTGCATCAGAACATTGTACTTTTTCCTGTTTTCTTCTTCCAAATTGTGCTGGTTTGAAGGTAAACCAGCAGGAGGAATTAACCCCACACAAATACCTTGCAAATGATTTCCAGATGGAGCTACAATTTAATAGGAAAGTTATAATAAAGGCAATAGTACAAACACTGGCTTAAACTGACAAAGCCAGAGTACAACCAAGGGCCCTGTTGGTCAGGGTGGTGGTGATTAAACAGCGGTTGCAGTCCCATTGAAATGATGCATGTGCACGTGTCAAAGCAGTGCTCCTGTGAAAACATCTGGTCCTTCCATNAAGGATGGGGCTGGTGGCAGAATACATACATTGGTTACACTTTGCATTGTAATCCAATACAATATCAACTCCTTACTCTACACCATGTACATCATACCCAAATTAACAGCCTTCTTTAACACTGTGTATATATATATATACACAATGAAACATTACACACAGCTCTCACTTAAAATTACACAACACGTTTCCCCATCTTTCTGTATTACCCACCAAGTGTAACCAGGTCCTTGAGCAATAACAATCCCATGGATTTGCATTTGCCCGAGGTGGGACTAATCCAAACTATCTTTCCTAACATAGCTCTCATGTGTACCACAGGGACTTCACCTCTATCTACAGTGTGTAAGGGTTCTAACTGGGCAGCACTAGCTTGACAGATGGAGCTTTGGGTGTTGACCAATGAGGTGGTCTTTGCTAAATGCAGCTCCCAGTCTTTGAAGGTCCCCAATGCCTTCAGGGTGGTTTTTAGCAGTCCATTGCACCATTCAACTTTCTCAGTAGCTGGCTCATGGTAAGGAAAATGGTACACCCACTCAATGCCACGTTCCCTAGCCCATAGGTTTATAAGGCTGTTCTTGAAATTAGTCCCGTTGTCGGACTCAGTTCTGTCAGGGGGGCTATGTCTCCACAGGACTTGCTTTTCCAGGCCCAAGACGGTGTTCCAGGCAGTAGCGTGAGGCACAGGGTAGGACTCCAGTCATCCAGTGGCTTCTCCTACCATGGTCAGCATATAGCACTTGCCTTGGCAGGTTTGGGGAAGAGTGATGTAGTCAATTTGCCATGTTTCCCGTACCTATGTTTTGACCACTGACCACCATAGAGCTTCATTCGCTTGACCTGCTTGATTGCAGCACATCTCACAGTCATGGATGAATTGTGAGACAGTGTCCATGTTTAAGTCCACCCCTCAGTCACAGGCCCATCAGTATGTCCCGTATCTTCCCTGATGACTGGAAGCCTAACAAGATAGAAATAATTCTCTTTGCTACCAGTACATATCCACCTGAGATACTTTAATCTTGGGAAACAGCTCAATCCACTTGCTTGTTAGTTCATTAGCCCAAATTTTGGGTATATGTACATTGACATGATGGACCTTCACAGTCAGCTTCTCTGCTTGGGCAGCAATTTCTTGCCAGATCTCAGCAGTCCAGACGGGTTTTCCTCTGTGCTGCCATTTGGCCTTTCTCCACCAATCCAGACATCCCCACAGAGCATTAGCTGCCATCCACAAGTCAATGTAGCGATTAGAGTCTCAGCCACTTCTCTCATTCAGTAATATTAAAAGCCAGCTGGATGGCTTTAATCTCTGCAAATTGACTTGATCCACCTTGTCCCACAGTGCACTGCTGCTGTGGCAATTGGCACCTGTTGTTCTTCAACTCTTACCAGTCCCACAGCAGAGGGGTTGTCTGAGAGACTAGGCAGGGTATTCAGTTGTCTGATTTCCTCTACCTCTAGAGCAGCTATCCTAAAAGCCCAGCAATGCCCTTTGGGGTCTTGAGCTAGTTTCTGCCAAGGATGCATGGTGCCTCTGGACCAGTCACGCTGGGGTGTTTCTGCCACTCCCTCCCAGTCAAGCTCACTTCAGCATCCAATACAGTCAGCTGCTGGGATCCCCATGCCACCTCAGAAATGGAAATGGATTCCACTCCCACATACATTGATGACATCAGGGTACACCGGGTGCCAGTGTCAACCAAAGCCGTGTATTTTTGTGGGTCAGGTGTGCCAAGTGATGGGATCCACATAGTCCAACAGATCCGATTGTCCCTCTCCTCTACCTGGCTAGAGACAGGGCCTCTCTAATCCCGGTCATTGCTCTCCTCATGTAAATATGACCTCAAGGTCCCTTAAGAGGTTCAGTCATGTCATCATTCCTTTACCACACAGAGTCTAGTCTACAAGAGACAAGCAGCGTTGACCCTAGATGAGCTTCTTGCGGTCCTTGTTCCTCCTTTCAGTTCATGTACCTGGGTGACTAAGCAAGAGGTGGGTTTTCCACCCCACTTCTTCATGTCCTCTCCATGCTCCTGAAGGAAAAACCAGAGGTGATCTCATGGAGTGTATCCTCTCTCCTTGGCTGGAGGACACCTGGTCCTAATGGCAGAGACTCTTCTTGGTTCTGCCAAGATGTGGTAATTCCTTCCTTAAGCTCCTTCCTCAGTTTCTGGTGGCCCTCTTCAATCTTGTCTTCCAGACATGCTCAGCCAGCTTTGGTGCCACAGATGAGACATGGGTGTAAACCAGGGCAGTGATGGCATCCTTGGAAATTCTTCGTTTGTTGACCAATGCACCCACACTGTCCTCTCCTTCCTCCCACTGCAGCATTGCTAAGTAGTGGGAGCATATTTCTGGTCCAAGCCATGAGAATTTCAACCACATTTGTGATATGCACTGGAAACCGTCTGGGCTCTTAGGGAATCTCTCATCTTCTGAAAACATCATCTCTGGCACAGCCAATTCCCTTAGGCATTAGATATCTTGTTCCATTGTGCTCTATATTCCTTGCTACCCATGGACATCCTCTTTACAAAGGTACCTATCCCTTCTACTTGCCAGCAGCCACTGCCAGAGGCTGAGAGTTTCCTGGGTTTCCCTGATCCCCTGGTCAATGACCACATCCTGGGACAGCAATCCCAGCTGCCCAGCCTCACGTCCTTCCAGAATGGTGTCATTACCTGCAGCACGCCAGATGTGGAGTAGCCAGGTCTGAAAAGACTCATTTACCTGGCAAGTGAAGTCACTCCATAGCTCACCCAGGGACAGAGAGCGAGTGATCATCTCTGTCTCTTCCACAGGGTGCGACGCTCCTGCTGCTTCCTCGTCCATCACTATGTGGACTGACTTGCTCTTCGATTTCCTTTTCTGAACACAGACAACTGCTACTGACTTAGGCTGTCCTGGCTCTGTGATAGTTTGTGTGGACACGATTTCTGCTGATTTGCTTATTTTCTCCTTCTCTTTCTGAATATGCTGGACCCACCAAGCTTGGTTGTGACTCCAAACATGCTGTACACAGTGCAGGCCGTACAGAGAAGACAACAAAACTAAGATTTTGTCAACCTTGACACCCAGACCAGAACTCAATATTCTCAAAAACTGCTGTGTCGGGCCTGAAAGGCTGGAAGAAGCCATTCACTACTCTTCCCCCCATTGGCTGGGTGTGATTATTAACGAGGCCCCAGATGTAGCAGCCCAGACAAGGACAGATGAATAGAGCAGAATACATTCCTAATGAGGTTCACTGCCTCTGATATCATGCAATAGACATAAACATAACATCACAAAGCGATTTTCATACCGTTCCCTACTCTCAAAAGGAGCATCACAACTTGCAAATACTTTCCCTGCAGAAAAATATAGAGAGCAAGTTACAACATCCATGTAAACATGTAAACATCATGGTGAATAGGCAGTTTCTGTAATACAATGCAAAACTGCAATTCCGAATTTTCTCAGTACCTTGCACGTTGAATGCCAAAATATGTGCTGGTTTGAAGGTAAACCAGCAGGAGGAATTGACCCCACACAAATACTGTGCAAGTGATTTCCAGATGGAGCTACAATTTAATAGGAAAGTTATAATAAAGGTAATAGTACAAACACTGGCTTAAACTGACAAAGCCAGAGTACAACCAAGGGCCCTGTTGGTCAGGGTGCTGGTGATTAAACAGCGGTTGCTGTCCCATTGAAATGATGCATGTGCACGTGTCAAAGCAGTGCTCCTGTGAAAACATCTGGTCCTTCCATAGAGGTCCAGTGGTGGTTCCCCCAAGTCTCCAAACCATGAGATCATACACCCTCAAATCCAGGCACGAATGTTCAGCACATCCCCAAGGTCAGGGAATTTTACAAAGGAATGATGTCATCCCAAGAGACATAGGATATTTTGGGCAGTCCTTGATGGTGCATTAGCAGAGATGACCACCCTTAGGCTGGGTGTAATAAAGAGAACACTACACCCAACTCACAGGTGAGGTATGCAGCTGTTACAGAGGACCCAACACTAACAGTTCATCAGAAGGTGATGGAAGTGGTGGTAGAATACATACATTGGTAACACCTTGCATTTTAATCCAACACATAAATCCAACAGAAGCTTGTAAGATTTGATAACAATACAGAAAATAAGAGTCCATTATAAAGAAGAAAACTTAGATATTTTACAGCATTTGGCTGCAATCTCGTACCTAGCACTTGTTCTTTGGCTATTATTGCAATCTCGTACCTAGCACTTGTTCTTTGGCTATTATTTTTAGATCCAAAAAATAACTGTGGAATAACTCATTATTCTACACATCCTTCATGCAAACTAAGCAAAAAATGACCAAGCATTATCAACAAACAGGACATTTTGGCTCAGTAGTAGCTACTTTTAAGTGAAATAAATGTAAGTTAGCTGTTACAACACCTACAATGAAATGCAATCCATTCTCACAATTGGAAGCAGCTGAGTAATCTCAAGAATATATTCAAACTGGGATAATTAGGCACGTGAGATGCCACAATACATCATTCATTTTAAATACACTCAAGAAACTAGAAGACAAAATCTAAATGCTTAGATTACACCCCCAGATGCACACACCTTTTCTCATTTCTTTCTGTTTAATGTCTTGCTCCTGCTCAGAAGTAAAATCTCTTTATTGGCCCTCTCCTTCCACTTTCATTTTAAGCTATAGTAAAGATACCTGTATTTACCTACTGCAGGAATGTATACACAGCCATTCTTTGGCTTTAGGGAGTGTTTTGTTTTGTTAACCTTTATAAAGTATCAGTTACCATAATAACTAGGCTGCATCTGTTTTTAAGTTGATTTCAGACTCATATCCTCTGGGACTAGAAGGGAAGGAAAAAACTGGAAATTCATTTATAAATCACAATAAACGAAAAAATAAGTTAATTCTTAAGTTTGTGTTGTCTCAACTTCAAAAGGTTTAAGAAGCAAGGTTTTGTGACCAGCCCACAGTAAATTAACAAACACAGCAGGTACATGAACTCCATGCAAAGGGTAATAACATGAAATGCTGTGGACTCTGGCCTGAACCACATGGACAGGCTTTCACATCGTATTTGTAATTCAACAGCTTCCAAAAGTTCTCTATCAAAAGCAAAGGGAGATACTATCTCAGGGAACAGAAACAAAGCAGTACTTTATGACAAACAGAAATATAAGGAACATGCAATGACAGAGGTAACAGGTGAGTAAAAACATCTTTGATTCTGTAAAGGTAAGAACCTGAAGAAGTGAAGGCCTCACAAAATGACTGATGCTTTCTTCCATACCATAGATTCAATTTGGCTTGCTCCCACAGAAGTTTCTATTGAGACAGATTTTACTCTTTCATATGAATTTGAACTGATGGTTAGCTATACTAAGTGCTCACCTCTGTGCCAGGCATCCCTGTGCCACTAACCAGCAACAGTTCACTGGAATTTCACTAAGCACTGAAAATGCAGTTGTACTTCTATGACACTAAAATACATTAAGTCTCTATACAAGATTTCACAATAAAGGTATTTCTGGACAGTAAGCCAAATATTTTTGAAAGTTACTCTTCATGTGGAACTTCCCATGAGATACACACTTGTATTCTCTTTCTGAAACTGTGCTGCCGCATCTGACAAAGCTTTATGCAGGATCTATCCTAGGTATTGACAGAGAGTCTGAGATCAGCTCCATTATCTTATAGGATTTACCAGGATAACAGTAAATTCATCAGTTTGCTTAAAAAGCAGGTGTGCAAAATAACTAATAATATAAGTAATCTAGGCACAGAAGGAATGTTGGAATAATCACTGAAATTTCCAAGTCTTTACAGAAGTCTGCTTTGAAAGGAAACTCCGCAAACTGATGCAGAGATTTGGCTAGATAAGATCCATTAGCATTAACTCTATCTAAAGCCCCATGAACCATTGCAAAAAAATTTAATTCAAGAGACAAACAGACAATTCTGACTTAAAGGAAACATAACCCCTCCAAACCCGATCTGACACCCTGTCAATTCAACAGACTATAGCTCTGGAAGAAACGTAAATTAAAAATAACCCTTGGCCAACACAATGCAGTTCAAATCTTCCGAGCACTTTCTGCATCTAAAACAAGACACTGTAAATACAAGCCTGGCATCTCAGTGGAAACAGAGTCCAGCAGCACTCTGCCTCACCATAAATGAATGCATTTTATATTACTCATATAAAGACAACGTAAGAAGAGTACAATTTCATCTACTGAAGCTAACTAAAGCTGTACACTTGTGACACAGAGAAGGAACAAAGAAAAAGGGATCAGCCAGAAGAAAAAAATTCAAAGTGGCTTATGCTGGCGAACAGCTCAGTAAAGGATCTCTTGATCTGCATTCAGGAGAGTAGAGGAACAATAGCAAGAAAATGGAAGTGCTTTGTTTTTACCCCCCCAAACTAAGGAGCATCTCCTTACATGAATGGTTTTTATCAGTGTCCATGCTAAGACATCAAAACATAAAGAAATATAGTTAAGTAAAAGAGTCAGATTTAACCTTGCACTTAGGGGGAAAAAAAAGTGTTCAGGGTCTTTGGTACAGCACTGACTACATGAGACAAAAACATACTGGAAATAGTTCTGCTTATTGCAATTTTTTATTGTTTTCTTATCCATTGTACCATAATTATTCCAGGAATCCGCAGGTTTTTTCACCCCAGAAGGAAAATTCAAGCTAAATATCTGATTGTGATTGCTATTCAACTTCCAAAAGTGAGGTGGTTTTGTTTTATTTGGGAGTGTCTGGCTGGTTGGTTTCTGTTGGGTTGTTTTGTTGCTTT
Organism: Bombycilla garrulus; assembly: GCA_013400315.1. Lineage (NCBI taxonomy): Eukaryota > Metazoa > Chordata > Aves > Passeriformes > Bombycillidae > Bombycilla > Bombycilla garrulus. Next base: position 294,582 of record VXBU01011898.1, read on the forward strand.
ATTTTTGTTAGGGTGGAGGGATTGTTGATTTTCCAGGTCTTTTTTTTCACTTTTTCCAGCATTTCTTTCCAATCATGACTTAGAACCACTACATTCAGGTTTACCCACTCACTCTACAGTCCTAAATCACATCAAAGTTTTCAGTAGCAACGTGCAGGTAGTAGAAAGAAGAAAAACCCAGTAATATCTAGATAGCATTTTCACTGAGTATTTTTTTCAGGGCATTTATAACCAATCAGTTACTTTCACCTACTATTTATAACACAGGATTCTTGCTATTCTCTTTGTGCTTTTCTTCAGGTGGGAAACATGCCCCAGAGCATTCCTGGAATCCACCAGTGAACATGCAGTATCACTATACTGAACAACACACCTTCAGAGAAAGATACCTGGAGTGGTTTGGACATGGTCCCTGAGGGCCAAAGCTCCTTTTGTACGTTAAGATAAACAGCATAACTACGTAATTAAGGCAAAGATCCTTAGAAATACAGAGCTCAGGTTTTCAAAGCACAAGGTCAATGCATGACCTTGTGAGACCACCTAATCTGGGCAGCCTGGCCTCGTCAGCACTAGTGCTGGATGCTCTCTGAGAGCCTCCTTGTAGGAAATGTTGATACAGCAATTCCAAATGCTAAACTGCTGACGTGGAGAGAACTGTACGATGCAGGCTGTTGTGGTGTAGATGTGCAAACCACATGTTTAAGCCACAGCACACACATAGATGGAATGGGAAGAGCCCAAAACTAGAACAGGATAAGACAATTCCTATCCATCTTCAGGGAGAAAAAGGAGGGAGGATGTCCACAGACCACCCCTGAATGACTGGTCAACCCATGGACCCTAGGGATAAAATCCAGCCTCCCACCCTACCTCAAGGCACAATCAGGAACACTGAGTAAAAAAGGAATGTTTCAATATCCCTAGGTTGTCTTCTCCAATGCTTTTTTTTTTCTTAAGACGGTATACTCTTTTAAATTCATAGCCAACACAAAGGAGAACAATTTTCTGTAGACAAGCTTTAACGGCACCAGAGACTCTTCTTTCCCTCTATGTGCAAGAGAGTATCATTCTTGTTGCTTTCATTTCAGTGCTATTCAGTTTGTTTACATCTCTCAAAATGCAACAGTCATTTGAGGCTTCACCATTTAGGGGAAGGTTTTCATTTAGGTTTTCCTCTCCAGGTATTAATACAAATTATTCTCTTGAAACAGTCCCCAAAGTCGTTTAGGACTTTAACAATCGTATCACTTTAAAGACATCTGTAACTTGTGACTTGACAAAACAGGTCTGTCTGTCCTGTTTTTCAAATTTATCAAGATTATTTTTAATTCTAAGCATGTCCTTTAAAGCATCTACAACTGTTCCCAGTCTAGTATTAATAAAAATTCAGATGGTTTAATCATTTTTAAGACCTCCCTCACTTACTGAACATATATATTTTTATAATAAAATGACTGATGCCATATTTATCAAACTCAAAACAACTTGACTGATCCACAGCTATTGACTATCATTTATTATCTATAGTAGGGGGAGAAGAAACATATCAGTAGAATACAAATTTAAGCATATTGTGATGTGGAACCACAATATGCTTACATTGACATTGATGCACAAGCAAAACTGCAACTCTACATTACCACTAAACACATTTAAAGATTATCACAAACAATCTTTTCAAATTCTAGCCTCCATATCAAATTATTTTAAAATGACACAATACAAAATTGACAGTCTAAATGCTTGAGTTTTTTAAGTAATGAAATCCATTTAAAATGTTTTAGAGCATGTTCCAGCACACTTAGGGATCTCTGTACACAGTTTAAACACATTGTAAAGCCATCAAAAATTTTAAGAGTTCTGCAACTTCAACTCATTTTCAGATATTTCCTTTGCCATCTTCAATTATTCTACAAGTTAATGCTTTAGATGAGTGATAACTCCTCTTCAGAATTATTCAGACATTTACCACAGTTCATATATTATTGCTTATATTCCTCCACAGTCAAAGGCCACCAGATTTCTGTAGAATAATTACAAGCTTTTAAAATTGCCCAAATCATATCAGAGTAATTTTGAATTTTAAAGTGACTTCTTCAAATACTGTACCTTACCACACTTCTTCACAAAGGAAAGAATCATGAAAGGTCCTTTCACTGAAGCCCAGGTATTTTAGAGAATTTGCAGACCAGAATTTATCTTCTAGCATCAACAGCCTACGAATCCAGAATATGCTCCTAGAAGTCATTTTCTCTCTTGCTATTTTTGTAGCTTAAATGTATCTATAAAATAGTTAATGTGCTTAGGAGTATTATCCTTCTTGTTCTGCTCTCACCAACTACGGAGATTAGTTGTGTGTCCATGTGTGTGTGTTCTTTTTTTCTCTTAATACATATAAATTGCTTTATGTCACTATAGACAGTAGTGTTTTCTTTTACATGAATATACTCAACTGAATACTTTTTAAGGATTCCTTTTCCAGTTTCTCCTTTCTTAAACTAGGCTTGAGCTCCAACTATGAGCAAACAACACTAGAGACTATCTCGCTTGATATAAACATTCTACCTGGACCCAAAGATCTCCTGTAATAATAGCTCAGTCAGATTATTAACAAACCACATGGAAATATTAGAAATCATAATTAAGAAGAGATAAGGAAAGTACACTTCGAGTTCAATCCCTCTGAATTGATGGGTCTTTGCTGTACCACAACCTTTTGGAAGGAAAAGTGATAAAGACCACAAGCAATAGAGAATTACCACAATTGCACATTATCCAAATGTGAATTTGTCAGATTTGATCCCACAGAACCCAGTCTTTCTCTCACAACATGTAGGCAGCCAGAGCTGCTAACTGGCTTTTTTTGGTCTTTCAAGGTACCTGTCCATATCTGCACACAGGCACCCACGTTAACAACCCGGTAGCAGCACCATAGGTAACCAGTTATTCTCCTATCACACCATACAGAAACAATTATGTACTCTGTATTCTGTGATGAAAAGAAAAAATTCAGTTTCTGAAAGTTCTATATTACTGCATATAACCCTTTGGATTTGGGAAAAAATATGTCAGGGAAGATGCTGGCTCCCTACTTTGTCGGTGTTTTACTAACTCTTTCAAATGAAGACACTTAAGTCCATTTCTCTATCAAAACCTGTCTTGTATTTTGACTGCCAAAAATGCATGTATTTGCTCAGTATGTGCAATTAGAACTACTGCTACAAATAAATTAATCTTTTCAGAATACTTTAGCAGATGGTTTTCCATCCTTTGAAGAAGTCATATAATCAAACTTTACAGCCTGAGAAAGCAATAGCAACTATCACTGAAAGAGGGGAGAGGCAATGTAGATTTTTACCCTTTAAGCAGCTCTGCCAATAAACTAATACTAGCCTTCAATTCTCATCCTACAGTCTAGAACTCAGTTTTACTTAGGCACAACTACTGGTCTCCTAAGTTACAGGTAGTTCTTATGAGCAAATGAAATCCAGAAAAAAGCCCTGTAGATATTTATTGGTTTTGAACTTGTTACACTAGGTACCTACATGTCACTTAGAGGTGAAAATCAAGTACATTGATTAATCATTCAACTAATCCAAAAGGAGGTGTTGGTAATTATGTACCCAAAAAAAAAAAAAAAAAAGAAAACCCAACCAAACAAGAAACAGGCCAGCCACAGCCACATGCTATCATAATACATAGCTTATGGCTATCCTGCTCCCAGCTAGAGCATCAGTCACACACCTTTCATTCTGTAACTCAGCACTATACAAGCAGCAACCCAAACCACCCCACTCTGCCCAGTTCTTCTCCAAACAAGGTGAGAAGATGCACATGAACAACCTGCAGCTCCCTAAAGAGTTAAAGATCAGTCCAGATGTACAACGAAAGAAATGTCAAATAAACTAGTATCATTCCTAATTTAGTTGAACTAAATTAGCTGAGCTGTCCATTATTTAGCTAAATACCAAATTAAGTTACAAACTTGTTTCCAACAATTTTGTCTCTGATATTATAATTCCAATTAAGATATTGTCAAATTCACACTATTTGAAGGGTCTTGGGAAAGAATCATATTTAATTCTATATTGCACGCTAATGACAGCAGTGCCAGCAGGGCAGCAATCTGCTGCACCCACAGGGGAAAGGAAGCGCTCTCATCCTACCATCTCTCCGGTGACACACAAAAAACCCTAGACCTGTAAGGAGACTTAATATTCCCCCAAAAAACAAAACAAACAAAAAAGGCAAACCAAAAAGCCAAGATAGCCAAATCCAACAGAATTGACAGAGAGGCTGGAGGGCAATAAGACTGCCTTTTTGAATACCTACCCATACACTGTCAGATTGGCCCACACTACAACCAGTCTCTCACCCACCACAAAATTAATTTCTCAATCAATTCAATGGCTTAACTAGAGCTGTGCTTAACACTGGATTTTGTCCTTTTATAAGATGAGGCAAGAAACAAGACAAAACTCCTAACACAATTAGTATACATACATACTACCTGCTGTCAGTCTCCATGAAATAACTGTGACTTAAAATGCAAGCACTCCTCCTCCTATGCCTTAATAAAAACTGTAATACAAAACCACACATGAACTGGCAGCATGGCAAGTATCAATGTCAACAAGGTACTTGCTTTATGGACAATCCATGCAGCTACATGTTAGCTGCTGCAGAGGAAAGAGTGCTATTGTTTCATTACTAAGTTGACAGAGATGCATTCTGGTGTTGTTTTACATTGTGCAGGAAGAAACAGTAGTTACAAATTCCAGTAAATGAAGTTTTGCCAAGACAGATGATCCTTCCTTCCTATGTTATAGAACAATCACAATTTCAACACGTGGGCTGAACAACAATCAGTATAGCACCATAGTTTTTGTTTTATACACAACTATAATCTCCTTAAGAAAATAAACTGCAAGCTTATTGTGTTGGCAAACCTGACTTGTCCATGTTTAGGTTCTGACTATATTACGAACAAGCACAGTACAAAATCTACCATGCACAAGAGCACTTTAATATAAGGATATGGCCCACAAGGAAGGAGAGTCCAAGATACAGAACAAGATTCTAGATTGCTAAAAAGGACCACAGTTCCATATTGAAGATAAGCCCATCATCTCACTGTAGTAAACATGCACAAGCCACAGTCTGGCTCCCTTGGGGAGGGTTTCATGATTCCCAACAAGATCTCTTAAAAAGAACTCAAGAAAACCCAAAAGAAAAACAGAAAGAGCTAATGCAGAGGGAAAAAAAAAAAAAAAAAAAAAGAAACCCACCACCAGCATTACATACTACAAAGAAAAAGTTGCAGAGAAAGAGGCAAGTCTGTTCATTAACTTGCATATTTTAATTCAGAAAACCTTTTTCCAAAGGAGGGGAAAGGGGCAGGAGGTTGCAGACTTTCCATATTCAGTTAACTAGGAGCAGCAAACTCCCTCCCTTTGTCCCTCCCCTACAACTACTAGCTTCACACACATCTGCATTGTTACCTTCACTTTTTCTCTTCTCAGGCAGCAGAAAAGACAATTTTCATCAAAAGACCAATCAGAAACACCTTCAGGCTCACAGTCTGTAAATCAGAAGAATAGCAAATTACTTCATATTCATAAACCACGACACAACTGGAGCCAAAAGAGAAATGCTGAATTAAATACCTGTTTCACAACATTCTTGCCTGTTTTCTGAGGATTCAGGCTTCATTTCGGCCATTTTTCTAAATCCCCAGATTACCAAACTATATACATTTTATCTATACACAACAAATCTGTTTTTCTGAGCACTGCAAAATACACTCCCAGCTACATAAAGATGAACGCACACTCATTAGTAATTTTAGCCAATATGAAACTAACTGTGAGCACTGCCTGGGGGAGGGGGGAAAAAAAAAAGCACAAATCACCACGGTAACACACATTTTCTAGAGGCAGAGCTGAGGCTGCTTCTGTCATTAGAAATGCAGAACAAGATACAAACATAGAGATTGAATACCTTTAAACAAACTGAGATCTTTTAATAATCCAGGTCCAAACAGGCCTTCTAGAATACTTTCAAACCCTAAAAGCAAATAAAAGAATTGTTAGCTTTCTAGATTAGTACGTCACTACAATATTCACAATAGCAGTTCTATATTTATCTGTTCCAAGAACAGAGCTCAACACGTTTTCTCCAAGTATTACAAGATACATGGGTCAATTGTGATGACAGCTACTGATAAATCATAGCACAACCTAGAGTCCACTGACTCCTGTACTTCTCTAAATAGCTAGGTTAAAAACAAAGATTACAATTTAAAATAAACCATTTTGAAAAGAACATAGGAAGCTGCAGGTTCTACAACATAACCGAGTAATTTCTAGACAAGCAGAAATAGTCTCATTTAAGCCTCCGAACTGAAAGAAGGTACATTTTCCCAATTAAAAAAATACATTCTTCCATCTCAGTGGCACTCAGTTCCTTTTCTGAATTTCAGTGAACATTAAAATCAGTGTTTCCTGAAGAGTTGCAGTTTTGAGGAGAGAAAATTAAAAGGAGAGGGATTCAGTGTTGCCATATCACTAAGGAATGAAATTTCAATCACAGCACTGCATCCAAGACACACACAGTCCGATTTACTTCAATGCCACAATTTACACCTCACTTAAAATAAACCTAATCAATTTGAGTTTATTCCAGAAGAGGCAAAATGTGCACCAAAATTGCTGCCATTATTTGGAAAAGTTGAATCAATATTACAGTAACACCCCGCTGGCGGTAAAAAAATCTACAGAGCTATTAACTACCCAGTACTGTGAGAAGACGGGTTAGCAGAGTGAGTATGAAAAGTACAAGGATTACTTTAAGGCTGATAGACAAACTCCACCTCATAAAAAACTATAAAAATGGAATGACCAGAAAAATTCAAGACTATAACTTACTATATTGCCTGCCCTTCCCTCCCCCCTCCAACACTTTTGCTTTGTAGGTTTAAGAATGGTTTGCAAGCAGCTAGGGGCTTTGAGCTTCTCCCACTTCTTTGAGACTTTGAGTGGCAGAAGAAGAAATAAAAAACAAATCAAGGAACAAAGATATGATCTTAAATTTACAGAAACTTGCAAGGGTGAATCAGGGACAGATAAACATTGCTATTTTGGGTATTTTAAGATATCAATCAAAATCTAAATGATCATATACTATGAAGGAAATAGTTTATTACACTTCAAAAGAGCAGTAATTCTAAAATAATTCTGACTTCATCCAGATCTAATATCTAAGTTATCTTTTGGAGAGCAGTCTTCAAAAGGAAATGACAAATAGCGTTACACCCCCTTGGATGTCAGCAAGAGTGTCAGCACACCAACATCTTCAGTGATCAGATGCAGGATCCTACAGAATTTGCAGCCTGCAACATGACTTCGATGGCCAAAGCATTGCTGAGGTACAACACTAAAAATCTAATCTCAGAAAAGACCACAAGGAAAAAAAAAACAAAATAACAGTCAAGAGTGAAGAGAAATAGGAAGAAATCAGAAAACAAGGTGGAAGAAGAGAAACTGAGAAACTGGAAACACATCCCATTGAACAGCACCTTGTCAGGCAGAGAAGTAGCACTGCCTCCAAAAAAAGCCAATTCAGGCTTCAGGAAGTGGCAGGAACAGTGGGAAAGGGCCGACCAACCTGACCTAGAAGAAAAATAGGAGAATCAGGGTATTGACCCATAGGTTTATAACGCTGAATAGTTTATAACGTTTTTAACATATGGGTAGTGACCCTCAGAATTTGACTCTTAAAAGAAACCTTAAGGAAAATAGCTAACCAACCAATAGCTCTTTATCTTTTTGTTTAAAACTTATACTTTATATATGTATAAAAATCAAAAGACTTCAGAAATGTTACTCAAACTCATCAATCTTTTAATAGTAACTGCCAGTGACTCATGCCCCACAGTTTGCCATGCATGCAATTGCACACTGAAGTCCCTGCCAAGTTTTACAGCTTGGATATTGTACGATCATAGTTTGCTAGCCCACTGTTCTGAGTGATGCTAATGCCACTCGGGTTTTATTAATATTAAATATTGGATTTAGCAGTTGCATAGCAACAGCAGAACATCTTATGTGCAATGTTTGACATTAAAAAAGGCAAATAAGGGAAGTATGAATGTATTCAAAAATTATACTAGAGACTGGTGAAACTGCCATAAAGCTGAGCCCTGTTCCCCCAAATGCAAAGTGCAATGCAGCAAAGGCAGTTTAAGCCCTGTGATGTTGTGTTCAGCCATTCAGGGCTCCAAAAGAGCAACTGTGTACAGTTAATCATGCAGAATACATTGAAAACAAAATCTTGAAAAAGGATCTGCCTACTTTTTATAGTATTTTTTCTCTCCATTGTCACTGCTCTTAGAAGCTTGAAAAGAACATTTCTTTTCCCACCGATTGTCCTTTTCCATTTGGCAGATGATATTTTCCTGCATTTCAAATGGAACAGAAATTAACATGGCTCCCTCTGCTAAATTCCAGTTTCTACATTTTCATCATCTGTATTTCAGTGTCTGACAGTTCACAGCAGCTGAAGAGCAGAGCCAGTGGAGAAGTTGCAAGAATAACAGAATTAGAAGAAAGAAAAAGAAAGAAAATTCCAGTATCTTAGAAATCAGTATTATTCATATATTGGATTAGATCTTCAGTATCAGTTGTACTAGCTCGCTGATACACTCTTCACAATCAAAGTAACCACATATTTAACTCTTACAAATGTTACTGGTGACCTTTACAAAGAAGAATGTTTTTTGGATCTTAGTATAATAATTTAGAAAAAAATATTTTAATTTTTTAAAAACCCCAAATTTATAAAGTGTAAAGCATCTCTCTTTTTCAGAAGGCTCTCTAGGAAGTGAAGAATTAGAAAAAATAAATCCCAGAACAAAGAAAGAAAACCCTTAGTACTGAAGCAAGGGTGGAATAACTTGTTAAATGCAGAGTGTTACACACTTACTCCTATTTCACAACTGTTAGTTATACAAGTAAAGCATCCCCTAAAACATCCTCAGACAAAAATCGGAATAGCTATGTGTCATTTTTCTGCTAAGGGTAGCAAGGAAAGAAATTAAACCTAAAGAGAACTGGGGAAAAAAGGCTGACTATGCAGTCTTCAGCATGATCAGTTTTCACTAATTTTGTCTCTGCACCTAAACACTTTTATTTTCATCTTTTCTTGGCATTTTTACCCATCTGCAACCAAATATTTTGCCATAAATTTAATCTGTGATTGTATTCTAATGGCTAATGTATTCTGATTCAGATGGTATTCTGATGTTTAAGACAACAATTTAACACAACTGTTTCATTTAAGCTTTGCAAAGAAAAAAAACCATCCAGTCAGGCCCTCTTGTAATCTTCTCCCTTAAAATTGAGAGCCCTTGATAATTAAGTAGCTGCCAGGCTCCTTGGGATAACAGTATTACAGAAGTCAATGGCTGATGGCCCATCTCTAGCAATGCAGATTAGCAAAAGACACATTCTCTACTATAAAAAACAGGAATGCAAGATCTTCAGAAAAAGATAGGGATGCATTTCTGGAGTGCCATTGACACAGAGCCTAGCATGTCAAACAATGCTTTCTTCCCCCTCAAGATAGCACAGCTCAAATATGCCTTTGAATAGTCACTACATAATTCAACCCTAGATATGTATCTAGTCAGAGCAGTAAAGCCTGACTTTAACTTACAGGTACAAATAATTTTGGGGGTAGTAAAAAAATACAGAGTACAATTACTCTGAATGTATTATTACATAAATTGTTAATAACTTAAAAAAAAAAAAATCAGCATAGCAAGGGCAGAAAATAAAAACCAACATACACAGTTGTCAACTCCCCAGCCCTTATCTGTGCATATCTATTTAATCTGTGAATATCAATTTATAAACTAAACCTCAATAGACTAAATAAGTACTACCCAGGCAAGTAGTTAAGGACAGTAGGTCACAGAGGCAGAGAATCAGAATATCCAGAGCTGGAAGTGATCCACAAGGATCAAATCCAACCACAACGGACCAGTTGCAATAGAAATTAAGACAAGTGATTAATCAGCATTTATTTATAATAAACATCCAAATATATAGCAGCTTCCACATTAAAAGGACAACTTCAAAAAGCTGGAAATTGAGTCAAGTCACTTAAGACATTAGTTGGCCTTATATTTTGTTTAAATTTCTTAACTCAGAACATATTAGAAACCATCAAACCCATGGGAGGAAAATCTGACCTGCTAAATGGGAAAAAAAAAAATTAAAACCCAATAAAATCCAAACTCAAGTGACTAGGAGTAAAAGCACAAAGAGGAGACAAGTGGTTGGGTGATGGACAGGAAGATTCAGAGCAGAGAAGATAAATCAAAACTCAGAAATGTTGCAAAAGTCAGAGAGGAGATGCACACGGCGTTTAAGTATGCAAAGATAAAATCAAAACCAAGGCACATACAGATTGGATTTTTTAGGTAATATATGTAGCAGTATATTACAAAACATTCATTAGAATGGCATATAATCATTCAACAAAATCTATCAAGGTGGTGTTACTGACATTTGTAAGTTAATTGTCTTAATATTCAATGGATGTGTTTTGGTTTTCTTTCTGTGAGTTACTTAGAGTATTTGCAGCAGTGTTTAATTCCAGAAAGTCTTGAGATATTGTCCAAGTCCCAATGGGGCTCAAAAAAAAGGAAAAAAAAAATCATTGAAATGTCACAACATTAAACAAGTTAGTACTGGGGTCTCAAACTAGTAAAGGTTTTCAAAACCAATGAACAGTTCTCAGGAACTGAGAGCAAAAATGGTGTCAATCAACATGGGCTTACAGAAATTCTTATTAAAGTCTTACAAAACTAAAATTTTAATTAACAAGTTTGATACAATATTTTTAGACTTTTAGGCTGGCATGACACATCTTGACTAAAACCAGAAATTAAAAAAAAAAAAAATTAAAAAACCCCTAAGCCAAACAAAAAAACCCTCAGTCAAATAAATACAAAACATTAAAAATCAATTAAGTGACAGCTCTTGAAATATTGGTGCCAATGAGAAACTACTGGCAGCGAGGTCCATCAGGTACTGGTTCTTGGCCCTGTGCCAGTTGCCATTTCAGTCCCAGTAAGTGACTTGGAAGAAAGCAGTCACTAAATTTGCTGGAGCTACAAAGACAGGAAGAGCAGCAATTAACAAAAGGCCCAGGTCACAGAGGCTGCTTACCAAAGCAAATGCAATTAAACACTACTTGGAAAGGGGGGTAGGGGGAATGGAGAAAGCCACAAATCACATCTAGGAACAAGAAAAACAGCTTCTCAAAGACATACCCAGATCCAGCAGCCGAAACTGGAAGCTGATCAAACTCAGCCAGACATAAGACACTCTCTCCTTAATTTCACAAGGGTCCAATTGAAGACAAGACATGCACTCTAGGACTGGATCATCATTTTCCCTACTCTAGGATTCTGGAGGTGTTATTTAGGAAAGCATGGGTTGTTTGCTGAGATCTGTATTTCCCATTCCCTCTCCCCCAGCACTTGGATTCATCAGGTTAAGGAGTCTCATTAACTAGTATGAAGCAAGAGCCACCACCATCACATCGGGTTTTTATTGGATTTCTCATGCCTAGATTTTCTGGTCAAGATTGGTTATATTTATCCACAGCTATGGGATTTGAAGCAGGAATTAATTCAGAAAAATCCTACAGTCTATGTGTAACACGGGAATTCTGTCTCTTTCAGGACAAAAATCTATTAAACTTGAATGTTTCAGTCACAGGCATCTTAATAGAAAAGCAAGACCAAGCAACAAGGGAGGGGGAAAAAAGTCACAGGACAGTTATTAATATACACTAAGTCTCATGACATGCATATAATTATAAGTTGTGAATATTCTTTTATTCATGCAACAAAATAGAAGAAACTCCCATCCACCTATGATGAGAGATCTCGTTATCTGGATGGAGACCAATTAAGGACTGCAACTTCAAGTTAAATCAACTTTGCTTTAGCTTCTTGGGGAACAAAGAAAAAGCTGCACATCTCAACCAATTTTTCAAATTCCACGCTTCCCCATTCTTGTTAATGAAACTCCACTGTTCAGGGACTTACTGCAGACATTTCTGCTCCAGAGGATTCTGGGGACCTTAAACATCAACCTGGTTCTATAAGAGTAATACAGACACATGCTTAGAGAAGAAAAGAACTAAGGATGTTAAGACAGGTACTGTTTAAAAGATTAGGTATATCCAAGTTCTATGTGGCAACACACAGCTGTTCTGTGGCTTTTTGCACCAAAACACCTTCTTTCTCAAGACAGAATACAGAATATCATGTGCTGAAACAGGCCCTTGGAGCTCAATAGAAAAAGAATTCTTTGGCCTTAAAGTAATGCTTTATTCACTGTAGAACATCATCTCCAGTAGAGAAGCTTCATTTGAAGCAATTAAGAAGCCAACAAGGGGCATCTTCTGCCAAACAGCCTCTACTTCACTGTTATAGTAACTTATAGCAACAGCAGTAAGCTGAGAAATCAAAAAAAGCAGCAAAAAAAGAATTGTTTTACAATTGATAGAACTGCTTCTGACTGACCAACCACCCTACAGGACTTAATTAAAATTCCACTACTAGTTTGTAATAAAAAAGCTGCAGCAGACCATCCTCACTCTGCTCTCCAAGCATCCCTCTCAACAAGCTATTCCTTTTCCTCTGAGAACCAAGTAAGTCTAAGAACATTTTCTCTGATGCAATCCCAAACTCACAGCAAGGCATTTAAAATTTAATAAGCTAAATATGACAGCATAACAGCTACATATCAGAACTACAGAGCTGCAATGCACTTGCCTTTACAGCAGAAAAGTGCCCTGCCAAATATGCTAGAAGAGAGATCTCTCTGCTCTACAAGGAAGAGCAGAGAAGCAAATCAAGTTACCAGCTTGTGTCACAGTGCAAGAAATGGAAACAGGAGACTCTCCATCCAATGTCAGCATCTAAGTGGCAGGTTATCTCACTGATTGCAACTGAAAATTCAACCCCAAAAAACCAGAAGTGACAAGTTTTAAGGCTTGTTGCCAGAGTGCAGAGTATAGCAAAATATGGATCATCTCCTGCTTCCCCTCCCACGAAGATTATTTTTGTGTGTGTGATCTGATATCAAGAAGAGAATTATACAAAGGCATGCAAACTTCTTATCTCCAATCAAAAGTCTCAGAAGCAGAACTCAAGAAAAGCTAAGGACATTGTAATGGCTGTCTCAAGACCAACTCCAGATACAGCAATTTTTCTGGCAGGCTAAATTGTAATCTTCGTGTGGATTTGCAGGGGTGAAAGGATCCTCCAATTTGTACATACTGCACCACTAACATGGCTAGTTGTTCAAGTCAGGGGTTGGGGGTTTCTGTTTTACATTTTAACTCAAGATCAGGAGGTTTATTGTACAACTATCTGGTTTCCTTCACAGACAGTCACCACTAATGCAGGACCTAACTGGAATCTTCTCATGTAAATACTTGCATTTTATTACTTCAGAAAATAAACCAGAAAATACAGACAGCACAAAATGGCAAAGAATTACAACAGAAGAGTTTCAGTAACTACCAACTTTCTATGCATCCTTAAAAAAATACACGTTTTACTTAATGGTAGAATAGGATCTACATTTAAAAATAAATTAATTAAACTAAAATCCAAACAAAGAAATTTTAACAATAAAAATTGAAGTGGGATTTGCTTTTCAGTATCTCAGTTCAAAGATAGTGCTCTTATTTGTTCAACCTCCAGGTACAGAATTCCAACAGGCAACCAGGCCAGGTACAACTTTCACCGATAAGAAACTGTAAGAACTAGCTAGGAAGTTTACAAACAGATTAGAAAAGTCAAATAGCTCAAGAATGAGAATGCACACTAGCACAAATCAGCATGGACCAAAATATAGAGGCCCAAACATTTCTCAAACTTGAGGCTATTTTTTTCAATTTCTAACCGTGTTGCATTACTTATTGCAGCAAAATAAAAACCTTGAAACTTTTTTCCCATTGGAGACACTCCCTTAATGCTTCACTCCCAAGCAAAGGTAAGGTGGCATTTATTAACTACCACTGTTTATTCCCATATGCCATGCTCCTAAGGCACAAACTTTAAAATAGCCTTGCAGTAGATGGAACTGATCTGCCTGGAAAATTCCTCCCACAGAAAAGATAGGATTTCTAGCAGCACCAATTCACTGCTCCACTTCATTTCACGGCCACAGTAATGCTCATATCACAGATCAGCAAAGGCCAGGTGTGCCATCAGGAACAACTTGCCACAAGCAGGTACAGCAGAGGTCAAGTCAGTCTAAACCACAGCAGAACCCTCCCTCTCCCACAGAAGCTGTCTATGTGGAAGCAAGGACATGAGTGCCTTTCACTCCAACCTCAAGAGATACTGGCGTAGTGCAGAAGCATTAGAGGATGAGATGAACTGGCTGAGATATGAGCTGTACTTCATACTCCACAACTGTCCTGTTTGAAGAGGGTTGTCTTCCCTCAATAATTCAGTCTTCCCTGACATTGCTCCCTGTCAGCAACACGGTCACCTGCTGAAACCACATTAACTGAAATAATAATTCAAAGCTAAAAATCAGCCCAGAAAGGGTAGGTACAAGCTGCTGAATCCACTTAAACAAGGACTGCCAGCAGAAAAAGCATCTACCAAACCACAGCTGTGATCTAGAAAACTCCTGGAGTGTGACTCCATTTCAACTTCTTTACCACAAGAGGTCATTTATACTGTGATTCATTACTGAATTAACTCAATATATCATTCTTTTCTTTCAGTTCTCAAGTTATAGACACCCCTTTCACCATCTCTATAGAGATTTTTCAGATCTATACAGTAATCGGCAAATGGGAATGAAAACATGATTCTGTTTAGGAAACTAAACATAATTATATCAGCAATCATTGAAAATCCGATACCTTCAATGAACAGACCCATGAAAACAATTGAACCTTTCTGAGTTGAGAGGTGAAAATACTCAGCTTACCTGTAAGGTAAAAACTGCCAAGAGCATTTCTACTCTGTTATTTGTGATTGTAAGTCTGTCTGGTGTAAAATAAACCACCCGGATAAGCCATTACATAATTGCCTCAATGAACAGTATGCCCTGACTCCAGCTAGCCCACAGCATCCTGAAAAATCTTATGCTATGCAAAGACACACCACTTTATTAAGTCAAGTGATTATTTCACTACACCAGTGAGCATATCTAAATTCTGATTAAGAAGCTAACAAAAGCAAATAAAGCTCTAGATGATGGAAGGAAAGCTGAATTATGTCTACAGTGAATATGAAGCACATGTAATATTCTGAGAAGGCTTCCCAGAAATTCTGGAAAAGTATCCTTAGCTTTTTCAGAGGCAGAGCTCAGTTCAGCCTCAAAAGGAAAGATGATCTACATGAAATCAGAAGGTGATACAGGCAGCTACACAAAAAAGAAAGGATAAGTGAAAGCAGGACAGGGAGTCTTAAGTTATATACCTTAAAAAAAAAAAAAAAACAAACTGAAAATAAATCAACACACAGAGAGGAGTATCTTAACACTGAAAGACACCAAATTCATACCAGGGCAGGTTATAGTGACTAATTGTCATCACTGAAGTCAGACTTGCAAGTATACATCAAGTGAGGCATTATTCCACGAGTCTACAACACAAGGTGCAAACCCAAAGGAAGCAAATCTAAGCCTAACAATCCTCTCCAGCTTTATGGTTGTTTGCACAGCAGTAGTATTTAGAACACAAAGGTACAAAGTAAGTGCATGACAACTCTTACATACAGCAAGGAGGATATAGCTGCATTATTTTTATTCTTGTGCCAACAGAACCAAATGCTAACAGAAATATTCTCAGTTATCCTTCAGTCCCACCTCGGGTTATGCCTATGCACTAAAGAAGCTGCAAGCCCTGTTATTCCTCTGGAAACAGAAAAGCATGAGCACAGCTGCTGACAACTTTGTAACAAAATATTACAGCAGAAAAACAATTTAGTGCTGAAATTAACTGCGGGAACTGAAATTGCCAGATGTGTTGGAACATTAGTCAGCGTAGATGAGGAACAGTAAACCTTTTCTAAAAAAATAACTACACTCAGAAGCTAGAAACCCACAGTAAATAGCTGTAAAAAAGCCTGACCTTTGGGGTTCAGTGAAGTTTTCCCAAAGAGCAAGTGACTGATAAATCTCTGACTTTTGATGTCACATAATGTCGACCATCATTTCATGTCACAACTCTTGGAGTCTTACTGACCTTTTAGCGTCAGATACACATCACCAATTCTGTTAACTGAGCTCAGACTGCTAGAACATCAGCATTTCTAATTACACTTTTGACTGGCAATATAAATTGCTATATAAGAACAAACATAAAATTAAAAAAAAATAATTTTTGCTCACCTTATTTCTAGATCGGAACAATTTCATGGCCTAGTCCAGTTACACTGGCCTAGCCCAGTTACATCAGCAGGAACAAGGGGCAGGACCAGGGAGGAACATCTTAGACAACACTGCAGAAATCAAGATCTGTCCAGAGAAGTTGTTTGCTCTCTCAGACTGCCTTTCCCTTATTCAGATAAGATATCTGAAGCAATTACTGGATCAGAACAGAAGATCATAGCCAGAAAAGATCTCTTGGGACTTGGCTGATGCAAAAGTGATATGACAGAGAACAGAGATTTCATGATGGCCATTCAGGATTTCAAAGTTATTCCCAAGTATCTATTCTCGATAGCTACAGTGAATTTGGTTTCTAAAGGTATATTTAACGGCTTACAGTACACTTAACTGAGTTATATAAATAATAATTTCAGTTCCTATCATCATCTCTAAGTCCTCCTCAAACCAAGCAGTTATGTGCATCTTTTTGACATGGCTCTCTTCTCCATCTCATTTATTCCAGACCTTTCAGAATTCCTGAAGCATATATTATTGGCCTTCTTCAGTCAAATGTTTAATCCACTGTACTTTGGTTGAGACCACCCTACACCCTCACACATTTCTCTTCAATGCAGTTGAAGTTCTCTGCTTCAAAGCATCATTTTTGATCTGAGCTTGAGAGAAGACAGCAGTCCCATACTTTCCACTAAGTTTCTCAATGTCACTGTGTTGCAGCAGAATCTCAGGATATGCTAACAATTAAACAAATTACCAGTTTCTAGTCAAGAACATCAAACTGTTACGAAGACAAAACATCTGAAGATAAAACTTCTACAACAGCCAGTCTTGCTCTAATTTTACAGCTAGTATCTCAATAAAAAGGTCTTAGTAAACCTGCTAGACCTGCCTCAGACCTTTTCAAAGAGTGAAGTCACTATCATCACTAGGATGAACAGAAGATCTGAAACCAATTTGATGCTAAGTGAAGAAACAGTGGGAAAGCACTCAGCCTTCCAAATCAGAAGTTGGTCCTTTGTTCCAAGCCAAAACTAAATTTTCCAGGTAACCTACACACAAATCTTCTCAAGTTAGCCCACTCTGTTGTATTGCTAAATTCATCAGAGACTAAAGTATCTGGTACAACCTTTATAAGAAGAAACAACAGAAACCCTTCACAATTTTGAGCGCTCCTTTGCTAGAAGCTTCAGCTTTTAAGATAAGTCCATTTTTATTCAAAGCAGCCCTTTTTGTAACTTCTTAATTGTTCCTTCAAAGCAAAATCCCAGAAATGGATTTCCTATTCTACAGCTAGGAACTGCCAGCAGTACAGCCATATAAACAACTAAGGAATTTGATGCAAACTGAGCTTCTGCTCAGTTTCTACACCCTGATAATCTGATCCTAAGGGAATAAAAGTCTACAGTGGCACTAACAACTATTCAAAGTTTGTTGATGTCTACGACACTTTGTAAACATCTTCCCTTAAGGTCAGTATTTCCCCTACAGAATTCGTCATACATAAGTTTCTCTAAAGTAAAAGACTATCATGCACAAGCAATGAACCAAGTATGGGATAAAGATGGAACAACAGTAAATTACTAATGACTGTGTGTGCAAGAAGCATTAGTAACTACTTCATGTGAGCGCCCTACTCCCCACTACTGTCAATTTTATATGTAAAGTACTATGAAAATTATTTCAAATATAGCCAACTTTTTAAAAAAAAACTATTTTTGACACCAGAAATATTTTCAAGTTCAAGGAATATAAACTTCTAGAATACATTGTAGCAACTATAACACCACAGCAATAATACCAAAGGTGTGAGGAAGAAAATCAGTGACTAAAACAAAATGCAGTGGGATACTAGAACAAGTGTTGCAGAACAAACTTGCACTGATTCTTTTGCCAAAGTAACCAAACTAAGAACTGCAATTTCACCTGGATTTATTACCTATGTACAGAGCTAACAGCACCAATTAAAATCCAAGCAGAGAAACAATACCTAATCACTTTAAAGTCACAGCTGAGAAGGTCAGCAGCAGTTTTAACAAAAGAAATTCAAACCACATGAAGGGAAGGTTCCTTTCATTTACAGGTGAAAAAGAACAGAAGCACACTGGAAAACAAAGACTGGAAAGGAACGTGCAAAATCCACAGCTCCACAATGAACACTATATTCAGTATCCTAGTGACTTCAGTATTTTAAATACTTGCTCATATTAGTGTTCTGTAAGTAATTCAATTAAATACAGTAGTAGTTGAATACATGGAACATTTCAAGAGTAGCCAAGTCAAAAACCCAGCATTTTTCAAAACAGCACATGGTTCAATGCTGACTTTGTCTATGAACTGCTAATTACTTCCACACAATTACTTACATAACAGAAAACATGCAATATCTCATTTTGCAATAGTGATACAATCACAAAACACATTTTTAAGGAAGCTGCATTATCAAATCTGCAAAAATAGTTTAGCATAGGGCTTATTCTTCCAGACAACTGGCTCCTTACGAGTCCCAGAATAAAAATACGGCCAGCAAAGCAGGGAATCAAAGAAGACTTCAGTGTGCAATTTTGGGTTTTGTTTATTCGAGTATTTCTACAGATATTTGACTATTTCAAGTATTTAAAAATCTCTCTTCATGCATTCAGAAGTCTGAAATGGTCTTTCATAACTATCTTGAACATAGTCTAAAGATTTTATATGTTCATGGATTAACCTACAGTTAATCTTATTACACAAAGAGCCAACATTTTCAAGAATGAGTGCTAAAGCTGCAACACTAAATAAGCTCATTTAAAAAGCAACCCTGAAATTCTTTTTACTCCTGCATCCATTTTAAAGTCACCAATAAGCACTAGTCAGACTGCACAATGTTTCTACCAGCAGGCTTCTGAATATGCATAATGCCAATAAAGTTAATTACATTTAAGAAATAATAGTCTATATGCAGTTAAGATACTGGCAACATTTTAATGCAAAAAAAATGTTTAAATATACTAACATCCTAGTCTTGGGATATCCAGTCAAGCTACGCAAAGAGATGTGTTTGTCCCTTGCATACTCCCAAATGTGGAAGTAGGATCAGAAACTGGATCTGGAAGAAAGGGTAAACAGCACGTTAGTTAAATTCACAGAGGATACTATGTTCGGAGACGTTGCAAACATTAGTGAAGACAAATACATAAAGGACCCAGAGAAAAAAATTAAATTACTTTGGAAACAAAAACATCTCATGGAAAATAACTCCAAACACTCAATGCAGAAGAACCACAAGGACAGCAGAAGAAAATGTAAAATGAAAGGAACCTAGAAGCAGCAGTAGTGGACAGTCAGCTAAATATTTGCACTGAAAGACAGTCTGGAGTTGCAGAGGCACCAAACAGAGCAGGGAAATTAAAGTTCTTTCTACAGTCTTTGAGCCAATAACAATAGCCATCTCTCTGCACAATTGCCAGGGACTGAAAAATTCCCCTTCATGCCCAGCAAGTGGAAAGCTCTTCTCAATGGCAAATCAAGTTCTGCAGGAGGTAGGGTCTAATTTTTTTTTAAGCAAAGTTAACATACGGTTAGCATAAGCCTACGCAGCAGGCTCTTCCAGTACTTCTGCTGCTTGTGGCTTTGTGCAGAACAGGAGGAAGCTAAGAAAATGAATCCATTTTTACAGGTGCAACTCAACATTGCATTGTTCAGATTTATTCCTGTGGTCCTTGAGAAAATAAACCAAAACAGCTAGTTCAACTACTAAAAAGAATGAATAATAATAAAAAAAAATCTTTCACCATTTACTTTTTGCCTTAAATTTACTTTTCCCAAGAATGACATCCTCTCATCCATCAAAGCAGATGTCAGCACTATCCACCTTTAATAGCAAAAATAACAGGAGGAATGCACAGACTCTGCCTTTAGAAAGGCAGAAAGGCTACAAGAGGATCCCCACCCACAGCAGACAAATGTAAATGTAAAAGTTACAGTAACCAGCACACACCTTCAAAGATTGTCAAGCCTCTGTTTCTAAGAAATATTTCGAGGCACAAACTAAGAACCGTTTATTCTGATTCATTCCCAAATTAACAGAATAGGCTAATTTTACAGAATTTGCTTCTCTCTGTAACCAAGGGTTCCATGAGGCAACCATGTAGATGGTTTATACTCATGGCAGTCCACAGACAAAACAAACAAACAAAAACCAAAACAACAAAAGGCAAAAGTTCTAACATTTTCTAGAAGCCATCTTTCTGCCTATCATGCTGCTGAATATTAGGAGAAGCTCCAGCATGGAGACTCTTGCTCCAGTTTATGCATCCCATCATCACAAGCAAACAGGAGACTGAAGGTTTTCCCTCCTCTTGACAACTGCTAAGCTATGTGATTTCTGAAATAAGTCATCCTATGCACATCTTCAGCTGCTGCTTGTGGTGTGATGGCAAGAACAAAACAGCTCCTACCAGTTTGCCTCATCTTTGACAGAAACTGGTTAGCCCTGCATATTTCAATGGAGATTTAAACAACATGTTGCCAGGTGTCCCTCAAGCCAAAGGTACGTGAAATGAATGCAGCTTGGGTTTAAAATTAGTTCGAACTATAAAGACAGTACAGAACCAAGAATCACATCATCTCATTGAAGACCTCAGTGCATTTCAGGAAGATGCAAGGCTTCAGACATAACAAAAATTAATCCCTGCTTTTTGCACCAGAGGACATTGGCCAAGTATCTCTCTAATCTTATGCCCCTTTCAAAAGATCAGTGCTAGAATGAAGCGCAAGATTCATAGAGGCAAACTCCAGTCATCCTACAGCTTCAAAGCAACTCCTGAGCAGCAGCAACAGCAGGTTTTGCAGTCCTTTCCTTCTCTACTCCATCACTCCTTCCTACTCCTACACTGCATCAGTTACACTGGTAGAAGTTCATGAGACTGCAGAAAGGATAAGTGGTTTTGCACACACACCCCTCACTTTTCTCTTTTTATTAAGCAGTAACTTCTACAAGTTCACCTTCCATGAGATCAGCTCTTCAGGGGTTTAACTAGCACAGAATCGCAATTCCAACCAGGCCAGAAGTGTAAGTGGCAATGCAAGGAGTTGCCTTAAACAATGCCATCATGAAAAGCATGGCCAGCAAATCACAGAAAACCTCTTTTCAGAAGCGTAGCTGCTGTTTAAAAGTCTGTTAAAGAACAGCATGCAATTACTCCAGTTTGTCAGATGTGTAACTGCACTGGACTCCTTGCAAGTGAAAAGCATGAGAGATGCACGTTAGAGTGAAGATGCTGGAAAAATCAAGGCCTATTAGAAGAGAAAGGAAATAGAATCAACAATACTCAGTGGTGCATAGGTTTTGGCACAGTGTCCTGCAGAGAACAGGTGAGACACTCGGGAGCAGGACAGACTCAAGCTCCTGCAGGAGAGGCCACCACACAGACCACACAGCTTGTATGGAAGGCAGCGGGACCTCCTGCTCAATGAGCAGACATTATCTGGGAGTGGTTCTTACTGCAGCTCTCCGGTGAATGCAGAGCTGCTCTGACACAGCCCTGCCACACTTCCTGCTCAGCCATCAGGAGCTGCTGGCTGATGAATCTCAGACAAACCACACAAGTGCTAACTGCCCTTAGCTCTACCTGCTTCTTCTCCCTAATGACTCCTGTCTGGAAACAAGCCCTATGGCAACTTTAAACCTCGTCTTAAAGCAAAATCCCTAAACCAGCAGTCAAGCTGAATATGCATCCTGACCGGCTGCCCACATAAAAAGCCCGGTCCAAACCTATGCACCCCTCTGTGGTAGGGACTGTTTTCACTGAAAATGGAAGATACTGCACTAGACCAAGAATGCTTTGAAGTCTGGTGTAATGAGGGGTTCAGTTCAGGAGGTTCCCACAGCTAGAAACCCACTGCTCTTTGGGAGAACACTGGACCAAAACAAGCTGTTTCAGCACTGGCCCATCTGCCCAGCTGGCATCATAAACCTAAGGTGTAAGGTACTCTAGCAGAGATTGCTGTCATTTTGTTAAAGCCCAAATACACAGATTACCCAAAGAGGCAAAGAGAATCCCTTCCTTTAGACCAACATTCAAAAGTGTGTTAACTCCAGTTCGAAAGGAGAATTTAGACTACCAATATGCCATAGGAACCAGATAGGAAATACCTATGAGAATGACTACTAGTGGATACAAAGATAGACTCAGCTGGTTTCATCCCTGAAAACCACTTTCTGCTAACTAGCAATGACCCTAAGATCCCTATTACAGCATCAGTTTCTCTGTAACCTCCTGTTCATTTTAAGAAAAACAAACATATTGGATAAAGATCTTTATCTACTCAAGATTTACTGCAACTGGAGGCATATCGACTAGCAAGACAGCATCAGGAGTAGAATGAGGCTTGCCTGACTCAAGTGCATTAAAGGAGGGTGAAAAAAATTAAACAGCAGTAAAATGCACGCACATGCAAAATGACTGTAAAATATACTGCGCAAAAATTATTAACTATAAGAATCAGACTAAGAAAACACAATATTCCACAATTCACTTTATCCCAAGTCGCTAGAAAACAGATTACTGCAAACAGAAGGTTACTGGAACAGGGAAGTTCATTCTGCAGCATGTCTTCAATGTTTTGAAGCTGTGATTACTGATCACCTGGCACTTTAATCTGTGATAAATCCACCTCTCCACTGAAAGAGCTGATCCCACTCATCCTCCCCACCCCCCCAGATGCTCACTCATCTTGCATTTGCACAGTAACATGACAAGATGGTTCAGGGATCAGTTTCCTGATCCAACCCAGCACACATTTACACGAAGTGAGGGCAGTAGCACAATGGGGGTGGTACGATCACCCTTCTCCTGCAGCATTTTAGATCTATATGAAAGTAAAAACTGCTGTGCAACCATGAACTGTGTTTTTGTAAGGAAATTCACTTTTACTGCTACTCATCCCTTGGATATGTATTCTATTTACCTGTGGTGGAACAAAAATCTTTCCTGAATAACCTTATATATTGGTCAGCATTAAACAACTATACTTTCCCATACTGCTCATTTAGGTTATAAAACATACAGTTGTGATTTCTCAGAAATTATGGTAAGAGTTACTGCGCAAACCTGTACCTACTCTAAATGTAACACAAAGTTGCAGTTTGGCAAGGTCTGTAATGTGGACTTGCAGTTTCTTCAAAATCAGGGTGAAATGCTTTATTACAATTGCTCTAGCATAACCTCTCCTTTATTTTAAAATAGAAAAAAGTATATTGAATGTTTCCTATAGCATCTTCTACGAACACTATATATCACTTTTAGGTTATATAAACTATAATCAATACATTTCGATATTTTTCACTGAAACAGTGATATTGCAAAGAGAGTAATTTCATGCCTTTTCAGAAATCTGTACCTCTAGAAACTTGCTTAGTGTTATGCAATACAGTTTTAAAAATAGCATAATGTTTAACTTAATTCTGGACAAAGAATAACTCATGGCTCAAAAGTCAACAGTAATTTTATTAAGATATTCTTGAGGACCATTTTCTGTTAATTTCCTTTAAAAAAAGATTCAGAGACCCTATCTAGGCACATCCCTATGCTGTCCTAACTTAACTCTTTAGCTGAAAACAGGATGTTTTTACAATTGCTTTTTCATGGTGACTTCCACTTGTTCTTTTTAAGCTTAAAAGAACAAAAACAAACAAAAAAAACTCATACAAACAAACTGAAACCAAAACAATAACATCAGAACCCAGCTGCCCTCTCCCAACAGTATCTCCCCAAACACTGACCCCTCAAGTTTCACATTAGAACTTTAATAAGCAAAGGCTTCAAAATAACACACTTTTCTCTTTGATGGGAAGATCAGGTAGTTAGTTACCTGAAACTGTTTTTCTCTGAAGTGGGAAATATTTTGCCCATTCCCCACAAATGCTTTAAGATATATTTGGAAGAGTTTAGTCTTTATACAGCTATTAAAGCTCATTATCTCCTTATCTAAAAGCATTCTTTCTGAAGTTTGACCATCATTTATGCTAAATCTGGATTTTCAAGAGACCTAGTTTTGAAGACACACTTGTTTTCCTTTATTAGTTCTAAGAAGAAAAACTCTTGGGATATTTCAAGGCTATGATGTCCTGTTAGTTCTTTTTCGTCTCCACCTCCCCTCAAAAGGAACTAACAGGGAGGAGCCACCTTACCAAGGAGTTTGAAAGCACACAGACAAGTATTTTACAGGTCATTTTGAAAACAAGAGTAAGCTTATGACCTTCTGTGAAGGTCATCTGAAGCAAGAGCTCAAGCTCCTGACTCATGCTGCTTTAGACCCCAGCCCTACATGAGCGTGGACTGACAGCAGAGGGTGAGGCACTTACTGCACTACAGCCAAAGCACATTTGCACGCTGGCTGCCACGCTGACAGAAAGCAGGAATCAGTCCTCGGGAGAGCCTCACTTGTCACACATAACCACAAGGTGCTCCAGAAGGCACCAGTGTCCTTTGGCTGCCACTGAGAACAGCCGGTTCCTAGTCAGGGGCAAGGACACCGCTTCAGGGATTCCTCCACACAGCCACATGCATGGCTCTGGTCCCGGCCCACTCACAGCCAAGGTCCCACAGCCTCTGTGTTCACACTAACCTGTGACTCCTCATTACAGTCAAAGCTTATTAAACCTTGACTTCACAACCCAGCTTAAAAACTGACCAAACAGAGCTACACCCCCAAAACTATGGCACAGCAAACCAGTGTTCAGAGCATGAATTATTTATTTATTAAATGAACTTTTGACACCACCAACAGAATCTCAAAACCACAAAATAAATTCATAACCCGTCAAGTCTGCTAGTACAAATCAACTCAGAAATTAGCTCTGTTTGCTGCTTACCAACAGAAGCATGAAGACCCTCCTAGGCAGCACCATGGCATGCTGAGAGTGAAGATCCATCTGCCTTAAAGATGAGAGGATTACTTATCTCTTTCCCCTAACTGAACAGGAAATAACTATTCTTTTTCCCTTACAGCAATGGAAAGCCCTCCAACTTTCAGACAATAGGAAGACAGACAAGAAGGAACATCAAGAGGGATACACGGTTGGGATGCTGAAATGCCCACAAACATGACAAGCAGAAGGTGCCGATTTCTTGGGGAAAAGTGTTTTTGCATAGACTTCTTTTTAAGTAGGTTTAGTAGTTTTAGTCCTGAGGGAAAAAAAGTTTCCAAAAATAACTGCTTACTTTCTGAAGTTTGTGAGGTGTCATCACAAGCGCATTTAGCTGCTAAAGTTCATCACCATGCCAGTAAGTATAGACCAAAGCAGCTGTGATCGAATTCTCCATACATGCCTTCCCCTCAAGCACCTCCCATTATATACCAATGCATACGGCATTTCCTATCCCAGGGCCACGAGCAGTCCTTGGGCTACAAGGAGTTGACAAAATGTAAAGCCCTGTCTGCTGTTCTTATTTGGAGCACAGAATTCACTTCGAAGTACAAGCAGAGAAAGATACAAATTGAAGATTAGTCACAGGCAAACAGATGATTTAAGAGCAAGAACCAATCTGTCATAGGAAAGGAGTGCAGCCTCCATGGCAAAGTCAACTACAGTTCTGCAACATCTTTAACTTATGAAGTCAAATTTTAATCTATTCTAAAACTAAGTAACTTGTTGAGCAGAGTAACCTCTGAACTCTACTCAATTCTGTACTGTTAGCATGCTCAAACTGTGACCTCAGCTATGGTTCTAGCAAAAAAAGTCAGGTGGACAGTGGCCAGGATGGAGACTATTGGGCTTTTGATACCCAGAACAGCAGTGTACCAAAGGATTACCAAACAGCTTACTGTCCATCCCATACTTCAAATGCCTCTAGTCATTAAAATAAATAAATCCATGTCCTCTTGAGACACATAATGTGGTTTACCTGTTGTTTCAGGGCATCTGCCAATGTACTGCATGGAGACCACATCAGTTTATACTCAAGCCTGCATATTTAAAGTTCCTTTCACAACCATGCAAAGGAGGAATGCAATGAAATATTTAGGTCTAATACAAACTAGCAGGAGTTTGGCCTTCATAGCAAGATTCTTGGAAGGGAAAATACAGAAGCTCTACATTCTCAGAGTGCAGTTCTGTCAACAGACCTACTGAACACCACTTTAACCTTTTTTCAGAAGTCAGCTTTCAAGTCGAAGTTTTCCAGACTTTGAAACCTCTATTATGTCAATTTTTGGATAAAATATACTTTTAAATAGCAAAGTATGAAAAGTGGAAGGAAAGATAATCCTAATCTAATGGATCACTATGTATCACCTCATACTCCTTAACACCTACAACCACTTTGGAACGGAAAGATAGCCCTCATTTCCAAACCATTTAGAGCAGTAATTTTCAAATTGTGGAATCCTGAAAAGCACAAAAACCCCACACACACTTTAAACTACTGGCAATAGCCTTGTTTTTCCACAGTTGCTTCTTGCCAACTTTAGACTGAAAAACACTGATTTAAGAGAGTTCTGGCAAAACAGTTCTTTTCTCAATGGTTTAGGCTTATTCAAGAAAGAAATGCAGCATCCCTGCTGAATTCAAAAGATCATATGCAAAATGGACCTCTGCATGGCCTATGTCAACTGAGCACTAAAGCCATTCATTCCCAAATGACTGTACATCACTCAAGGAAAACTGCAGAGGCAAGACCAAGACATCAGATTTTGTGAGGAGTTTACAAAAATATTCCTGTAAGATGCAAGAACTATGTATCTTACCATACAGTTCCAGATGATTACATTTTTCTTATTTTGTATGAATGCACAGGATTGACAAGGATGACAGAAAGGTATAAAAAAACCAAGAGAAATGTGTGGGCAGTAGTTAGGCATTTAACCAGAAATACCAAATTTAGTGTTGTACTTGATACAATTTTGCCCATCAAGTATAAGTTAGAATAAACTAAACATTCATGGGAAATATTTCAGGGAAAAAAAACTACTTTTTCCCCCTCCAAGAGTCTCTGACACTTAATTTTGACAAAGACTCAGTGCACGTGTCTTACACAACACATTGTGCAATATGGATACTCATCTAAACCTACACATAACTAATACTTCACATTTAGTTTTTCCCTCCCATGTCTTCACCCTTTTCTCAATCTTGTAATATTTTGAAAGATAGTAAGGTACAGCATGCAGATAAAGAATAACCACTTAGGTCACTGAAACTTTCAATTTCCAGTTGAATAAGAGCACAACTTTTCCAAAGGACATTTAAAACCAGCAAGAAACACTCCTCTTACTTAGCAAAGAGGACAATTATATCAAGAAACGACCATTGACACAAAAATGCAGTGATTTTTTTTTTTTTAAGAAAAGTTTTTTCACTGCTCATTTGGAAGTGAACACCATCATGGGTTTTTTTCTTCATAAGATAAAAGACCCTTGAGAAAAACCCCAAAAGAGAGATTCTGGTATCATATAAACTTAAGTTTCACTAATTACTTTAAAATAGGAGACAAAGCTAGGGATAAAATAGCAATGCTCCTGCTCTTCTGAAGGATGTAAATGGAATCACTACTTTAAGAAGATTGCTTTTAAGTTTGTTTAAATCAGAAAAGGAAATCACCTCCATGCTTTCCTATTCTCTTGCTTTTGCAGAGCAAAATGGAAGTTAAGCATCCACTTCTGCAAAAAATTTCTTTATTCAAAGGATACAAGAGCATGTTTTTGGAAACACCTCTAAAGACCGTGATAAAGCATCACCTAGACAGGAGCTCTCATTGTTTTTGCCACAAAGACAAATCTTAACCCAGGAGATGACCAAACCTGAGACAAAGACCTGCTGTAACACTAGCTTATCTTCAAACTATTCACAATGAGGACCAAATCACTCCCAAAGAAGGCGAGAAGTAAGCCATGTTGCTGTTAAAACCAAAGCAAATCCATTTTCTGCATTCAAATACATAAAAATATTTCTCTACAAGTCCAAGACTACAGGACACCTGGCACAGGCTTAGAGGACTCTTCTGATCACAAGACTCCCCATCCGAAGTGCACAAGAGATTACTCCATTACTCTGACTAATCTGTGAGAAAGTTTCAGAACTGACTTGCAAGTTAGTCTGCACATGAAGCACAAGCAGACCACCAAAGAGCTTTGTGCACATGAATCGCTGTGGAGAGTTTAACAGCTGCAGGATGAGTCTGTCCTTGCAAGGCTGCAGGCTGAACTCAAAAGTTTATGACACAGGTAACACACCAAGCTGCCTCTTGTCACACAAACACAGCAGCAAAGGGAACCAAACAGCTCATTGCTACAGATTCATTACCGACACCACGACAAGCACAGCCTCAGAACTAAGATCCAGCCTTGAAGTATTAAGAGCAGAGAATTACTGGCTCTGGGCTGCAGCTTTCACATCCTTTTGTTAGGGCAGCCAACAACAAAAAAAGAAGAAATAAAGAAATTAAGAACTCTGACTCTTGACTACCTGTTCCTCTTCTTATTCTGGCAGTTACTCCATTTTCAAAATGACCACCACCCCTGCAGCAGCAGAGGGCAAAGGACATGAGATGGACTCACCTCTCCAGTTACATGGTGAAACACCTGTACTATAGGTGTATGTAAAAAGCAATCAAAGACAACCAGGAAAGTTTTCATAAGTAAACTCAGCTCAAGAGTTAAGATTGTCTGGTGGCCTCTGATGTCTTTACACACTGCTGGATTCAGCTTCTGAAAGCTTCCTTTGTTAAGGAATACTAAGCTCTTGTCCAGTCCTCTTTTCTCCCCCTCCACTCCCTCCCATAAAATATCATGGTCCTCAGGGCATAAGGAACATCCTTTGTCTTCCTTCAAGTCTTCCCTGTGCAGCCACTTTGCCACCCCTCCTAGAAAGTGCAAGAGGAGTACCATCCTTTCTCTTCTCTTCTCTGTAACAACAGTAGAAGAAACACATGCAGACATCATCCAGTGGCAATTTTACCATAGAGGAACTGGTGTCCTGCAGAAATGTTGCAAAACCATAACCTCTACTTCATCTTTCATGTGTCAGCAGCATTGATGTGTAACTCAAATCTCCTACTTAGCTTTGAGAGTTCAATCTTCTTGTCAACTCACCATAAAGAACACGTGATACTACACACAACATACAAGGTGAACTAAATCTGAGGAGAAAGGTAAACGGCTTAATGATATCCAGAAAAATAACAGTAAGGCATTCTTCAAGAGAAAAAGAAAGCAGCTGAAACTCTCATTTCCCAAAATGGCCACACAGATTTATCAGAGAGAAATTAGAAACCCCAGAGGCCTGCAGAGATACTGGGAGAGGAGATATAAAGCTGCAACTTATTAAAGAGGAACTGGTTAGGAAAGCAAAGCCCACAGTTCACTATCAAGGACCAAGCATGAAGAGGGAGATAGCTTCAATCTTCCTGCTTCTGCAATGAACATGAAGCACACAAAAATTAACACCTACTCAGTGAAAGATATATTTTTGCATGTGTGACAATACCAGTTGAATAATCTCAACTCCTCATTCTCTGCCTCTTCTTCCTCTGCAGATGTTGTAGCAAAAAAAAGTAAAAATAAAAAAAAAGATTGTTTTCCAGTCAGGTCTAGTCAGGGAACTGATTCACCAAGCTGCCACACATAGTTGTGCTTGAACAGAGGGCACTATTTAAGCCAGTTTAGACAGCACGACTGTCAAACATAACCACAGTCTGTAGCATGGTTACAAGAAACAAGATACAAACTAGAAGACTCTGTGTCTTTGGAATAGACTGCTCTACCCACCTCCCTTCCCCCCACAGATGTGATCCCTGCGAGTGTTTCAGATGAGCTCTCCTGATCATTTCATTCCCATTCTCATTCAGGTTACTGCACATCACCAGAAGATGAGCTGGTTATGCAGACTTCTGTCAATTCAGTAAAAATACGCACTAACGCCCCTCTTAGCCAGAGGCACACCCTAAATTGGCTCAACCCATCCCATCCAACCAGGCCCTCAGAAAATCCCAAAAGCTTTGTATTTCCCAGAGAGTTATAAATATCCACCCAGCAACCTTTGAGAACCAAAGCCTTATCCTCTTAAAGAGTGAAAACATGCATACAAAGAAGGGTGAGGAAGAGATTGGAAAGTCTCTTGTAAAATTATGCAGTAGTGTCTGCTCTACCCCAACCTGTAAGACAGAGCTAATTTTCTTTAACTGTATTAAATGCCTGTTTTTCCTCAAACCTTGCCTAAACTGACCTCTAGGAAGTATTCTCATTGTGACTTTACAATAGCAATGAAAGAACAAAAGTTCTCAGACAAAAACAAACAAGGAATCAAAAACCAAAAACAAACAAACCCCAAAACCCCCATGAAGACACATGACAGTACTTGCCTGGATGTACAATAGCCTAGGATGACAGACTGTTGAGCCACGAAAGTACCACACAATAAGGATTTAGACAACTGAGCATGGAAATTGGGATTTTTATCACCCATTATTAATTAAAGTGCAGTTACTGGACTTCTATACATAACAGCATTTGGACTATCATCAACATACAGCACAAACTGTCAAGAAACGGCATAAAATTTTGGAACAGTCCTTCAGGTACTCTTCTAAAATGGTACTGTACCACAAAGCTGTAAATCTGTAATATATACATCCCAATAGAAATGCTAACAAATATTTTATCTAGGTGGATTTTTACTATTTTCTCCATGCATGGAATGGATTACTGTAATTAATTTTGTAAGTTCTATTAGAGCAGAGGAATTCTGAACGTCATTATTTCTTAGTTAAAACGCCTATACTTCCTGCAGGACAAACATATCCCAAGAAGGAAACATCCCATCTTGCAATGACTGTTATCACCACACAAATTACAACACATTTTTGTTGAAATGTGATAAAACCCAAATGATTAGGCCTAATCTGAAACTTCATGTCACAGGCATCAGAAGAAGACCTCAAGATGGTATAACTCAAAGTGGTAATCAATAATTTTTTGGACTATGCTTTTGATAGGTTGACATCATCCCTGAAAGGATAGAAGTTAGTCTTCATGTGCAAGCAGGGAAACAAGGGCAAATCCATAGTGGTTTGTAGTGAATTCAAAGAGGTGTTTGGAGCAAATCTAGATTCTAGACTCATCCCCCCCAGTTCAACTTCTGCTGTTCTTCAGACACATACCATCCTTCCATGCACATTTAACGTAAAGCTAAAAATCAAACTGTAAATTTTACTCCTTCCAACTAAGGATTTTTATTCTTAAATGATAGCTGCCTCAATCTTTTCCTGGCATAACTTTGTAATAAAAGGGTTATTCTCCTTCCCTCTATTCATACTGCCAACAGGCAGAAATGTTGGAGCATAGAACAGATCTTCTTGAACAAGCCTTCAGCTACGATACTGTAAAATTGCTGTACAATGGATTTATATTAATAAAAGAAGCCACAAGCCGCAGCTACGTTGCACACAGGTTGAGGTAAGGCAAACAGTACCACTCAAACATCTGCTGGGGGTGCATCTAAAACAAATACCAGTGTAGAACAGCCCTACATTTAAACTTTAACTTGCTTTTTATTATTATTTTTCATCAACATCACAGCTATAATAAGCTTTCTGATTTTGGAACAAAGAAATACAATCTGACCTTTGAACCAGAACTACGTTAAATACTTGAAGACTCGAGCCTACTTCCAAAACAAGATAACACAGCTAACTGTTTAGAAGTAGCAGCGAATTCATATCACACACAGGCTGGAGCTATACAGGAGCCATAATTAAGATAAGAAAAGTAATAAAGATTTCAGAGTTATTCAACTGCTATACACCTTCTCTTGATATTACTATATTCTAACACTTCCTGATGTATCATATTTCTTCCTCAGAATCCACACTTTAATCCTAAGTGTACAAGGTCACAGAAGACCACCACCAAACAACGAACTAAACAGAAATAGATCAGGTACTCAGGTTGCAGTATTTAATCAGCAACAATAACTTAAAAAAAAAAAGAAAAAAAAAAAGAAGGAAATTACTTCAGCTTATTTTGACAGCATAACAGCTAAGCAACATTTCAATGAAACACTGGCAGAGCTCAAGACGTCTGGAAATCTTAGGATAATGTTACAGGTTTTTCCCTTGAAATCCTCATTTTGCTCCAAAATTAGGATCACTGCTGAAGAGTAGTGAACCATTCCCTCCCTGCCCCCACACCCCCCAACAGAGACCATAATTCAGTCAGGGAGTACAGCTAATATTTAACAAAGGGCCAAGCATCACCAGCTAGAAGAAATGCATGTGACCACCTCACACTACTCCAGTGATCATGCAGCACTGCCACACTATTAACTGCCTGTATAGAAGCTGTCAGGAGGGTTTCAGGGATCTGGGTTATTTCCTTCCTCAAACTCCCCATTCCTTAGCAGATCCAATCTCATCAACCATTTCAAATTCAGCAAGTGTCTGAACACAATATAATTAAAGTCTGGGAGAAAGAAAACAAAATCACCACATGCCTTTGTGTCTAGGTATCTGCTTTTGACCACTGAAAACAATGTTAACACTCAAGACTGGTACAGAGAACACATATGATAGCATCAAACAGTTATCACCTGGCACACTGTGTCTCTACAAAGTCCTACCAGGACATCAAGATCCAGGCACTAGTGCCAGCTACCCCTGCTCTGTGGTTCCACAGTCCCACTAAAACTTACTGCTAAGAGAGCTTAGACACCCCTGGTCCACACTTCCTTCCACCTCCAGGCCACAGCATGCTGCTCCCTTAATTTCATCATTGAACAACAGAACTGCTCACAGACCTATGCTCCACCAGCCTCACCATCTCCCTCCTCACAAAAAGGGGATGAAATGCATGACAAAGATGGAAGGTTTCAGCCAGACTGGTTCCCTGAGCTATCTCCCACAAAAAGCCACACTGGGACAACCAAAGATGGAACTCTGTGACAGCTCAAGCTTATCTGTATCTCTTCTGCCTTGTCCTCACTCTTTTCCTTTCCACCAGCTTTGCATTCTCACACTCTTCCTCATGCTAGTGCTGGTATTTGCTTGACCTGCCAGCCAGTTCAGGGAGATATACCAGCAGAAAATTATTCTACTCCCTCCAAAAGATGTTTTCTGCTAGGACAGCTCTCCTGAATTGGCTCCTTGTGGGCAGGTGGTCTGTCAGCCCCTCTGTGGTTTTGCTCCCTTTAAGAGCACAAGCTTAGTTTGACAAATTGCCATGAACCCACAGTCCAAAGGAGCAGCCAACTGCAGAAGCAAGAAACAAGAGGGGAAAGTGAATTACTAAAGCCATTTTTATTGCCAAATGCACTAGTTCAAACCACAGGTATATTTTTTTTCTGAACGCCACATAGTGTGGTATTAGAATGACTTTTCAGGGAATGATGTTAACACAGAAAATCCCACACACCTCATTTACTTTCAGAACTAAATATGAATGAGTATTTCTGATTACTACAATAAAGATCTTCCCATACTGACACATAAATATTGGAAAGCAGAGTGTTTATTACAGGAAAAAATTCTCAAAGACTTCTACAAACAGCCAAGGTGAAACAGAACACTTTCATCATTTAACAGTCTACTTCCAAACCTCACGGCATATTGTCAAAATTCACTTAAAAAGATGACAGAAGTATATTAAGAGCAAAAGGTTAAGACAACATAATTTCAGCTGGAGATCCTGGGCAAGTGCAATAAACCTTTTATAATTTTATAAACATATAAAAACAAAAAAGGTAACAATTAACACATTTACATGACCCAGCAATTTATGCAAGATTCATACTAGGAACGAGGCAGGTCCTGAAACCCCATAAAGCTGATCAATTTGAAGCTGAAACTATTTATGACATAGTGCCATCAAGATAAAAGTCACAGGGCAGTGTTACACTTTGGACTTTATTTTTTTTAAATGGTTTTGTACTTTACCTCCAAAAAACCCCAGTCAATTCTGTGCTTAAAAGCATTCTCAGTATCCTTTGTTATACACACACAGAGGGACTTTCACAGGGGAACTCTTTTGGAAGAAGAAAAACGTATCAGATTTAGGTATGAGGAAGAGATATGCAGGGGACAAGGGGAGGAAGCAACTTCACCAGAAGCTGGCAATTTAAATGGCTTTAGGGAAATGGAACAGGGTGTGTATTAATGGGGGTGGAGGTGGGGTGTTTGTTTTAAGTTTTAGCACTCAGGGTTGCTAAGAACTTGATTAACGCAGTGCTTTCCTTGAGTCTGTAGATGTAAAATTCTCTAGCTACCCAAGATTTTCCCAAAGAGCAGCACAACGAATAGAGACAATTCTTGCATTTCACCCCAATACAATAACTTCAACAGCAGCTTTGAAACTGTCCTTTTTAGGGTTTTTTTCCTGTCTTTTTTCTTCCCTCCAAATTTACTCCTCACAGCTATCTAGTTAAACTCCAAGCAGCAGGAGAGCTCCACTGGAGGATCCAAGGACCCAGTGCTAGAGCAGCAGGGACTGAGAGGAAGACAAGATGACATGCTGCAAATAGGGAGTTTAGAAAGGACAAGAACAGATGAACCCCAGCAGCTTGAGGTAAGAGGAATTGAGAAAAGGAGAGAGAAGTAAAATAAATCTGGTTCGTTCAAGCAGAGGCGGAATAAAACATAGTACAGATAAAATCAAACTAAAATCCCGCAAACTGAATTGAGAAATGTCAATTATTCCTTAGAAAGAAAACCCAACACTATTATGTAGTGTGAGTTTCTGAGTAACACACTGCCCTTCAGTTGCTTTATGCACAAAGCAAATTAATTGCTTGAATTAATCTGAAGTTAACAAGCATCTAGAGCACGCTTTTATATTACAGAAATTTAAACATCTAGATGAAGCCAAAAATATACACAGCAGTTACACATCCTGGTGTAACCAAAAATGGTGTTTCAAATCCCTGATAATGAACTGGGATGCTGAGCTAACTGACAATAAGAGGTTTAACTCTGCACACAAGGAACTAAAGTGAATCTGTGACTGTTATTACAGATTACCTATGCTGAGCAGTCCCTGGCAGATTATGGCCATATTTGCATATTTAAAAATAAAACGAGGATTTGTGCCCAATTAGAAACAGAAGGCCAAACAAGATGAAACATACCAATGTTCTAGACAGAAATTTTTAAGATTGCTCTGAAAGTTCACAGTCTACTGTTCTCAAACCTTTCTTCTTTGGAGACACACACTGAATGACTGGCCTAGAGCTGACATTTATGAGAATGTTGGGACCCATTGGCAAGGTCTTATGTTCTTACTAGGAAAAGACTAAAGGGCGAAAACTGTATTTTGAATGGAAAAAGTTACTCGAGATGAAAGGGATTTCCTTTTCAAAACCCCAAACATTCGATTGAAAGAAACCTACCCAACAAGAAACGCGCAAAGAAGAGGAGGAGGGGAAAAAAAAAAGAAAAAAAAAAGAAAAAAAAAAGGAGGGGGGGGGGGAACAGAAAAGCAATCACACAT
>VXBU01011898.1:331429-359545 GCA_013400315.1 Bombycilla garrulus
CCTGAGGGGTCACTGTGTCCTGAGGGGACATCACACCCCTGAGGGGTCACTGTGTCCTGAGGGGACATCACACCCCTGAGGGTACATCCCACCCCTGAGGGGTCACTGTGTCCTGAGGGTACATCCCACCCCTGAGGAGGTCGCTATGTCCTGAGGGGACAGCCCCACTCCTGAAGGTTCACTGTGCCCAGAGCTGCGATCCCTCCTTGAGGGAAAGTTTCAGTCCTGGATCGGGCCACATAGTTTTCCATCAGGAAGAGATGAAATCTCCTCATTTGCTCCACCATGTAGTTATAAACTCAGCCACCTCCTGTGCTGCAGCCTTGCACCACAAGCACAAGGCCCTCCCTCCAGGTGAGCTCAGATGTAAGGGCACTAGTGATGTAGTTATGACAGCAAGCAGGGAATACATCGACAGTCTAGGGAAGGGATGGCACTTCCTTGTGCTCATGCAGGAGGACAGGAACTTCGGTACCAACTTCTTTCAAGCTCAGGGAATAGGATTGTAAAGTGAAATCTCTTACTCCAAACCTTGCCATAAGGCCCGAGAGGAAGGTGCATGAGCCTTTATTTTCCCACCCTAATCACCAGAGCCATTACCCTCACTTTGCCTGGCCACACGTGATTAGGGAATTAAAAAGCCATAGAGCTGAAAGATGGCTGTGCAAAGCTGGCTGGTCAAATGCAGTTGCAGTATTAGGATGTCCCAGAGAAAGAACTGTTTGAGCTACTTTTCAGGTGCTGTTGTAGCTGCAGTAAGTCACCCAGTCCCTGTTCAAAGGGAACTCCAAGAGGCACTTGGTGCAGGCAGGTAGGAGAGCAATGAACCTGTCCTACAAAAGGGGATCAGGACAGCTCAGTTTGGCTAGTCCAGCAAAAGGAACGCAAACCCAAGGTATACTTGCTCTGTCAATCTACCAGGGAAGCTGCAGTGGGGAAAAGATGGACAGAGCTATCTGAAGGCCAATGGCAGTATAAGGAAAGATTCTTGATTGGCTCTTAATACTCTCCTGGAGGAAGTCAGAGGATGATTTCTCACTGTAGGAGGTGCAACTTCCCAGAGCAGACAGCAACCAGAGTAGCAAGAGGCAAAAGCCTCTTTCAAGATGCAGCTTCCCTGTGAGGAAAGCAAAGTGAAGCTTGTTTTCATGAGCAGAGCAGACAGGTTTAGGGAACCCCAGTCCTGGTTTGAAAGCTGTTAACAGTGAAAAAAGGGAAAGCATGACCTATGGAGAATTTCTGTACCACAAAGAGTGGGAAAGCTTTGGGCACCCCTGCTCAGGAATGATCCCCTCAGTTGCATCTCATCCCAGCTGTTGGCAATACTCTGGTCTTTGTTCCACCCTTTTTTCAATGTGATGAGCCTTGGATTCTACATGTCCCCATATCCAGAACTGGGGAATCTCCATTCATCTCAAAGTCCAGGCATGTCTCTCACTAGAGCCTGAGTTCGTAAGTCTTTTAGGACTGTACCAATCACAGATGTATTTCCTGAGAGGTAGATAATCTAAACAAAAGGATTGAAAAATGAATGGTCTAAACTCCAGCAGGTAAGTTCTGTCTGCAGTCTGCATGGCAGCTAGAACAGCGGATGGACTCCCAGCACTAATTATTAGAGAGTTCCAGTTTTGGGCTTCTTTGCAATCCTCTGTTCCTAGATTGATGTTTAGAAAGCAAAGTCTTTGAGACAGTCCCATGGTTCTACCTTCTGCTGGTGTTGAACCTACCATAAAGCTTCTAATTCCTGACTGGGACACATATAAAAATTAATTCATTTTCCATAACGTGTTGCCCTCCCCAGGTCTAATCACAAACTGATAGCATGTTTAATACTAACAATTTGGATTTCTTACCCACCACCAAAGCAGGGAGGAAGAGGATGAGGAAATTTTGGACCAGAAGATCCAGTACCTCAAGCAGGAGAAATTGTTTGAGAGGTAGAGAAAGGCAAGAGTCCTGTAATCTAAAAAATGGTTTAATACCACAGGTCTCCTATGGGGAGGAGCAAACGAAGGGCCAAGGTCCACTTTATAAAAGAGCAGCAGCATCTAGAATCACAAGCTAAAACTTTTATGTTCAGGGAGACGGAGAAAAAGGGCATAAAGAACAGTGGGACTGGCCCCAAGAGTCTCATTGAGAGTGACAGCTGAGTGAGTAATCATGAAACTGCCAAGGCAATGGGCAGATCTGACTTGATCCTAGGATTAGGCTGGACCAAATTTGATAAACCAGAGCTTGCACCGTGCTGCCACCAACACAGACAGGCAGGTTTGTTCAAACCAAAGTGGATCCAACATTTTCCTGGGCAGGACCATCAGCAGGCTCCAGCAGCTGCTGCTGTCCCTGCCCCTGCAAACATCTCAGCGTGAGCTCTCTAGCTTGGGACACAGCTTCGGCCTCCCCCCATTTCCCATGAGTCATGAGACTTGCTACATTTGGAACATTGTTTTCCCTCTGTTTCACAGTGGCTCCCCTTTGATGTTAATTGCTTGCAGGCAAAGCTTAGCAGAGAGCTAGCTGTTCTCTGCTCCGTCTTTTGGTTACTACTGAGCTGCCCAGACCAGTGGAGAAAATGCTTTGATGTTAATGAGCTGCAGACAATTTCACTTAACACCGAGCAGGGCCTGGCATCTCGGAGGTAAGACTTTCAAGGCAGATCCTACAGCAAGTCTCTCTAACATCCGTTTTGCCATAAGAACAGAAAATACTCAGAAAGACGTTTGTGCAGAAACCTGTCTTCTCACACGGTCTTGCACCACACCCAATATCGTTACAGCCCCAGAGATGCCAGAGGCAGGGAAGTAGTGAGAGTTCAAAATGGCCCTATAAAATCGCATGACCTTTATGGGACTCAGTAGAAGCATGATTTACCCTCTTGCCCCATTAATTGCCTGCTTCTGTGGTCCTACAGAAGGAATACACAGGAATGGGACTAAGGAATAGTCTTTAAATTGCTGATTTGCTTGCTTCCTGTGTGGCTGGTGTTCAAGGCAATGCCATTCTGAACATGGCATCTTCTCCATCAGTACAGCAGATGTCTGAATAAAAGGGGCCAGCTGCAATAAAGTGAGACCTGCACAAGCAGCCTTGGGCAGCAAGCAGCTCTTTCTTAAGTGGATATTTCAGCAAAACCTCTTCTGTCAATCTGCTCCAGGCAGCAGCACATTGCCAAGTGCATGCAAACCTACAGGACAGTGATTTACCCCTCAGAGATAGACAGGGTACAAAAGATAGGGTTGGACGTGTTGTAGCTTCCTTGGCTTCAGTCAGCCCTTGTTGTGGGCCCCAGACCAGGAGGCTGGGATTTCTCCCTAGAGTAACACTTCATGTACTGGAGAGGGCCCAGATTAGGCAGAAGTCCTGCTGTGAAGAGATAGTGTGGGAAGCACTGAACGGTGAGAAAGATATCTGCCCAGTGGAAATGTGAGGTACCACAGTCTCAGGAAGGAAGCACTGAACCACAAGTATGAATAAAGACAAGTAAGAAAAAACCACAAATTCAATTTGTCACCCTCTGCCCATTATCAGCAAAGCATATTTATCGTATCACACAAACTCTGCTTCCATCCAGACTCTGCAAGCTTTTGAATAGAGTAACCCAGTCCTCTGAGAAGCCCCAGTCAAGCAGAAGCAAATATAGACTACATCCTGTCAAGCAGAGCAACAAATGAGACCTCACTGAAAGTTAAGGAGAAACATGCCGTCTTCTGAGGAACGCAGCATAATTCCAATATATCGCCTTTGTTAAATGATTTACAGCAATGAGAGAGAGAGATACCAACTCTTCAGTTTTCTTGCCAGAACAAGATTATTCCCTGCAGCAAACTGGATTACATAGTTAAAAAAATGCAAGTCAAGTCCAAATGCTTGTGCCATGCCCACTGCAGGGAGGAGCTCACACAAATGTGCGTGAGCCTACACTGAAATAAAACCTAACAAGGTAGAAAGTGATGTCATGGAGGAGGCCATGACTGATCACAGACCAAGGAGACTATCCAGCAAAAGGAACACTGCTCTTTGGAAAGTCTACCCCAGTCAGTGAGGAGAGACACAAAATTAATCTTTGTCAACATATTCAGCATTTGCTGAGCACCAAAAGTCACTCCATCCAAGCAAAGTTTGCTGGCCATGTTTTGACCCAATGAGTACAGCTGTACATCCTGCAAGAGATGAGACTGACAGACAAGAGGCCATTGACAACAGCACAGAGCAACACATACAATGATCCACAGACAGCAGTAAGGGAAACACTGTGACCTACGCTGCTGGGCAGGAGCCTGAGAAGCACTATGGAGTGTGTGCAGGATGGATGAAGAGGTAAACAATTTGAACCCTTTTTCAAAGGGCCTTATTGTCACATGCAATTGCAGCTTCACTAGAGATGGACAGACTATCAGCCTGAAAACAGAGAGATATTCATTAAGTTTAGGATGGATTTCAGGGCACAAGACAATGTGCTGTCAGAAATTATAATATTAATATAAATAGAAAGCAATAGATTTATAAGGTGGATGGGAATAATCTGGGGTTTACAGCAGTGAGTTTATCCCCATTAAAGGAACAGGAAAGCTGGACAGTTGAATAAATGGACTAAAAAATATCATCTTTGTAATAAAAGGAAGGGTGATGCAGCAAGGTGAACACTAGGTCAGCTTGTAACTGTTTCTAGGGGATGTGAAAACATTCTCTCACCAGGGTGGAGCTGGAACAGGAATAACCAAGTTGTCCACAACCTGTTTAACTTGAGAGTGCAGAATGACTTGAGACAGTTCTCATGCTCTGCATGCTGTGCTCCAGTGCCACTGTCCCTGGCACACGCAAAGCAGGTATTCTCTGTGTGACACATCCGTGTGAGGCAGCACTGTTGGTCATACCTCTGCATGATGCTTGAGACATTTTGCTGCCAAAGAAACAGATAACTCCCGGGTTCTGCTTTGCCCCCACTTAAGGGAACAGGATCAGCTATTTTTTGTCTGTGCCACTGCTGACTGTTAAGGAAATTCATAGGAATTTAATCAACTTTGGTCTGATTCTATGAAATTTACAAGAATGGTGGCAAATCACAGTATAGTTACAAAGCTCTTATCAGAGTGATTAGCAGACAACAGCATCTTTGTGTGTGTCAGCTCATTAAGGAGCTTGGCCAAAACTATAAATGCTGTGGAAACAGGAAGCAACAAAACATTAATTCAATCAAGCATGCAGGTAACTCTGAGGAAGGCTTGGCACATCCTAAGAGACAGGCAGGTGGAACAAGCATTTGCACCTTACGAGTTTTCCACACCAGCAACCTGACAGGTGCAGTGTCCTCAAAATAAAGGATGCAAAGAGTCTGAAAATTTGAAGTTGCTCATCATGAAACTTCTCGCTCTGTATATATATATATATATATATACTACAAGAATGAAAGCAGCACTCAAAATGGCTTCAGATGTTCATGTTCTGCACTCAACAGCAACATTCAAAACTCTGCTCAATGTTAAACAGGTTTGTGGTCACCATGAAGGTGTGAGGGAGGTGCTGGAGGCTCAGTGACAAGTGACTAATCAAGAACTTTAAAGCCTTTCAGATATGAAACCACTGACTTAGTTGATGCAGTGTACTGTGTTCTGCTTAAGCTGGC
Organism: Bombycilla garrulus; assembly: GCA_013400315.1. Taxonomy (NCBI): domain Eukaryota; kingdom Metazoa; phylum Chordata; class Aves; order Passeriformes; family Bombycillidae; genus Bombycilla; species Bombycilla garrulus. The sequence continues at coordinate 337,053 of VXBU01011898.1, forward strand.
TCTCATAATCAAGAAGTGAAAAGTGGCAAATGCTCTTTTCTGAATGGAAATTGAGGAAATTAGGAAATGGTCACCATGCCCATCACCCTGGGAAGAACAGTATGGATGTAAAAAAGCTGAGTGTCTTCATACACAGTAAGCTGATTTTTACAAGCAATGACGATTAAATGCTTCTTGCATCACACAAGAGGTGGGGGACCGCATGCAGATAGAAAATATCTCTGCCCTTCTCCAAGGTGATAAAAGTTTTCTTTCAAGTTACAAATGTACATTCAGCAGACTGAAAAAATAGCTGGTGAAAGAAGATATTTTCAAGCAGCAAAGTCCAGAGCTAGAAATCAAACATGTGAATCTTATTTTTAAAAAACAACAACAACAGAAACAAAACAAAAAAAAATAGCTACCCAAGCCAATGTAAGGTTTTGTCTCATTTCAGTAGGAAAATGTTTGCCAGAGTAGCAGCTCAAGATATGAAGCCACAGAAAATTATTCAGGCTAGTAACAGAGTATTTGTCCAGGTTCTACAAAGAAAAGAAAAGAAAGAGAGAAAAAGGAGGGTATAAAAGAGGCAGAAAAAAGCACACCTGGGATGTTGTTTAAACTACTAGAGAACAGTTATGCATTGACACATACCTAAGTGATACTGAGCATATGCTATTGACCACTGATTAGGATAGTGGAATGAAAAGCATCTGGAGGACTTAAAGAAGTTGTCAGGGGAGAAAACTTAATGATAACAGGAGACATTAGTTACCTCCATACAGACTGGGTGGACACCATGTCAAAGAATGATGCAAAGACTGCATTTTTAGTCCTCATAAATGGATATTTCTTAGAATGACCACTCAGAGGAATCAAATAGAGGATGAACTCTTGATTTAGTCACGAGTAGTACATAGGAGGGAGTTTGAGATGTAATAAAGAAGAGTCACCTCGTCTTTACGAACACAATGTGCTCAAATCCAATATTATAGCAGGAGAGGAAAAGCAACAGAAAGGTACACAGCAGTGCAATGTAATTTAAAAGGGAGATGAGCATATTCTCCTTCCAAAGGGAATAAGTGTAGAAGTCAGCAGAGAAATTAAGAAGAATTTCCAGGTAGCTGATGAAAGGACAAATGCTTGCAATGATATTGAGACCCTTCGTTTGAAGCTTTAAATATGGCATCACTCAAAGTATCCTAACAAGAAGCTAAAAATAATAAATAACCCCAAGTCTGGCACAGTTAATCAGTAGAACAAAGATGACATTTAGAAGAAAAAGAGAAAAAAAAAAAAAGAAAAAAATACTTCAAAAATAATAAGTATGGCTAAAGAAGAAATACAGAAAATCCCAAATTCTGCCAAGTGAAATAAATAAAAGATAAATAATGAAACCCCACAACCCAACAGATTTAAGCCAGCCAAATTAATTTTCAAAGAGCAGCTTCCTAAAAACATGAAGATTACTAATAAAGACATGTTTTACACAGTAGGGAGAAACCTACAGGGACTCAGAGGCCAAAAAGAGAGCTTTACAGGAAGAACAGTGCAGAAAAATTACCTTTACTAGAGACTACTATCACCAAGCACAGTTGTGGACATCCAAACATTTTTTAGCTGTGGTTTAAAAGCAACAGGTATATGTAAAATTTCTAGTGAAGTTTGGGTCCAGCCTTATAATTGTCTCACTCCAACATGTGGCTTCCAGCATGCTGAGGGAAATAATGCTGAAATAATAAGGTGGTAGCTGAGGGTCCCAGACCAGGTTTCAATCCCTGTTAACCTACAGTTCATTAATAGATAGCTCTGAAGTGAATAGTCAAATGGGAAGCACCGAGGTCTGAGGAATTAACCACTAGTCAAAGCACCAGGAGAGAGAGAATGCAAAGACTAAACCGAGCCCAGCTTGTGGATTTGGGAGGGGTTACTGATTCACCAACCTTGCTATCACATGGAGATGTTTAGAGATGTTGATAGAGATGGGGATTAAGAGAACAGCTGTCCATTGCAGTAAGTGGTGTTGGCTGCTGTCCCCTCTTTCCCTGGTTGCTATTGGTACTCCAGAGATCCTGTCCTGCTCTGACCTATTCCTTTTATCTGGGCCATTAATAGCATTGCCTTTTCTGAAGGCTGCCTCCACCAGCATCCGGAGGAGTCTGATTTATTCATTTTCCTCCAGTGGCAGCTAAAATTCATGAACAGATACATCCTGCAGGTCTCCTCACTCACATGAGATTGTAAGTAGAACTCATTCTTGTCCACTGGTGAAAATGGACCACAGTGAGATCTAACTGTCCCTTAGCCAGGCTTCAAAGCCTATAAAGACACAAATTTAGCCTGAAGTAGTTCCTCTTTCATTGTACCAGGTGTTTCCCCAAACATTATGATCATCTTTTATTCCCTTAATGTGTATTTCTATAACAAATTAAGGCTAAGTGCAATCCCGGGTCTTCAAAGTTCCAATACACAGACATTGCCTGTTCTGCACACCTTCATTGCACCACACCATCAGTACTCTGTGTGCACAAGTCCTTTGATGGGCTATAGAGGTCGTGCTCCAGGCCACCTGAATGCTATCAAGCATGTCTGCTCTGGATTGCATGGCTAGAGCTGGTAAAGTCCTGTTTCCTGAGCTTGTGCAGCATTGCTCTAATGAATGAGTGGGATTCAGAAATCACTTTACCCCCAGGTACTTGAAGGAGTAAGTGCTTTACTTAGGGACAAGCTCCAACTGTCTCTTGGTAACTGAAAAAGTGTATTTTCTGCTACTTCTCTACATACTTCCTGCATCTAAAAATATACTTTTTGAAGAGGCAGTTTCTAATACTCACCAGTTCACCTGGGAACAGAGCTTGTATGCTATACTGATACCATACACAATTTCACAACCTTGTAACTTACCCATTGACTAAACCTTCCAGTCACACTCAATTTACCTTGTTTGGTGTTTTCACATGGACTTGTGGGTCTCCCTTGGATTAAGCTGAGAGGTGTTACATCCATTTGTCCTACCAGCATTACCTCCTAAGGCTCTGTCATCACCTAACCAGAATCTTTTGAGGTTAAACTGGAAACACTGTGTCCTTTATCTCTATTCCTTGTACAAGTTTTTTCTCCTCAGATTTTGTGAAAGTCTGTGCTACTGATTTTGCAGGCTTCTCCCCAAGTTTTGCTGTTTGCTGTGGCCACATCAGGCAAGCCAGACTGTTGGCATACTGGAAAGGTGTTGAGCCAGAGGATGGTGCATCCCAGCACGCGTTGGAGTGTTTGGCGCAGGCAGAGTGTGCCACCTGGAACAAAGCCGCAGAGATAAGCAGGAGTGGAAGCTGGCTGGCAGCACCTGGTTGGTAGGAGGAGAGCAGGAAGTCGTGAAGCACTGCCAGTAAATCAGGTCATTGTAAAGACATAAAAGGGAATGACATGGATAAGATATGTCCTGAGGAGGTGTGTGAAAGGGTGCTAGAAAGGACCATGCACACTTATTCTCGGGGGCTGGTTACATATACACCAGAAGTAGCCTTGAGAATAAACTGTGCTGTCCTCAAGGCTACAAGATGAATAAAGAATAGGAAGTGTGCAATTAGGGGAGTCTTTAATTTCACAGTGAATGCCAGGCAGTAAACCGTGCCAGAATAGCAGCGCTCATATACCCTCTGACAAGACAGAAAGCAAATTTCCATATTGATTCAGTATAACATAAAACACAACATCATTTCAGACACAGCTTCAGTGAATGGTAAGCCTGCTCCATCGGTCAGGGAATAGACCTGCAGGGAGGAGCAGACACCAAATGTAGCACTGCAGGGAGAGACGTGAGGGGAGAGGAGACATGAACCAGCTGCAATCAAACCCCAAAAGTGGGTTTAACTCTGTTTCAGTAAAGGTGATGAGGGGAACATGGGGAGTGAGGAGATACCGAATGAAACAGGAACAGCACAATAGCAGTAAGCCCTTAGATGAGGCTGCCAGTTTCTTAGACTGAGGCACTCAGTTCAGAATAAAGAATGGTGTGCTACAAACCAGGAGAAACTGCTGTTAAAGGTAAAAATCAGTCCCAAGGCTGGAGAGGAGATACAAGAGAAGCTGGCCAGGCTGCATCAGACACAAGCATGACCAGGCTGCAGGACAGATATTAACCACAGATTCTGAGAATAAATTCAGGCTAGTAAATCCACTGGTAATTTCAGAAGAGCCAAGTGCAAGCTCCCAAAATACGGTGGGAGCAGATGGTTGGGAGGTATTGGAAGTGCTGAGAGTTCCTCATAGGGGAAGAAGGGGACCTTGACCTTGTCAAGGGATGAGGGAAGTAGGGTGAAATTTAATGGCAGAAAGGGCAGATTAAACACTTGGGGACCAGCAGCAAGGACATTTGCTACAAACTGATGAAATGAAGGCTCTGAAGGAATAAAAAGACCTTACTGCACTGAAGGATGAATATGAAGCAGCAGCATGCTGCTTCTGTGGAAAAGGAATGGCACTATGCTAGGATGCATCAGACAAAGTTATTTTTAGCAGAGACAGAAACATTATTGCCATTGCGCAAGGCATTGTGAGACTTCCTCCAGAATATCCTTGCAGCTCTACATGCAGGAAGGATAAATTTCCACTGCACAGAGAAAAACTAATTGGATGCAGAGACAAACAAACACAAGCTGATTAAGAATCTACTAAAAGAGTTTGGTTTGTTCTGGCCAGACAGGGGACAGATGTATTTCTAAAGAACCACTGAAAGAAAATTAAAAATAAAATTTTTATGAAAATGTGTAAGATGTATAATAATGGCAAAAAGTATTTAATAAGTTTAGATGATGAATTAAGAGAGCTTATACCCCTGCCAGGATTGATGTTCTGGACCAGCCTTCCAAGAAGGGTAATGAGGCAGAAAAACCTGCATCAATTTAACACACAGTTTGATAGAATTCCCTCCATTAATTTGTAAGTGAAGGAGCCTCGGAAATGGGAGGCTCAGCCTGGGATACAGATCTGGGCTGGCCAAGAAGTCAGCAGTGCTAAGAGGTGTTTACCCCAGGTTTTGAGTTTCTGTTGGTCATTGTGATGATGAAAAATGTCATTTCCCTCTTAATTTGCTTCTACAGGTACTGAGGTTTTCCTTCCTTTGGGAAACTAAAGGCAAGCTCTAGGTCTCATGCATTGGTGCTCCTAGCATTACAGTCCCAGAGGTCTGCTCACACATCAGGCTTAATGCTATTGCCAGATTAGGGTCAGGAGGGAATTTTCCTAGATTGACAGAAAAATTGCGGTTGCATTTTTTGTGTGGTTTTGGTTGGGGGCTTTTTGTTTTGTTTTGCTTTGGGTTTTTACTTCCCCAAGTTCACATCTATTTTCTAGATCCTATTGTAATTTTTTTTTCATTAACTCTCTGCCATTGCCAAGCTTCAGACCAATGGTCCCTTAATCTCCCTGCCTGTTTCCTGTAGCATGTTACAGCTGCAGGCTTTTTTTCTGATGGGAGACTGAAAGCACTTGCAGCGCCTGGTTTGTGAGGTGAGTGGAGCAGGTGTCCAGACTAGAGGCACCAACAGCATGTTCACTGCATGGTTACTGCCAGCTGCAGACACTGGACTACAGGGTGACCCTGGAGGACTGCCCAATGCGAACAGAGGCACACACAGTAACTGCATCAGCGGCTATAAGAGGGAACAGGAGCATTAACCCAGACTCTCGGCTGTACAAGCACAGATTTAAAGGACGCACAACCAGTGAATGACCTCCAGGGCTTATTTGCAGGCAAGCAGGCAGGAATTTGGGATAAGGAGTGTGTAAGAGAGCAGAGAAAGTGTGGTGAGAGTGAGGGAGCCCCAAATCTGCAGGTGCTGCATGCTGAAGTGGGATGAGCACCCCTCCCAGCTCTCTGGGGCTCCTCTGAGCCCCCTGCATCGATCTCAGCACCAGACTGCCATGGCCACTCTCAGCAGGCACCCTGGAGCTGGGTACCCCTGGGAAGCTCCCACAGGAGGGAACCGAGGTTTGGGAGGCACAGATATGCCAGAGCAGAAACCTCTGCTTTGGGTCAGGAGCTCTGAGCCCTTGGGTGTGTTAAGTCTGAATCTCGAGGACTGGTGGTGTCAACAGCAAGGACCGTAGCCAGATTCCTGCCTGGCACCTCTGCCCACAGGCGTCCCTGTCAGCTTTCAGGATGAGTATACTGAACATCTTAAGTGTGAATATCCTGAGTGTGGGAAAGCACACCCACCTCACAGAAATAATGGGTACTCCACACCTGGCAGCACGCAGCTCCATGGTCCCAGAATTACCTTTCCTGAGGATAAAGGACTCTGCTGTTGCTGAGGAAATGTTGAGCTCCGCAAAGCAATGAGGACAAGGGCTGTGCAGCCTTCAGCCCCTGGCAGAGATGTGCAAGGAGTGCTGCTGTCAGACTCCCCTGCTGCCCCACTGCCTTCTGCATATGGGCTCCAAACCAGCTTATGCAGAGAGCACAAGCCCCTCATCTTGTGGGTTTTACCTACCATGAAAGACCAATTTGGATGCCTTTCTAGCTGCTTTCTAGCCTGGAGATCATGTTCAGAACATACTGCAAAAGAGAATGAAAAGGGAGAAGGAAGATGTGAAATCAGCATCAATCCCTTAGAGATTTGTTCCATAAGACTGTAGATATCAGGGCCTGGTGCAGGAAGGGACAACTGCTGGAGATTGAAGTCTGTAGCAGGAACAGAAGGGGAAAGGCTGAGTGTGCTTTGAAGAGAAACAGAGTGAAAACCCCAGCTCTGCTTAGTGAGTTCTCAGAAAACACCCTCTGTGTGGTTCCCAGACATGGGCTGCTGCACCTTGGGGCAGAGCCACTCCCACAGGCAGCACAGGATGCTGCTGCTTGCAGGAGGAAGGCTGGCTGTCCTATGGTGAAGCAGATTTGTTTCCAAGAGAACTTGGGTTCCTACAGAACCTCAGCTTTGCTCCTCACCTCTGGCTTGCCTGCCAGGGTGAAGCATATGCTCCAAGTGCTGCTCCCCTTGCCACTGTCCCCAATTCTCTCCAGACAGCTCCCACCAGCACCTAAGCTTCCAGAGAGCTGGCTGTGCACACTCCTGCCTCCTCTTTGCAACAGTGCCTTTGCCACTGGCTGGACAGCAGGAAAACACCTTTCTGCAACTCTCACACCCTCCACAACAAGCCTTAAATCAATAACTAAGAACACAAGGACAGGTTATTGCTAACGGAAACCATTAAACTGTAACACGGCGGACAAAGCCAACCTCTAACATGCAGAAGATTTATAGGGTACAACAGCAGGGTGTTAATTCTTTTGGCAACACAAACGCTTTCACACCCCCTGCCTTTCCTCACCCGCAAGAGTAGTGGGAGGAGAGGGGACCATGTGCAGCCCAGCCGTAGGAATACAGGGATGCAGCCTTGTTCACACCAACAGTCAGCAGCACACATATTTGGGGTGATGCCATGCTCACAGGGCTGCCCAAATGCACACACCTGAGGTCCATGGAATAGCACACGCCCAAGGGTTCCTGGGGTTGCTGCCAGCAGACATCCCCCATGCCCAGCTCCACCTTGCCTACAGCAGTACCTGCTCCTGCCTGCCTCTTCAGCCGCACCACAGTTTTGAGGAAAGGCCGTAAAGAAACTTTCAGATCACCTGACATATTTGTAAAAACAAGACCAGCTCTCTAAGGCATACAAGTCCTTTCTCAGTCCTGAATCAGCCAACAGCTGTAGAGTGTTTTCACAGCTGGTTTAACAGACGCTCTCCCTGTAACACTTGCTTGGATCCACATGCCCTTAGTACTGCTGTGGCAGCTCTGAGACCAGGGACATGCTGGTCAGCACCACCATCAGCCCAGCAGCTCTGGGCAGGAAAGGGGCTGCAGGTGCGCTGCAGCCACAGGGCTTTGCATGAACTCACAGAAAGGGACACACGTCTGCCCCCCAAGACTGCTTTAGGCGCTGGCTGTCACCCCCTCCTTCGATGTCCCTGGAAGAATTGCATTACTGATTAACCGCCCCCTGCCTGCCTCCCCCTATCCCACTGACACCCTTGCCTGCAGCTGCCTGCTTGGACCCTCCCTTGTGTAAAGCCCAGCGCCAGGCAAGAGAGGACAGGGTGAGAGCTCACTCAAGGCCCACCTGCAGGCAGCCTTACTGTGCCTCACATTGCTGGGTACTGCAGAGGCCTCTCTGGGTGAGTGGTGGAGCAGCACAAGTCACCCAGGGTGCAGGCAGGAGCAGGAGCAGCTCGCTCCATCTCAGGGAGCAGCGAGGGAAGAGGTGGGCTCCAGCCACAGTGCCAGGCCGTAAGAGTGTCACAATACACTCAGGCACAGCCACAAAGGGCTCAAAGCCTTGAACACAATTCAAATGGCAACAACAGCAGCAAGTTGGATGAACTCCCCACGCTGGGTTTATTGTCCCTATTCCCCTCCCTGCTCTCACACTCTTGGAGTGGGTGCTGCCTCCACCAAGCAAGGGATCTGAAGGGACTTTGAAAAAATTAAAAACCCTGAGGGTGGCATGGGGGTCCATCCCCTGCCCATCGCTTCCCTCCACACCCTCCCGGGCTCTGCACTGCCTAGCTGGGCAGCTGCAGGCTTCCCTGAGCCAAGGTGTGCCAAGAGAGGGCTCAAACAGGTACCACTGCACCCTGCCCCAAGCCTATCCCGGTCCTGACCCAGGGTACTCAATGCCATCTCAGGAGCCCTGCCACCTGCAAGGGACCAGCCCCACCTGCAAGGGACCCCCAAGCTTGTCCCAGCCCAGGAGCAGTCCAAGGCAGGGCTTTTCTCTGACTGCCAGCACAAGAGCAGGGAAGATGCGTGGCAGCAGGCCCAAGCATGCTCCCTTGGGGGCTGCCTGTGATTGCTCCTCTCCTCCATGAGCTGCAATGCACTGAGAGGGCCTACACAGGCATCATCCATCCCTCCCTGCCACTAGCCATCCTTTCCTGCCAAGCACCATCCCACTGCACACCTCTGTAAGCTCTCTGCAGTCACACAAACACCTCTCCCTCGAGGGAAACCCAGAGATGAGATGTTCCCCCTCTTCTCTGGCGAGCCGGAGCAATGCCAAGGAGCAGGCTTGAAAGGGACAGGCACAGAGGGCAGCGGGCTCGGAGCGAGCGGAGCCCGGCCCGAGCTCTGGCCCCGGGCTACAGCCCGTTCCCAGCCCACTGCCGGTGGAGGATCTTGCACTGCCCCCCCGTGGCCACCGCGGGAGGTGCAGGTGCCCCCAAACGGCTGGGAGCCTCGCGCTGCCAACTCCTGCAGCCAGCAGAGCCCTAGCGACGGTCAGAGGGGCCCTCGGAGAGGCATTCACCCCGTGCCAGGCCACTGCAGGCTGCCACAGTGACAGTCGCATGCTTGGTGACCTCAGTCCTGCCCCATCCTCCCCAGACATCCCACTTCCATGCCCAGTCCACGACATGTGCAACATTTCATGGGGCTGTACCGCAGGCAGAGTCCCTGGGGTCTTGAGGGGGGCAGAGCCTGAGCTCACACCTGGGAATAGCCAACACAAAGGAGGAAACAAGGCAGTGCTGCTGTTTGGGCATCCGCATTTATTATATGTCTGGGGCAAGCCCAGGGCTGTCACTTGCCTGGACTGCTCCAGTTGAAGGCCAAATGATCCGTCCTCCTTAAATATTGGTTATAAAACAAATTTTTTTCCTTTTTCATTTTATTAAAAACCTCATCTCTCTCTCCACACTTTTTTTGCCTTTTGTGTTTGAGTATAAAAGTGGGGGCGGGTGCTCCGCCTTGGCTGCCGCTACCTCCGCAGGCTGCGCTGTGCCTGCCGCAGCAGAGTGTCAAAGTCCAGGGAGTCAAACTTGCTCTTGACGGGAGCTGGGTCAAAATCCTCCCGGTTTGAATCTGGAAGAGATGGGGAGAGGCTATCTTAAGCCCATGGAAACACTGGCACAGTTCTGGCCATTCCCACAGCAAACTTATCCTGTTTCACCTGCCAGCCTCTAGACCCAGAGTTGGGCCAGCCTCCAACACAGTGCTGGAGAGACAGGGAGCCTCCGTTCAGCCTCCCTTCAGGGCAGGACCATTCCTGGATGTGGCTCTGCTGCCAACCCTGACTGACCACAAGAATGGAATCTACGCCTCTGGAAAGAAGAGAAGGACCCAGGGAGGCCAACCCCCAACTCAGAGGTTGCACAACTCACCCAAGTCGGCGTAGTTCCTCCTGCAGAACTGCCTGCGGCCACCAAAGCACAGGTCGAAGGGCTGCTCGTCTGGGCGCCGCAGCTTGTGTCCGCTCTCGATGGCGGCGAAGGCTTCCTCGGCATAGCGGTAGGTGACAAAGCCATAGTTATCCCTGACATTAGAGAGCAGCAGCAACAGTCATGTTTGTCCCCCCTTAGTCTGCAACATCCCCTTGAGTCATGGGAAAAGGGCCAAGAGGAGCCATCCCTGGGAAGGGACTGACCCATCGTCCCGCAGCTCTTACCCCTCGGAGCGGAAATGCAGGGTACACTCCTCAATGTCCCCAAACACAGAGAAGCGGTGCCGCAGCTCCGACCGTGTCATCCTGCTGGGGATCTTGCCGATAAACACCACTCGCCGCTCCTCCTGTGGGCAGGGACGCCCCATCCGTGAGCAGGACCTCTCGCACAGAGCACCCTCCCTGCATGGCCTCCCAGCACACTGAGCCTGGCCAGGGCCTCCCAGCAATGCTGCTGGCAAGGCTGCACCCCCGTGGCTTTCTGAAGTGACAGAGGGGCTGTGGATCCCGAAATTTCCAGCCCCAGACTCCCAGCCCTCCATCACTCACTATTGCACGTTCCTTCTGGAGGATCCTCTGCCTTTGGTAGTGGTCCTGCGCTTCATAACTGTATCTGTCAAGGCAGAAACCAGACACATGAGCAACAGAATCAAGGGGGTGTCAGAAGAGTCATTCTAAACACAAGGGAGATCTTGGAGGAGTGGGTCCATCCCTCCTCCCCAGGAGGCTGGGAGATAGGCTGGGGAGAGCTCACAACTATGCTCACCTTCTCCACCTGTTACTCCTCCTGCGGGGCGAGGGGGAGCGGGACTGGCTGCGGGATGTGGACCTGGATGAGTAGGAGGATGCTGATGATGAAGATGAGGACCTGTCCCGGGACCTGCCACATGACCCACAGCTGGAGCGAGAGGAGGAGCTGTGGGAACATCTTGAGCGGTACCTGGGGGAAGGAGAGATACAACTAAGCCCTCCCTTTGTCCAGCATCATGGGGCTCCAAAGCAGAAAAAGATCTCCATCACTCCCATGGTATCCAGCATCCCACTCAGACAGGACCCATCCCCAGGATGGGGAAGCCTCTGCCCAAGCTGGCCAGGACAGCAACAACACTACAGAAATGTTGCTCCATTTGGCTCCCAATGCCACAGAGAAAAGGGAGCAGGCTCACAGCTTCTGAAGAGCAAGAAATAGTCATGGGGGAACTGTGAAGCACAGGGCAGTGCCTGGGAGGGCTCAGAAAAGGCTGGGATTCTGTGCTGAGCCCCACACGATACACAGGACAACGCTATATCCACATTGTGCTCAACAGCCATGCGAACAGAGACTGCAAGAACTTCTCCAGCAGGGCCAGGGAAAGCATAAGGACAGCAGGACTAAAACACCTCTGCGATTAAGCTGTGCTGCCTCCAGCCAGGAGCACAGTCCCTCTCCAGACATGCTGGCCATAGGTGGTCCCTACCACAGGCAAACCAAGGCCTGGCAGGGAGTGCTTGGCTCTGCCACATATTCTCCTGGAAGACAGCAAGTCAGGGTGGCAAGTACATGGGGATATTTTCCAGCACAAGGCCAGCTGATTTCCTGAAAAGCCAAGCCAGGCATGTTACTCGACAATCCCTGAGCTGCACATCCATGGAACATGGCACTTTTATACCTGCCCTTTCCACCTCCAGCCTCTGCATTTACTGGCCATCAATGAAGGGATACTGGTTGGACAGGCCCCTCATGCAGAGAGACAACTCCAGAACTGGCTGAACACCAAGAGAATGACAGAAGGAGAAACCCTTCATCAGCTCCAGTGCCTCCAAGCCCAGCTGGGACAGGCTGCACATCACTCAGATGCACAAGGACTCTGAAAGAAATGCGTCCCACAGAGACCAAGGCGTTCCACTTTCCTACACAGTCACCTGCACAAGGAGAACAGGGAGCCCCTGAGGCAGCCAAGCCAGACAGGTTTTTCCCTGCTTGCCTCCAGCAGCTCCCTGGAGAGCACCACTGTGGCTCCTCTCATTTCTACACCGAGGGCTGCAGCAGCCCCACAGCACAAACACTGCCATAATACTCCAGAAAAGGCATCCAAAAGCAAAGATGCAGCCAAGGACTTGTAACATGGACTGGGTGTTCCAGAAGGAGTAAGGAAGTCTGGCTCAGTGGCGGCTTTGCAGGCACATGGGCCCAGACATGGGCTTCAGCCAGATATGGATAGGCAGACTATTGCTGCAGCTCCCCCACCCTCTGTGAGCCAAACATCGCTTCAGAAGGGCCACAAGGACAAAAAGATCAAATCGGGTTACCCAGTAGCACCATAAAAACGTGTCTGGGCACTCGCAAAAGACTGGCCACTGGACAGCTGCCCCAAGAGCAAACAACAATCCACTGCTTACCTTCGCCACCGCTTGGGGGGCGGGGAGAGCGACCGTGAGCGGGATCGGGAGGACGAGGATGAAGACGAAGACGAGGACTCACTAGCACCATCGGAACTGGAGCTGAAAGAACGGCTGGCACGGCTCCGGCCAGCCCTCCAGCTGTCAGCAGAGGGGCTGGGTGAGTCCTGGGGTCTCCGGTAGCAGCGCAGGGACCTCTTGGCAGCAGCGTGGCTGGGCTGGGCGCCGGGAGTCCGCACCTCCTGGTCCCGGCAGGGGGATGCGGCTGGAGACAGGAGCACTGAGGTGGGGGGACTGCTGCACCCAGTGGTGGCCTTGTTGGGGGTGGTAGTCCGATAATCCAGGGGAGCTAGGCAGGCCATCCCCAGGGGCTCCTGGCTGTGCCCCGTGGTGGCGTTAGGGGCTGGTGGGGCGGGCTCAGGTTGGTCCAGCGTCCGTTTAGTTAAGGAGGAGATGGGTTTGATAGTGATGTCCCGGTGGTGTTTGACATTCCAGCGGGAGCCACCTTTGGCAGGGGGCTGCGTGCCAGGGATACTGCTGCTCTCGGGCCGTGGTGTACCCAGGATGCAGTAGTCATGGTCTCCCGAGCAGACGTGGCTGGGGGCTGTGCCAGCAGGGGCTGGCACCATGCTCTTCACCTGGATCTTGTTTGGGAGCAGTGGCTTGGCTTTTATCAGCTTGGTCGTCTTCTGGGGCCCTTCCTGGGGCATGGACCCAGGTGACTTGGTCTTGGCCAGCAGTGAGACAGCAGGCAAAGGCTTCCAGAGCTGGTGAGGAGGTGTCGCTGGGGGCGTGAGGCCTGGGAGAGCACCAGAACGTTTACAAGAGCAGCTCTCTGCTGCAAACCACCCAGCTGGGGCTCCCTTGTGTGCCAGTCCACCTCACTTCCCAAGGTGTCCCCCCAGACACATAACAGCCCTGCCACGACATGGCAGACTACCCCCCTTGCTCCAAGTATTCATTACCTGCCACATTGGCCAGCTCAGAGGCCTGCAGGCCATCTGGGGGCTTCCTGTCCTGGTGGGTCGGTGCATCCTGCTGGGTTGGTGCATCCTGCTGGGTCGGTGCATCCTGCTGGGTTGGTGCATCCTGCTGGGTCTCAGCCCTAAGAACGGGGAAGGAGCTTTGTCAAACACAGCAGGCAAAGCCCAGCCCCACTCCCCCCGCCTGGGGCACCCACCCAATCTGCCCCACTGGCCAGTTCACGAGGACAGAGGATCCAAGAGAGCTGCAAAGATAAAACTTGCACAGCCTGGTCGTACCCATCACTGCTTCTTCCAATTTTTCCCCCTCAGTGCCAGCTCTGTCCTAGTCCAGCGACAAGCTCAGCCTCTCCTGGGCCAGTGGACACAGCCCAGCACAGTTCAAACCCTGCCAGGACTGAAAGCTGCCCTGTGCCCTTGCTCTGCTGGGATCCACGCTGAGCAGCAGCTGCCAAGGTTTTGATACTCACCCAGAGCTCCCTGTCAGCTGCCTTTCCTCAGGGGGCTGTACAGGGGCTTCCTCCTTCTTGGCTGAAAAGAGAGCAAGTAGGTGAGAGTGGCAGCAAGTGGAGCTGAAGGACAGGGTCCACAAAGCACCCCAGGAACATCTTGGAAGAGGTTTCAGAGCACCTGAAACCCAGCTCTCTGAAGATAGGAGCTGCACATCCTTTTTCCTTTACAGACTTCACCGCCCCTTTGGTTGCCATGGGGACCCCCAAGTGTTTCCACAGGCCAAGGAGAGGGAGACAGAGACAGCCCCAGGACAAAACACCTGGCAGGGTAACACAAGCCCACAGGCTGCAGCATCACAGCCCTCACACTACCACCCTGACACAGGAAGCGTGGACAGCCCAGGGAGGCCAGCATGGAGGGAGCCCTGCAGGGGATGGCAGGCCAGATCCGCACCTTCAGACTTCTCAAACTGCTCCAGCAGGCTGGACAGGTCGGTGGCTTCAATCCCTGGGCCAGGGAGAAAGCGCAGCAAGTCAGATCAGATAGAATTCTCCCGACACCACAGTGATGCACCCCAACCCCATTCTCCCCCTGCATCGACCTCCCTGGATGGTGGGCCAAGCACTGGCGAGGAAAAGCAGTAACAGAGCCTGCAGCAGCACTGTGTCTCCCACAGCAAGGACAGGAGAACCTAGCTCTGCAGTCCCAGAAGGGAGTAGTTCCAAGACAGCCAGCCCAGACCATCCTAGCAGAGTACTGGGGCTGTACTGCAAGCCTGTGGACATAGCTTTGCCACCCTCATCCCCCAAGTGCCAGGAACCAGTCCTGCTGCCCAGGTTGCTGGCAGCACTGCAGCCTTGCTGGCTGCTGACACTCAGCCCAGTGTCCTGCAGCCCTCTCACTCACCAATCTCGCTGATGAAGGCTTGCACAATTTCCTTGCTGCTGTCGCTGGGCTGGGCTGGGCTGAGGAGTGGCTGATGCCTCCATGGCCGCACAGTGGGTGCCTTGGTGGGAAGGCTGCTCTCTCGACCCACTTTCACTGGTGGTGCCACAGCCTGGGAGGTGGATTTCTGGCCAGGCAACTCCTGCCCAGCACCTGCCTTGGGCTCCAACAGGGCTTTCTCCTCTACTTCCTTGCCCGGCCCTACAGCCTTCTCCACGACGTGCGTGCCAGCGGACTCCCCAACAGGGGCAGGAAACACCTCTGCTGGGCAGCAGACGGCAGCTGGGGGGGCTTTTGGGAGCTGGTTGGGGGTTGCAGCTTGGGGCTCCTCCAGAGGCTGGGTGGGGACAGCCTGGGGGACTGGCACTGCAGGAGGGACCTTGCTCGCTTGGGCAGTGGCAGCTGAGGGGGCTGGCGGAGGCTGGGGCGGGACTGCAGCCAGAGGGGCCTTGGAGAGAGAGCTCTCTCCTGCCAGCCGTGCCTGCCTCCTGGGGTCTGACACCCTTCCGGTCGCTGGCCTGGCCGGGCCACCTGCAGCCCCCACCTCGCTGGTCAGGGCAGCAGGTGACTGGGCGGGGAAGGCTGGCAGCTCCGGGCAGCTGAGCATAGGGGTGGCAGGAGGCTGCCCATGCAGAAGGGCTGTGCCAGGGTGGCTGCCAGCTGGGAAGGCGGTGGCAGCCTGCACTGCTGCTCCGGGGTCCCTGTACGCGAGGGAAGGCACCGGAGGCGGCATGGGGATTCCTGGCCAGTAGGACGGTGGTGCCCACCCGGCCGGGGCGTAGGGGCCACCTGGGCCAAATGGAGGCGGGGGTGGTATAGGAGGAGGGGGCCAGGCCATGGCTGGAGGTGGGAGGCCAGGCACCACGTGAAAAGTACTGGAGGAGGTGGCACTGGGTGGTGGGGGCAAACCATGGCAGCCCATGGGCTGCGGGCTGAAGCAGGGCCAGGAAGGCACTGGTGGGTAAAGGGCATAAGCACCGGCAGAGGCTGGCGGCATCCCAGAGGGGGCCACCCCAGCAGCTGGGGGCACGTTTGGTGCGACAAAAGGCATTGGTGTTGGTGGGGGTGGTGGAGCTGTGGCAGGTGCTGGGGCCGAAGTCAGAGCAGTGGGAGCTTTGCTGGCAGGAGGAGCGACAGCAGCAGGGCTGGTGGGTTTGTCTGGTCCCTTCTGAGCACCGTCTGCCTCGGTGGCAGAGCGCATGGGAGACACCAGGCAGGGGATCTCCGCCAGCTCTGTCGGAGGCTCAGGGACACTGGGCCACTTGCTGGCCACTTGCTTCTTGCCTTCCTGGCTGCCACCCGTGCTGGGCTGACGGTGCAGCATGCGGATGCGGTACTCACGCAGGCTCAGGGCCTTGGGTTTGGCTTCCTTAGGCAGGCCCTCACCCGGCTCTGCTGCTGGCAGGCTCTGGGCAGGCTCCAGCCCAGCACCTTGCTCTGGGAGCCGAGAGGCAGCCTCCGAGACTCCACTGCTCTGTTCAGCAGATGGCTGCGCGTCTCCCTTGCCCTCAGCCTGGTCTGTCAGGCTGGGACATGCAGCTGCTGGCTGCCCCTCCACACTTGGTGCAGTCTTCTCCAAGGGTACCAGAGTCTTGCTCTCCTCCAGGGCCACATGCGCAGTTTCTGGTGCTGGGTCCTTCTGCAGCTCCTGCTTCACTTTCTTGGGCAGTAAGGTCCCTGCTGTGCTCTGAGGCCTGCCCCGGGGCCGCGGTGCCCGCTCAGCATGCAGCTCCATCTGCCCCTCCTTGCGGGCTCGTTCCAGCTGCTGTGCCAGGAAGTCTGACACCTGAACAGAGGGACACTCTGCCCGCTGCCGACTGACGGCTGGCTGGACATGAGGCTGTCCAGAGCCACCAGAACGGAGCCGCTGGGCTACAGAGTCCCTGCCAGGCCTGGTCTGCTTGCTGTGGTTCTCCTCTGCTTTCTTTTTCCGACTCTTCCTTGCTCTCTCACGGCCCCGTCCCTTCTCAGAACATTCACGTTTTCCACCTGCTGGGGCCTCTGTGCTGTGCCAGGAGCTGTTGTTGGGACCTGAGGCTCCAGGTGCTGCTGTCTCCAGTGGGGAGGTGGCCTCTGGGATAGTGCACGAAGGCTCCTTCCCAGGCCGTTTTTCCTCCTCCTCCTCCTTTTCCACTCCATTTCCCTGGGTTGGAGCTCTTGACAGCTCCCCTCGATCTTCTGGGATTGACTCCCTGGTACTCTCCTCTACTCCCAGGAGCTGGGGCTCCAGGTCATGGGAGCTGGGAGTCAAGGGCTGCAGGACCACAGGGATCTCCACACTCTCTCCCTCTCCAGGCACAATTTCCAGCACGACAGGACTGCTCAGAAGTTCCTTGGCCACAGGCTCAGTGTCAGGATCCAAGCACACAGTGAAGGTGGGCAGGCAGTAGGGGTGCATGGACTTCACCAGCTCACTCAGGGATACATCACTTGTGTTGATGATGCAGGGGTCTTCATGCTCCTCCAGCGCTGCCCCAGCCTCGCTCACACAGAAATCCACAGCCTCCATGCTGCTGTCTACCTCCAGGGTCAAGGCAGCCTCCTCCTCTTCCTCCTCCCCATCACTGCGCTGAGGCAGGGGCTGCTCTCGGGCTCGGTGCCAGCCCACCTTCCGCTCCACCCTCGGGGTGCTGCAGACTTGCTTCTTTGGCAGCACCGGGTCCTCAAAGCCATGAGCAGCACGGTCCCAGGCCACATCTGCGTCAGTCTGGGAAGGGGGACCACAGCAAACATCAGTTTCTGGGCTTTTAGCAGCATTGCCCCAGGACAGCTAACTGGGTCTGCTGCAACTCTACAGCAAAGCCCCATGGCAGACAAGAAGCTGGGACACATTTGACCTGTCCAGTAAAACACAAAAGGGCTGGAAACCCAATGCTCCTATGGGAGCATGCCCAGTCCCTGGCACCCACCACCTGAGGCAGACCCTGCTCCCACTGCCACCGGTGCCTTGCAAAAGCATCGCTTCTTGGAAAGGATGCCTGTGCCAGGAGAGAAGGCTGGGGCTGGGGGCTGCAGCAGGGACAGTTATCCCAGCACCACCCCAACACTGCTGCTTCAGCAGTGCTGCTGAGCTGCTCACCTTCCCAGACACAGAGACGCTGCTGCTGCTGGTAAGAGGTCTGAGAGCCTTAGGCTGTTCCAGGGTAGGGCTCTCGCACTCCAGCAATGGGCGAGATAAGGTGAGAAACTTCTGAAACTGAAAAGATGGACAGAAAATGAGACAGTGACAGGTCTACGCTGCTGGAAGGGATAGGCCACCCCCGGCCCCACAGTGCCCATGCACTTAACCCCACAAAGCCCAAGAACAAACAGGCCTGTTTCACCCACACGGCACACAGCTCCCATCGGGGACACGCTACTCCCCAAAGCCTCTGGCACATCTCCGGCTCTGTATAAGTACCCAAAGCAAAGGCATGGCCCTCCAGAGCACTTCTCTCACGTTGGAACCATCATGAGAGTACATCTCAGGGTGCTGGGGCCAGAGTGCTACTACTTCAGGCCATCCACATGCTACGACCTAGGCTAGGACCTAAGATGCCTGAGCATCTTCCCATGGGCTCTGGGGTCAGGCTGCATCCGCCCCGCAACTTACCGAGGGATTCTCCCGCTCACGAGGTGAGGTTAGCAGCTCTGCATCCATGATGGTGTCAAAGGGGGACAGGGTCTCATCATCTGTGCTGTCCAGGATCTCTGTGATGGCAGTCAGCAGGGACAGCTCGTTGTGTGCATCCAGGCAGGCCTTGCTCTGCTGCAAGGGTAGGGATGGTCTCAGAGGGCAAAGGGATACAGCCATATGGACATGGAGGACACTGCCACCACCCCCACCCATGCCACAGCCAGGGCAAGCCCGGCCGCTACAGCCTGCATCTGTGTGTGAGCTCGCACCTCGCTCAGAGAAAGATCCTCAATAATGGAGATCACAGAGGAGTCCAGATAGTTCTGCATTGTCCCCAGGATCTCTTCAGCCTCTAAGATGGTTTCTGAGTCCAACGATGTTAAGTTCAGGTCATCCTCCTCGAGGGAAAAGCACTGTGGAGGAGCAGAGGGAATCAGGTAAACACTTTGCACAGCCCCACTACCAGCACTGATTTCCTCCCAGCACACACAGGCTCCCGACAGCCTGTGCTGCAAACAATGGCTGGGCACCCCAGCACCCTGAACACGCAGGGGAAGCAGGTGGGACACGGCTGCAGGTCAGAAGGTGGCACAGGGGACTTTCCCCCTTTCAGGAGAGTCCACTGCACAAAGGCCTGTGCTGCTTTCAGCCCGAGACCCTTCCAATTACCCAGGATGCCTCCACGCCAAAAATTCCTGCCTGATTCACTGCAGCTGCATGACTGGGAAAGATGAATGGATAAAACCAGGCTCTACCCAACACAACACACTGGTCATGCAGGACAGGAGGGGACAGGCTAGCTCCCGCCACCTCACGGACTGTCACGCGCTCCTCCAATTCCGGCTGTTGGCGCTTCAGATAAGCCCAAAACTATTACGAAATTCACAACAAAAGTGTAGGAGTCAGCAGGAGGGGTGCAGCCAGCTGCCACTACCAGAGTCCTACCCCAATACCTCTGCTGCAGGCTACAAGAGGACACATGGTCTGTGCTTGCAACCCAGGACCAAACCAGCTTTGTTACTCTTCCTCCTTAAAATTCCCAGCCAGGAAGAGCCAGATGCTGGGCGAGGGCAGGGGCTGCAGCCCCCAGCTGAGCAGAACCACACGACATACAGAGCAGAGCAGCAGCACAGACGTGTCAGTGGCACGAGACAGGATGGGAATTCCTGTTTGTAGATAGGCTTAGGCAGAGAGATAATGGAGGCTGGGAAGATAAAGCCACCAAGGACAGAACCCTGGGAGAGTACACCTCCCTCCCAAAGCTAGCCGGGGGCAGGCTGCGACCCATCTTCCTGCCCTTGGAGCAGCACCAGCACCGTGAGAATACGGCTGAACCTTGGGGGATGTACATCTGATGCAGTTCACCGGTATTTCGTGTAAGTACCACAGCTTGCGTGAGCCTGTGCCCATGCAGAACAAAATGTACGCTGTTCCTAGAGAGAAACTAACACTTTGAAATGCTCCTCTAGCAAGCAGTAAACTGCACCAGAGAGACAACAGGCATTTCACAAAATAGGTGTTTCTAAAACACAACAGCACCAAAGCCACATGCCCAAACCCCTGTTCCCTGGGGCTCTTCAGAGACTTGCTCCGATAAGACAAAGCAGGTACCACTGGCTCAGCACAGCAAGGAGCCCTGTACAACCCCAGAACACAGGCACCCCAAGACCAGGCTGGTGACAGAATCAAAGCCAGGACACCCACACCAATGCCCCAAAGCTACCCATCCCAAATTCTGCCAGTCTGTGATGTGACAGCCCTAAAGACAAGGAGTCTGCAGTGGTTTGGGGCTCAGCAGGCAGCTTGCCAGCCCAGACCAGCCTCTCCCAGCATCTGGAAGTGGAGCCCACCAGTGACAGCACTCCACCCCACCGTGCAGAGCAGGCTGTGGAGCAGTTTTAGAGCAGTTTTCCTGGTCAGCATCTCCAGTCCCCTCCCTCGCCGGTGCTGGCTGCAGCGCAGAGCCTGCTGGCAGCCCTCTAGGCGCAGCCGGGCAGCGATTCCCGGCCAATCCTCACGCAGATACTGGGAGGACATCCAGGCTCACACGCCCAGCCCCGGCGTGCAACCCTGAGTCAGCGTGACCGGCAGGCAGAGGCACCCGGGCCACCGAAGGAGCCAGCCGGACGGAGCATCAGGGACGCGAGGGCCATCTGAGCCCTGCCTGCAAATGGCAAAGGGATCTGGAGGCCACCCCGGGGCTGCACAGCCCTGCCCATCTGGCCATAGGGCTGGCTCTCCCCAAAGAAAGCATGTAATAAGAGGTTTCCAGCTGTGATCAGCGCTGGACATTAGGAGGGAGGGAAGTAAAACCCTCCCACTCAAATGGCCTCTTCCTGTGGCTCCTGCCTGCAGCCCAGGAGGGAGAGAGGGAGGGAGGGCAATATCCCATGCCTTCCTCGACTCCCTTGACTCAGCGCCTTGCAACAAGGAGTCCCACAGCCGTGAGTCACCGGCCTAGGCTGTGTTCCCCCAGGACTCCCTTTGATCCACCTGGGGACGGGCACCTCCTGCAGCCTTCATCGCTTGAGCATCGCTTGTGCGTCGGGGCGGGGGTAGGAACCAGCCCAGCCTGCTCCAGCGTCCCTGCCCGCTCTCTTCCCTGCCAGAGACCCCTGTCACTGCTAACCCGGAGGGGAGGGGGGAACCCCTCGTGCCTTCCTTCACAGCTCCCCGTGTTTGCTTTACAGCAGCACTGCAGGGAAGAGGGTCACGAGACTGTTCAAGGACAGGCTTCGGCTCTGGCCACGCTGTGCCCAAGCAACCAGCACTGCCGGGGAGAAGGGAGGATGCCCGCAGCCCCAGAGAGGGCTTTGGGCACGCGGTGTACTGGAACCGGGGCTAACTGCTTGCAATGGACACATTCTAAGCGTGGCCATCAGCTCTTCCAGCGCCCACCCGGCGCAGGGTACACTGCGCTCGCTGCTCTGGTCCGCGGAAGGGACAACGGAGGCCCCCGCAGGCCGCTGGTGACACGTGTGCCCGGCGTGCTGCGGCTACGCCCCGAGCACAGGGCGGCCATGGTCCCCGGCTGGCTGCCAAGGCTGCTCTCACAGCGCCGGAGCTGCCGGCAAGGGTGCGGGGTGAGCCCGGGAAGCCGGGGGGCTCCGCCCGCCCAGCGCGCCACAGCCAGAGGATGCTCTGTAGATTCCTCTGCTGCGTTCGGAAAACATCAGGCGGGAACACACGCCTCTCTTCCCCCATACGCAGCCCACTCTGCTCGCGTCGGGGAGGGGCGAGACGAGGCTGGTGTCCTCCAGCCCGAGGTCGGGATGGGGGATCTCCCCCGCAGCCCCTCGGTCACGCAGGAGAGCCCTGGCGGAGGCAGAAGCCTAGGGCGTCCCCCAAAAAATCCCGACAAACGCACAGCGCAGGTGCCTTCACGTCCCCTCCTGGGGTGCTGCATCCCCTCGCACTCAGCCCAGGCCCGGCAGGAGCCCACCGGGGCCGGTGACAGTGGCAGCGCCGCGCCCCATACCTGCCCCGGCGCGGGAGCCTCTTGCTACGGGATAAAGTCCCGCTCCCCGTGAATAAGCTTTCGGTACGGCTGGGGGAACCTCCCCCGGCCCGGGCCATGCTCTGCACACAGAGCTCCTGCCACCGAAATCGGCGGGTGTCGGTGTCCCAAACCGCGCCAGCCCCACCTCCCCCCGGCCGCAGGTGGCAGAGCCCGGCACCGGGATGGAGAACGCGTGGAATGACGCGAGCGGCATCCCCCTGTCCCCCACTACCCAAGGCCGGGGTGTCACCTCCCGCAGGGGACATCAAGCCACCCGCCCGGCCGGGTCCTGTGGCCGTGGCGCGGCCCCCCAGCCCCATAATCTCCCCGCGCCGACACCCCACTCCGGCGGGAGAGTTCCGGACACCCCATTCCCCCATCCACAGAAAGGGCGCCCCACTCCGAGACCAGCTGAGGCGCCGCC
>VXBU01011898.1:373121-385592 GCA_013400315.1 Bombycilla garrulus
CCCCTCTTCCTCCTCGGCTCCCCTCTCCATCCTTACCCAGCTCTCCGGTCCCTTATCCCTACCCAGCTGCTCAGTGCATCCTTGGCCCCTCAGCTCGTTCCCTCCCCTCCGGCTCCCATGTCTGTCCTTCCCCCTCCCTCCTTGTGGTGTTCCTCTCGTCCCCTGGCTCCCCTTTCTGTCCAGCACGTATTGGCTTTTGGAGTGGCACCTCCAGCCTGGTGGGGTGCTGCCAGCAGCCCCCATGCCCTGCTGTGCCCTGCTCCATCCCAGCCCGCAGCTCCCTTTGTTCTTCTCCGGGTTCTTTCCCCTGGCGAAGCCCCTTGACAGCTGCCCCACGCCCTCCTGGTCCCCCTGCGTGCGCTGTCACGGGTTTCACGGGGTCAGTGCCCGGCTCTGGGGGTTGCTCACCCGCCACACCTCACTGCTTGCTGCAACTTCATCCTGGCTTGCAGCTCAAAGGGTCCCGCCAGACACCCACGGGTGCCCCGAAGGGAATAAAAGGTCCAAGGGGTGCAAACGCACGAGGGCCACACATCTTCTCAGAGAAGCTACCTTGCTGGGTGTCCAGGCTCAGGAGGCCACGGGCACAGGGGGCTCATCCTTCCTGGCAGACAAAGCACTTGCTTGACCTGGGCCAGCCAGAAGTGGGGACCAAGCTGAGGATGAGCGCAGCATCCTCGGGAGTGGGGAAGGCTCAGCAGCTCCAGTTTAGGAGTCAGCATGCATGCCAGAGCTGCGTAGAGGTGTCTTAGCTGGGCAGGTGTTTTCACCAGGCAGAGCCTGCTGTGGTAGGCTGCCCTGATCTTGGGTGGCTGGCCCAGTCCCTGCCAGCCCGCCCGCTCGGGATGGGTGATAAGCACTGCTGGGGCTCCCTTGGCTTGGGCAGCCCCCAATGCCATCACTGCAGCCTTAGCTGGCAGAAGCCAGGCACCATGGCAGGAGCCTGCTGAGCAACTGCCATCCCTAGCCAAAGCCAGTGCCGCAGCAAAAGCCAAAACCAGAGGTGTCAGCCACTCTCAGGGTGAGATGTGAGCAGAGGGTTCCAAGGCTGTGGAGTCTTAACAGGGAGTCACCTTCTGGGGGCACACAGTGTGCACTTACCCATACTGCCAACCATTACCTGCTTTCTTCTTACCAGGAGGGTCTGAGCCTGCTCAAGGCTGGGCCAGGCAGGTGTGACAGCAAACATCCCATCCCAGGGTCTTCACAGTTGTTCTCCACATGCTTTCGATAGGACTTTGAGCAATTTTGCAGCAGCTCCAGTGCTGGTCAGGTATCAGCTCTTCCTGCTCCTGTTGTACGTATGGGTAAATATCAGTGTCCTTGTTCCTTTAAAGCCATAGGTTTTGGAGTGTTCTCATTGTGGGGGAATTACAGTTTTCACTGAAGTAGAACTGAATGTGGTCTTTGCACTTCTGATGCTGTAGAAATCCCAGGGTTTTGATCTGAGCACCCCTTAACGATTGAGTAGTGCTGAGCAGAATGACACATAAGCTCTGTTGCTTCAGAGAGGAAAACTTGCGATACAAGGGGGACAGGCTGGTGCTGGAATATTTGGTGACACAAAGGTTTTGCTGTAGTTTGGTGACTTTTCCCCTCACCAGGAGCAGCTCACAATCCACGTAAAATAGGAAAAGGGCAGTGAAAAGCCACAGAAGTTCATTTGAAGCAAAGGTGCCCCAGGCTGGGGACCTGGAGCCTCTTTCAGCTTCTTTTCAGAGAGCATTGATAGCTGGCGGCCCTGAGCTTGCCCAGCCTCTCAGGATGCGGGAGCAGAGGATGATATGGACCAATCCAGCCCCAGGACTTCTTCTCTGTTCCATGGCTGGCAGGGTGGCAGCAGCGCTTAGCCCAGAGTGGTCTTACATGTGCTTGCAGCTCTGCGCTAGCATGAGCTTGATGTCTGCATTAACAGTAAGAACCTAAGTCCTATGTGGTGGCAGAGGAGGATAGCACTTCTCCTGACCCTCTCCCATGGAAACCTCCCGTCCTCTGGGTGATCTGGGGACAGAGTGCTCCTGCTGTTGTTTGCTCTGTGTGTGTGTGTGTGTGTGTGTGTTTGTGGGTTGTGACGCTTGCCACAGTGAGGTTTGCTGCCCCGTGGGTTGCTGTTGTTTCAGGTGGAGTTGTAACAAGAGGTACTGGGGTAGGAGGGTTTCCCTGGGGCTCGGTTCCTTGTGCCTTCAGGAACACCAAGCAGGTGTGCTTGACCATACCCTGTCCTTTTGCTTCCTGGAGTTTTGGCCCTGTCCTGCACTGATTGTCCAAAGGCCTGACACCAGCGGCAGCACGTGCTGCCAGTGCAGCACTGCGAGTCCAGCAGCCACTGCATTTGCTCTGTCCCCAGTGCTGCCGGCAGCCTGCCTGTCCCTCAGCTGCTCTGATGTTGCTTCTTAACCAAGTACTGAGAAGAGAGAAGTTCTGCCTGAGCGAGAGGGCAGAGGCTTGCCCTAGCAGCTTGAAGAAGCAGCGGAGGTGCTTTGTAAGCAATGGAGGTTTTTTCTCAGCTGCACGGAGTAGGTTCCCGCCGTGCTCGCACTGTCCCTCCTCTCCATGGAAATCTGTGAGCGGTCCAGACCTTGTGCAGGCACTGCACGCCAGCGTCGTGGTTTGTCCCCGGGCGCATGCTGCCCCAGCGGGGCCAGCTGGATTCTCGCGGCGGGAGTTACCCAGCTCTTTTCCCCCCTCCGGAGCGGGCGTCTGGTCGGCTGCCAGAGCTGCGGGGCTCCACCTAGGAGGCAACATGGAGCAAGGCGGCCGGCGGCGGCAGGGCCCTGTCTCCGGAGACTACGCGTCCCAGCGTGCAGCTCTCGGCGCCGTTGGCAGCGGCAGGGAGCGAGGGAGCGGTGCATCCCGGGATCGCAAATCTCCATGCGCCACGTGGGGGCTGACAGCCTCCTGCGCTCCGAGGCAGCAGCGCTGGGGGTCCTGCCGGCCTGGAGGATCGCTGTGGATCCCCCTCGCTCAGTGTAAGGACAGGTCTCAGCCTCTTGCTGCCGCTTCCCTGCACTGTGTCTCTCGGCTCCAGCTCTCCCGGGCAGATCTTGTCGCTGTGGAGGGCGGCCCTGAGCAAGAACCCCTCAATACCGTGCAAAGCTGTGTAGTTTTGCTCCACCACGTGCGTGGCAGGCAAGCAGCCGTGAGCAGGGATGTTTGCTTCAGTTTCTGCAGGGCCATTGGCATGGTTAACTATAACTGAATTTTTCTGTCTTGCCGCAGAGCCTAGAAAACCTTTGATGATGAAAATCCTAGTTTGTCAGGAGGCTTGTATTCTAGGTATGCTGACAGGGTTTTTTTTCCCAGCCCCATGGTTCCCACACCCCATTGTTCGTTTGTTTGCCAGTGCTGCACCGATGAGTGCTGCACCAATGAGTGCTGCAGGAGGGATGGTCCGCCTGGAGCTGCAGGGTGCCGGGGCCCCAGGGTGAAGGGGTCTGGGAGAGAGGGAAAGTGTCTGAAAATGTGAAAGGTGCATTCCTGAGGCTGAAACCGACAGCGTTTGATTATGGATCATCTTTGAGACAGTGAACTGAAAGGAGTAATTAGGGACAGTGGGATATTTCCCTGAGAGTTGCAGGAAATGACTGCCTCGTGGTAAGTTGATAGTAGTGGAGCTGAAACTGGGTTATCTGTGGGATTGCATCTGGGGCTTGCAGCCTTGGACGTGATTCAATTTTATGGCTGTTTTGAAATTGGCAGGGTGTGCTTTTCTCCCTTTTTCCCTCCTGGAGAATTCCCTGTCTACATGTCTGAATCATCTGAGGAGCAAAATGGGAAAGGGGAGACTCCTGGTGTCCCCAGGTACTGCATGGCAGTGCAGTTCCCTAGGGCCCCAGCCGAATGTCCAGCTCCAGAGGGTGCCTTCCTGGGAAGACCCTGAACCCTGGCAGAGGTGGGGCTATGGGACTATGCTGAGCCCTGACCTGCAAATCCACATCCTGGCCAGGTTCTCCTCACCTGGTGCTTTCAGACAGCACTGCTTTGCAGCTTACATCAAGATTGTCCCTTTGTAATAATTAGCTGCAGGTAATTATCCTTTCTTTGGTTGTCCCCTTAAATTTGTGACCTGATCAGCCGAGAAGGGCACCCTTGGGTTCAGATGCTTTGTGTGCTGCTCTGGGGGACTTCTGCACTAATATTGCGAGGTGTGGCGTGGGGCTGGGACACCAGCGCACAGCCACATGGTGCAGTGTGGACAGGGAGGCAGCTTGTGGTCCAGATAAGCTCTGTGGATGGCTTGGATATGCAGCTTGGGAGAAGTGAGAGAGTAATCCCTGCATGCAGCCGGGCAGGCAGCAGTGAGGGTTTTGGCTTCTGACAGGTCAGGGCCAGGCAGTGTCCTGGCTGGGATCAGCCTCTGGATGCCACCGAGTCCGTGGCACATGGACTCCTCCCAGTGAGGTATCTCTTCCCTGCGGAGCCCAGCCTCTTGGGAGCTTCAGCTTCATCAGTTCTGCATTTTTAAAGCAAACGGGGTTTCTGCAAGTTGATACCGTCACTGATAATTTCTCAGGCCATGTCTTGGTGGGTTCCACTTGGGTTCCTGTGGGCTTAACAACAGCATCACAGTTTGCAACTCAATCCCGTCTATCCCAAAGAAACGGAGAAAGAAGAGGTGAAGGCAGGCCTGTGGGGGCAGACCATGGACTGCTCCATGTGCTCCACGTCCCAGTCACTCTGAACACTTCGTGTTTGCCTCCCAGCACTGCCAACTTTCGGGACACCAGGCACTATCACTGGGCAAAACCACGTGAATTATTTGAGATGCTGCCCTGCACCCAGTCCCAGATAGCACCCTCATGCCAGCGGGACTGGCCTGGGAATATGTATTTCTTCCTGATATCAGGGCTCCCACACCCCATTGAGGCAGCCCTGTGAAACAATGCCGCTATTTACACTTTAAAGCTCGTTAGGCAGCCAGGAAGCAGGCACAGAGCATGCCGGGAAGCACCGGCTGCCTTTAGGAAGGCTGGCCTCTCTTCTTCCCGGGCTTCTGGGCGGAGCAGGACACTCCCTGGCTGAGCTGTAACCCTGCAGCCCCTTTCAAGCCCTTCTTCATTTTTTTTCATCAGTTATGTTTTTAGCCTCTGCCTTGTTGGTGAGCTTTGTTGTTTGCATAGAGAGCACACTGGCTGCCCAGACAGGGATGGCTCCTGTCTGGTAGGGGGGCACCAATTCCTGCCAGTGGCCACAGGTATAGGAGGAACAAGATGTTGGTGCTGCTTTGCCTTTGTCCTCAGCACTTGTTCGCTCTTTGGTGGTGAACTGAAGTTATGGGAGATCAGGCAGGGGCTTTTCTCCCTGCTTTCCACGTCCCCTGGCCAGGCAGGCAGCTCCACGGTGCTGGTCTTGGCTCACAGTACCCTGCTATCCCCTGGCTGCGTTGGCTCTGTGAGGTGTCCACCGTGCTTTCGGTACCTTGGGAAATCTGATGTTCCCCATCTGTGTGAGCTTGGCTAGGATGTGAATCATTCCTGCTCCAGCAAACCCACCGGACAGTGCACACCAGAGCTTTCCCCATAGGGCTGATAGTTTGCAAGCAGGGACAGCAGAGAAGGCATGCGGAGGGTTGGGCAATGCTGGGCTATACGCGAGTCATGGGCAGAGCACCTGCCTTCTGTTCCCTGGGCCGCCGCCCACCTGGGGCTATTTACTTGCTCCCACTTTTGTGGCAGCTCTGTGGACCTGGCCGAGGATGCTGAGCTGTGAGATCCCTTCGTGGGGTTCCCTTCTCCCGTGCCTCCACACTGAGGAGGAGCCTTGGAGCCGCCCACCTGGCCACGAGCACTGCGCTGTTTGCCCAGACCTGCCTGGGCCGGTAGCTCACCAGCTGCAGCGTCAGCCTCATTATTTCGCTTGCTGAATGCTTTTCTGTCGCTGGGCCAGCACCTGTGAGTGGCCACAGGAAGCATCTCCTATTGCCTCGTGTTCCACAGGAGCATTGCGTGCTCAGCACCAAGCAGTGTCCCTGTTTGCACCAAGCCTGCCCAGGTCCTGTGCTCAAAGCAGGAGGCAGAGCAGGGGCATGCAGAAACACCAGCTGGGGCCAGCCACTGGGCTCGGCATGGGACGGGCCACATCCTGCAGGTCTGTGTCACTGCACCTGGCTGGACAGGGCTTGCAGGCAGCTGGGGCAGTGTGAAGGAAAGAGGAGGTGATGGAGGGATGTCCCAGACCAGGCAGCATCACCTATGTGCGAGTAAAAGTTGGTGTTCCTGCTGCTGTAAAGGAAGTGTGTTACTTCATGTAGTGTGTGTAGTGTGTCTACAGTGAGTGCAGAATTTGGACAGCCTGTATCAAATCCTAAGGCTGTTGTTAGTGTTATTTCAAACCACTGAACCCAGTGACATATTTTGTGCTGCATTAAAAGTAATACTCGGTCAAGATGCCAGTCTTGCTGAGGTCACATAACGAGCTCCTTTCCACTCCTCTAGATCCTGACATCGGTCACTCAGTAGAGCTCCAAAAGCAGGACGTGTCCATATGCTTTTCCTGCTGGGAAAGACCCAGGATGGAAATGGAGGCTTGGGCAGAAGTGATGGCCTGGCTCATCTGCTGTCCCACCTCCAGCAGCAGGGAGCTAGGGAAGAGCATGAGAAGCACGATGAATGGAGACTGATGTGTCTCCCTGGTCTCACCACCCCAGGAGACCTTCCTGCACCCTGAGAAACAAGATGGGGACTGAGGACAGCAAAAAGCCTTAGGAATTTAGTCTTCCCATGTCTCATCAGGGAAATAAAAACAAAGAATTGAAGGATGAGACCTGCTGGGTCTGATTTTTTTCTGCCCCTCAGGACATCATGACCAGAAACAAACAGTGCTCCGGCCACTGCTGTCTCTGCCTAATGAATCAGTTTGTTTTCAACAGAAGTTTGGGAGTTTTGGGAAGTTTCCTATGCATTGAACATGCTTCAGTGTCATGGTGTATAACAACAGAATTGAAGAAATAGAAATGCTGTGTTTCTAGTACAGTTTGGGCTGAATTATTATGTCCGTTAGGCATAAGTTGATGTGGATAAAGCAGAAAGCAAAAACTTCTCTGCAGCAGCAACTGACCAGCACCAAACTCCCTATTAAAAATTGTTTTATCTATGAAAACATTCAGTAAGAGCAAGGGGCCAACATTGTTAGCAGGCATATGAGAAATTGTGCCATGTCCCACTTATCCTCACTGCAGGCGGGCAGGAGTGGGAACAGTGAGCCACAGCTGACTGGCTGGGCTGGCTCCAGCCCCACAGGACTGGTAGGTCCTGGTGGGGGTTCAGCTGCTGTGGGGAAATGTGGTGAAAAGGCCCCAGGAAAATCAAGAAGTAGAAACACATATTTCCCCTGTTGCAAGTTGGTTTTAATGCTCGGGAGGTGACCCCCTCTATTTTTGACCAGCTCTTGCTCAGCTGTGTGTGCTATCCTTGTGACTGCTGAGCTGGGGTCCCACATGGCCAACGCAATGCCTTGGTTATTCACCTCTGTTGGCTAATGAGCTCTTTGTTGCAACGAGATGGACATCTTGGGTCCCTGTGCTGCTGGCACCGCTTTCTTTCACTCTGGTGCTTTTTGCTCCCCTCCTGTATCCATCACGGTCGAGCTGCTGCTCCGATCCTGTCCCTGCACCCTTCTGCACAGCCTGACCGTGAAGTGGAGCCCAGAGGGGCAGCGGTGTGTCTGGCGCCTCTGGGACGCTTCCCTCCGCTGCTGGGTTCGCTTTTCGCAGTACCGGGTGGCAGTCCTGGCAGTCCGTGGGCGTTGGGAAGTGCCCGTCCCAGGGCTGTGCGCGGGCGGGCGGCCGATGGGGATCCCGCCTCGGCCCCGGCTGCAGNCCGGAGCTGCCTGGCAGCTCGCCCGCTGCTGCGCCCCATCCAGGTCAGCCCGTCTGCCTGCCGGGAGGGAGGGAGCCGCGTGCCTCAGCAGCATCCTGGCGCAGCGTGCCGGGTCCTGCCAGCCGCGGGGCGTGCCGGGGCTCCCGCGGGGCTCGGGAGCGGTGCTGGCAGCCGCTGCTCCCGGGAACCTGCCCTTGTGGTGGGAGTGGGCTGCTGAGTGTGGGAGCCCTTGGCTGCCCCTAGGGAGCCTGGATGGGGCTGGCTCTGCCCGGCACACTTAATGTCTTCTCTTGGCAGGTCTGAGGTTGCTTTCAGGATGCTTTCAGGATGTGTACTGGTTTCACACTCTGTTGCAGACCCCATCACACCCCGTGCCCCTTTATGGGCTCCTTGTCCTTTGCCCTGGTACTGTGGCGGGCAGTGAGGCTTTGGGGTGGTTTGATCGCAGCTGGGGGCTGGTGTGTGGGATCTCTGTCCGCCTGGATCCGGGTGGCCACTGGGCTGCCTGAGCGGCAGATGGTGGCTGCCTGGGGACCCGCCATCCATCCCTCCGGGCGATTATTCACCCGTCACCATGACGATAGAAAGGTCAGCGAAAAGATCCCGTGTGATTCCCGGGTTGGTCAGTGGGATTAGAAGCAGTGTGGGAGGGAGGGCTTG
Source organism: Bombycilla garrulus (assembly GCA_013400315.1). Lineage (NCBI taxonomy): Eukaryota > Metazoa > Chordata > Aves > Passeriformes > Bombycillidae > Bombycilla > Bombycilla garrulus. The sequence goes on from VXBU01011898.1 coordinate 381,599, forward strand.
GGCCCGGCCAGCCCCTCTTCAGGCTCACCAGCTGGACTGTCCCCCTCAGGCACATCCCCAGAGCCCAGCCAGCTGAGAACTGAAAACTTGGGGTACCAGTGAGAAACCCTTGGGATGGGGTTGGGCCCCTCGGGCTGCTGATCCTGAGAGCTCAGCCTTGACCCTGTGAGTTCCATCCTGCACGGGGGAGGCCTGGAGCTGTGCGTGGGATGAAGGGAGTAGGCTGACATCAGGGGGAAGCAGAGGAGGGATGAGGCTGTGCTGATGGAGGCTTGACTGGTCCTGCATCCTTCCTCCTCCTCTTCCTCCTCCTCCTTGCAGCAGCAGCAGGGTCTCTCTCCTTGCAGGGTGCCCCCAACTGACCCATGTCCTCTCTCTCTCTCTCTCTCTCTCTCTTCCCCCCCAGGCTGTTCCTCTAAGTCGTTCAAGCTGTACTCGCCAAAGGAGCCCCCGAACGGCAACGCCTTCCCTCCCTTCCACCCAGGCACCATGCTGGATCGAGATGTGGGGTGAGCTGGGGCCCAGGGAGGGGTCTGCAATGTCGAGGACACTCTGCAGTTTGCACCCCAGGGTCTCTGTGTTATGCTTCCCAGCAGCAGAGACTGCAGTGCCTGGAGTTCAGTTAGCAGAAGAGCAAAGAGGGAATTGGAGCAGACACAGGTGATAGTGGGTTGAGAATAATATTTGGAATGAAGGAAGCCTCTAGGTCCTGAGCTGGCCAAGCCTTTTGCCTGGCCAAGCCCCTGGGATGACAGGGAGCCCTCCCATCTCCTGCCAAAACAGCCCCTTCTTCAACGTATGTCCTGCCTGGCACCAGTCACTGCCGCAGAGGAGCTGGGTATGTCCCCAAGGAGCAGTTGGCTCGGTCCTAGGGGTGGAGTAGCAAATGATGTGGGATCAGAGCCCAGTTTTGGGCTACAGGTTGCCCCAGGGGGCTGTCAAATATTGGCAGCCAGAGTACAGTCTGCACTGCGGGGAGGGTCTCACCTCCAGCGAGCCTGACTGCCTGCTGTAGCTGGGGAAGGAGGAGCTGTGGTGAGAGGGAGATCCCTGCTAGCATTGACGTGCCTGCATTTCTTTCCACTGCTAGACCTACTCCTATGTACCCACCGACGTACCTGGAGCCTGGAATCGGGTAAGCATGGGGGGCTGGTGTGGACCCTGCTTGGGGGGGAGCTCGTTCCTGTGGTGGGGGTGCCTCAGCAGGGCCAGCATGCTGGCTGGCTGGGGCTTGTGGGAGGGTTGCTCAGACTCTGCCAGCCATGCAGGGGCTGTGTGTGTTCCCCCTGGGGGCTCAGGACCCCTCCACACACTGTGGCTGCCTTCCCCTCTGATGGCTTGCTGTGCTCTCTGGGCAGGAGGCACACGCCGTACGGGAACCAGACTGACTACAGGATATTTGAGCTCAACAAGCGGCTGCAGAACTGGACAGAGGTAGGCAGCTGGGAGAGTGAGGGTTGGCCAGGGCAGTATTTTGGCAGTGGGGGCCCCAAGGCCTTCTGCCACATGCGGCTGTGGGCAGGGCTTATCACCCCCACCTCCGAGCACTCGGCTCGGAGTGCAGTCCTCTGTGCTTTGAGCATGTGGCTGCTGTGCCTAGCAGACAGTGTCTGTCTGTCTGTCTCTTCTCCCCATAACTTAGCATCTCTCTGCATCTCCAGGAATGTGACAATCTGTGGTGGGATGCCTTCACCACAGAGTTCTTTGAGGATGATGCCATGTTAACAATCACTTTCTGCTTGGAGGATGGACCAAAGAGATACAGTGAGTACCAGCCTGAGCCCTCCTTCCTAAGGGCATTGCCCTTGAGTTGTGTGCTCGGGGGGGGTGTGAGTAGGGTGTCAGAGCTCAGCTGTTTCCAGCCAGAAGGTATGGGGGGACCCTCTTCATGTACATTCCAGGGAACATCAGGATGAGCCGGGTTTACTGACCTTGTTTTCCTCCTCTTGCTGCAGCGATTGGCCGGACTCTGATTCCCCGTTACTTCCGCAGCATCTTTGAAGGGGGAGCCACAGAGCTCTACTACGTGCTCAAGCACCCGAAGGAGTCCTTCCACAACAACTTTGTGTCGCTGGACTGTGACCAGTGCACCATGGTCACCCAGCACGGCAAGCCCATGTTCACCCAGGTACTGCCTGCGCCCGCAGCTTCTGCTGCCCCTCCCCTTGGTTATTTGTGCCCTCTTGGTAGCTACAGTCCCACAGGGCTGTGCATTTTGGCCTTGTGGGTATGGCTTCTGCTGAGACTCCCAAGAGGCCAAGGAAAGCCACTGTGAGAGTGTCCCAGTGTGCAGCAGTGGGTTCCCAGGGGATCTGGGCTGGGGGAAGCTGGGGCAGCCTGTGCCTGACTCTGTGCCTGCCTGCCCAGGTGTGTGTGGAGGGGCGGCTCTACCTGGAGTTCATGTTTGATGACATGATGAGGATAAAGACGTGGCATTTCAGCATCCGCCAGCATCGAGAACTTATTCCCCGCAGCATCCTTGCCATGCATGTGAGTACAGCTCCAGGAGCTCCCCTGGGCATGAATGACACGGGGCTGCTGAGCTCCTCAGGCTGCTGTGCAGGTTGGGGGACCTCAACCCAATTCTGCATCGCAGGCCAGGGCACGGGAGGGCTGTTCCCAGCCTGGATGCAGCTGAGCCTTCTGTCCCTCTCACTTAGGCACAGGATCCCCAGATGCTGGACCAGTTATCCAAGAACATCACACGCTGTGGGCTCTCAAACTCCACACTCAACTACCTCCGAGTAAGTGTGTTAGAAGAGGGGGGTTGCAGCTCTGCCATGTCTGTGCTCTCAGCCGCCTGATGCCTGGCTGCCCTGGGGTGTGGGTAGGCTGCAAGGCCAGCTTTGCAAAGAGGATCTTTCAGAGGGACTGTAGAGAGCTTGGGTCCTTGCAGCACAAACACCTGCCTGTAGATATGTTAGGGTTATGGGGTGTCCGTTTTGCTGGAGTCAGAGCATCGCAATCTAACCCCGAGTCTGTCTGTTCTCTGCAGCTCTGTGTAATCCTAGAACCAATGCAGGAGCTCATGTCACGGCACAAGACCTACAGCCTCAGTCCCCGGGACTGCCTCAAGACTTGTCTCTTCCAGAAGTGGCAGCGGATGGTCGCTCCGCCCGGTGAGCCTCACACTGCCTGCTGTGCTGCCTGGGGCTCTCTGGGACTGCCTGCTCAGGCCCTGCCCTCGGTGCTGGCTTCTCCCAGCCCCAGAGCTGTTCTTGGCCTTGTTTCATGGGGCTGCGGGTGGTGACCCAGGCATTTGCCTTCCCAGTGGGGCAGAGCAGGGCTGCAGGTAGCCAGTGCTCCCTGCCTCAGGGCTGCCAGCTTCTTGTGGAAAGCAAAGCAGGGATGGAAATGTTCCTGCCCCCTCACCTGTCCTCTGGTCTGGGAGGACAGCAGAGCTGTGGAGGCGAGGAGGGTGGTGATACAGCTTGGAGGGGAAATGTGGTTCTTGAAGAAGTAGGGTTTGCATAAAAGGGTCTGGGGGGCACCAGCTTTCTCTTGTTGGGACTGACCATGGATGCCTCCATCCTCCACCAGCCGAGCCAGCACGGCAGCAGCCCAGCAAGCGCCGGAAAAGGAAGATGTCGGGGGGCAGCACCATGAGCTCCGGTGGGGGAAACACCAACAACAGCAACAGCAAGAAGAAGAGTCCAGCCAGCACCTTTGCCCTGTCCAGTCAGGTACCTGTAAGCATCCCGTTTCCATTCTCTCTTCCTCCTGTGGGGTGGAGGGGAGGGTTCTCTGCCCCTGTCCCTGGGAGCTGCTAGGGGGAGACCCCCAGGGACTGCCTTTTTGAGCCACCCCGGTTCTTCCCACGTGGTGGGGAAAAGAAGGAGGGGGTGTCCCTGAGTCCCTTTGGTCTCCTGCAGGGCAGTGAGGATGTGATTGCCCCACTTGTGCCCAAGCTCAGGTTCTGCAGTGGAGATGAGGAAGTGTCCCTACAGCTGGGGAAAGGGGCTGTGCTGATGAGGGGGGGGGGGTCTAGCGGCCC
>VXBU01011898.1:386294-406240 GCA_013400315.1 Bombycilla garrulus
GAAAATACCCCCTCAGCCCCCTTGCCCATTCCCTCCTCCTGTCCTGAGCCCTTTCACCCTGTCCTGACTTTTGTACAGGCTTCTTCTCTTGGAAGTCTCATTTTATATCCAGTTCGGAGAGCTTCAAACCAAGGAGAGACTTTGCAGACTTCCTTTCTAATCCCTCCAGAGGCTGGGGGGNTCAGGATGTGATGGTGGTAGGCGAGCCCACGCTGATGGGGGGGGAGTTTGGGGACGAGGACGAGCGGCTCATCACCCGGCTGGAGAACACGCAGTTTGACGCCGCCAACGGCATCGACGACGAGGACAGCTTCAACAACTCGCCGGCACTGGGGGCCAACAGCCCCTGGAACAGCAAACCGCCCTCCAGCCAGGAGAGCAAGTCAGAGAACCCCACGTCGCAGGCGTCGCAGTAACGGCCCCCCCGCCGCCCCGTGGACTCGGTCCCAACCAATCTACCTGTACATTTGCAACGGAGAGTGACTGGGAAGCGGCGAGGTACCGGGGGCAGATCAGCGCCACGTGGATGATGGGCTGCACGGCCCGGGGTGCACGCCAGGCAGGCAGCCCCCAGCCGTCACCCCCGCCGCCTCCCCGCACCCCCACGCCTGCCTCCCTGATGGACCCCAGGGCAGGGGTGGGTTTCCGGGGCCGTAGCTTCATTATTCCCCCTTCGCTCTTCTCTTCTGCTTCTTGCCCAGAGAACTTCTCATCCCTGTCCCAATATGCCCAACCCCTCCCTGCCGAGTGAGGGGGAATTGGTGGGGAGGTGTTGGCAGCGGCCGGCGTTACCAGGTGCCACGCGTTGGGGTCTGGCACAGCACAGAGACCCTCCTCCTCCCTGGGCCCTGTGGCTGGTGTTTGCTGAGCAGCCCCTTGCAGTGGGGTGGCACATCCCTAGTCTGGTGTGTGGCTGGTTGTGAGGGGCGGTGATGGAAAGCCTTCCCCGTGCCTCGGGCTCTGCCACGGAGCCTCCTCTGGCCGGGGTCAGATCCTGCAGTGCTGGGATGGTGTTGAGAATAGGGCCCCGTCGCATTTTCCCACTCTCCTGCACCTTCCCCTTCCCCTCGCTGCCCAGAGCGAGAGCGCAGCACAGCCATGGGGGGACTCTTGTATATAGGAAGTGCGTGGTGGGGGGCTGGGGGGCGCGGAGGACCCGCGGCTCTGCCGGAGCAGACGGTGCCCTTGTTCCTTGCCTGCAGCCCCTGTGTTTCCCTCCACCCTGCGTGAGTCTGCCTGGGGCCCCTTTGCAACCCCTGGCTCCTGGTACCTCCTACTTTTGTCTTTTTTTAAGAAAAAAAAAATAATATTATTAAATNGCTTGTACATTTCCGCGCTGTAGACAGTGTGTACGATACTGTTCTTTCAATGTGTTATCACTAGAGCAGGTGCCTCCATTGATGTTAGGGGAAACGATGAGAAAAATAATAATTTTTGGGGTTTTCTTTTGGTTTAAAAAAAAAAAAAAGAAAAAAAGAGAAAAAAAAAGAATCCCTTCCAAGGCTTTTTCCAAGGAGAAGATGGGAGGTGGCCGGGGAGGGTGTTTGTGCTAACTAACCAGTTCACCCCAGCAGCCTTGGAGTGGGGTTTTGGGGGGGAGATGGGAGTCTGGGCTGCCCGCAGGAACCCCCTGGCATGCCCCGAGGTGGGGTTGCAGCAAGTACTGCGGTGGGGGGGGACTGCCCTGGTGGGGTATAAGCGTGTGTAAGTGTGTGTGTGCGAGAGGTTTGTGTGTCTGTCTGCGTGCGTAAGGGAGCCTGGGGCAGGCAGAGCAGCCCTCAAGTCTGGGGAGTGAGGGGTGCACTCCATTCTCTCCGTCAGACATCCCCCCAGTTCCCTGCCCAGGATCCCACAGTCCGTGTCCCGCTGCCCCGTGGGGCTGGCAGGTGTCACAGGGCCTGCCTGTGCCCAGGGGCTCTGGCTGCTGCAGGGGTGCCACTAACACCCATGCCTTGCCCACTCATGGGTGAGACTGCAGGAGGTTGCTGAGATGGGCTGTGTGTCCTCTCCTTCTGCTGTCCCTGTGGTCGGGCAGGGAGACAGAGCCTTGAGTCAGCCCTGATCTCCGGCTGAAGATCCCTGGAGATGCCTGTTGGCTCCTGGGCCCCTCCATGGGCAGGCAGTTTTTTCTTTGCTCAGCCTCTCAGACCCCCAGGCATGGAGGTCCCCACAGCCCCTTTGTAGCTGGGGGTGGGATCCCGGGGTGGGAGCCCGGTGTGGCAGGGAGGGGGCTCTGCGTCGCAGTTAAGGTACGATTCTCCACGCCGTGCCGCACGGCTGCTGTGGAGAGTGCAGAGCCCTCACTGCCATGGGCACACTGTAATGCCTTTTTGTTTCTTTTTTTCTTTTCCTTTTTTTTTTTCTTTTTTCTTTTTTTTTTTTTTCCTTCCTCCCCTCCATAGTTTGTGCCATTTATGAGTCATGTATGGTACCAATAAAATGACTTTTCGGTTTGAAGCTGTCCTGATCACTTGTATCTGAGCATGGGACGGGGCTGACGTGGGCAGGCAAGGCAGAGGGACCCCTCATGTCCCTGGTGCCCTGGTAGGGGGTGTGTGCACAGGGCTCACTGTACTCCCTGGATGATGCTGGCCTGCCTCTGCCTGCTGGTTCCTAGGCAGGCCACAGCTGGCTCCCTGCCGTGCCATGGAAAGCTGAAATCCCAGCAAAGGTAAGGTACGGGGTTGCTGGGAAAGGGCCCAGTCCCCAAGCCAGAGCAAACAAGCAGCTCGAGGCCTGCCCCGATGTCAAGGTGAGGTGATGAATCTGTGTCCCCTGCTGCCCCGCCCCAGTGCCAGTGCCGTGCCAGAGGGTCCCACATGACACTGTGACAGGAAGAAAGTCTGAAGCAGGGCTGCCCTCCTCCCTGTGCCACTTTCACCTAAGGTCACGGAGTGCAGTGATGCCTGCTTGTGCCAAGGAGAGTTAAGCAGTAACTGGGAGCTGGCAGTGAGCGAGCTGCTGGTGCTGGAGGGGCCAGGGAGCCCCCCATGCAAAGGGTATTCAGGTACAGCTCACCCAGAGCTGGTCCTGTCCAAAAGCCTGCGGTGTCCTGTGCAGGGACACGGGGCGGAGGCCAAGGACCATGCTGGGGGCTCCAGCTGCTCCGGGGCAGGAGGTGGGGCCTGCAGGGCACAGCTGAGGGCTGGCACAGGGGCAAGGTGGGCAGCGGGGGCGAGCTCCCGGCAAGGGTGGGCTGCTGGAGCGGCCAGCAGTGGGCCTACAGTGTGGGGTGAGTGCTGGATCTCTCAGACAAGGAGGGAGCATCCCCAGGCTCTCCCGTGCGGGACAGGGCCGGGGTCTCTGGGGGAGATGCAGGATGTGGGGGTGGGCTGGGGCCAGGAGCACGGGTGCCGCCGGGCTGGAGGAGGAGAGCCATGGTGCAGCAGGGAGGGGTGGGCAGAGGGCTCGCCCTCGGCAGAGGAGGGGCCGCACGCCCCGGACAGACCCCGGCGGGCCGGGGCGGAAGGGGCGGCTCTGTCGGGGCCTTNCCGGGACGTGAGCCCCGGGGCAGCCGACCCGCGTCCACCGGGTGCGTCCGCGGTACGACCGGGAGCGACCCCCGGCCCCTGCCCGCTCCTACCCCGGCTGGAGCTCCGGCGGCGGGGGATGGAGCCACGCGGCGTGGGAAAGCTCTGCGGGGAGTGGGGATGGAGCCGACGGGCCGCCCAGCCTTGGAGAAAAAATGCTGTCTGGGGTCCCTGAGGCTGTTTCCCGCTTGGGGGGACTGGGACGCGTGTGAAAAATGCAGGGTTTGCCGCAGTGCCCCATTTCGGAAGGTTTTCAGATGCAAAACCTGCTTCTTTGGCTACAGCTGGTTTGTGTTGAAACTGTGAACGGCTCAACGCACCCCATCCCGAAAGGATGCAGATGGTGTGGGGCGGAGCGGGCGGGACGGCTGCCCTTGGGATCACCGCGGGCCACCCAGCTCCGGGGTTGGGGCAGGAGGAAACCGGCACGGGCAGGGGAGCTTAGCGGAGGGCGAGGAGAGGGACTCTTCCCCATGCCTGCGTCGGGACAGGTCGGTGGTGACCCCGGTGTACAGAGGCCGCCCGAGGTGGCCGGGTGCCAAGAGCTGTAAGGGGCAGGGTGGGGCGATCCCGCACCACCGCCCGTCCCGGCAAACAGCTTGTCGGCAATCATCGCTGAAACTTAAACAAACCACACAGACCTGGACGGACGCTGACACGGTGCGGCCGGACCCTGCCGCAGCTGTGGGTGCAGAGAGGTGTCAGAGGACAGGGTGAGTGCTCTGAATCCGCTTCATCCTCCACAGCCCCCCTGTCCCTCGTAGGCACCTCCTGCCTGGCTTTCCACCCGACCGCTCCCAGGACTCCCCATCCCTCCTCGGTGCTCTCCCACAGCCCTTTCCTTCCGGGCAGGTGCCTGATATTTTCTCTCTGCATTTCCTGGTCGGAGGCAGAAGGCAGGGCAGGCTGGATGGTACTGTGACCCGACGACACTGTCAGCTCCTCTCGGTGCCCAGGTGTCCACAGGGGCTGCTGCGATGGAGCTGGGGAACATCTCGAAGCCCACGTACGGCCCTGGCCTCGAGGCGCCGGGGAGCAGCACGCCGGGACTGGTGACAATGGCACACGGCTTCCTGCGGCTGGTGCAGCCCAACCCCCTGCCCACAGGTGGGTGCATGGCGGCGGGGGCTGCCCGTGGTGTGGGGGGCTGCCTGGGGCTGCAGGGTCCCCGTTAAACATGAGCTCTCCTGCAGTGCTGACTGTCCATCCAGCATTTAAACCCTGGGGTAGTGGGTGAAGAGGGATGTGGCCGGGGTAACCAGGAGTGGGATCCTGAGAACTGCCAGCTGTGTCCTGCTTGTGTCCCGTAACACTATCCTAGCTGGGCCCCAGGACAGGCATTAGTGGCAGTGTCACCTTGCGAACTCCTGTCCCATCCTCCCTCCAGGTATCTTAATCCTAGGCCCCCAAAAATGTGCAGAGCAAACCCCACTCCGCCTGCAGTGTCTTTGCCTGTCCTGCATCCCTCTGTGCGTGCTGGGACCTAGGGCAGTGTTCCAGTGCCAGTGGCAGCACTGTGTGCTGACCCTGTGCACTGCCCTGCTTTTGTCTTGAAGCAGCTGCAGGTTTGCACAGGTGATACCAGGACCCTGCAGCTGCTCGATATTCATGGGGCAAGTGCTGCCCACCTGGAGGGAAATGCCACTCTGGCTGCTGCCACTTGTGCTTCCTCCCTCATGAGCTTCAACCTTTGCTCATGATTGCTGGCAAAGGTGTGGGTGGCACACATGGCTTTATGGACTTGTGTCTCACAGACGCCAGGGTACAATCAGTGGCCCCACGGGCCATCAAGGCTTGTCATGAGGGCATAGGGCACAGGCAGGGAGAGCCCTGGAAAAAGGGGCAGTGTGGTAGTGGGCCTTTGCCGCAGTGCTCATTCCTCACTGGCAGTGCCCTCGGGCATCTGTGTAGGGCTGGGTTGCAGGAGGGCAGCCCCAGGGCAGTGTTCCTTATGCCCAGTGCATGAGGAGCCCTCTTGTTCTGTGGAGCCTTGAGAGCCTGGGGGCTGGCAGCACTTTTCCTGGGTGTAAAAATGCTGCACGATGTGATGGCTGGGGAGGGCAGCTGCAAGAATAATGCCATTCTCAGAGCTGGTCTGAGCTGCAGGTGATGGCTCAGGCTGGGAGTGTCTCTCTGGCGTGAGCAGGGTCTGAGGCCCTCTTGGATAGCCCCACAGGGCCCCCAGCATCTGCTCACCGCCCTCTGTGCTTCTTGTCTTCCAGACCTGTTTAATTTTGGGCAGCCCCAGAGCAACTTCAGCCAGGAGGACATCCATGAGGTGAGCAGGTACCTGTGGAGGGGGGTGCCAGGAGCCCCAGACCACTGGATGCTGGTGGGTGCTGCTCTGAGGCTGAGCCCTGGATGCCGGGCAGCAGCAAGGGGAGGTGTTCTGCTCCCTGGGGGGACCCATTTTGTCTGTTTGGGTCTGAACAGGGTGCGCAGAGCTGAGGAGCCTTCAGGGGCACCAGTGTTGACTGCCTCTTATTCTTCCTATCCCAGCTGCTGCTCTACGAACTGGGTTTCCTCATCTGCGCGGCCATTGGAATCGTCCTCATCATCCTCGTGCCGCTGGTGGGATGCTGCTTCTGCTGCTGCCGCTGCTGCGGGAACTGCGGGGGCCGCATGTACCAGAAGCAGGGCCGGCGGATGGGCTGCCGGCGCCGGGCGCTCTGGTCCTCCGTCCTGCTGGTCTCCGCTTTCCTCCTGTGAGTGCGCTGGCCGGGAGGCTCCGGATGGAACCCAGGGGTGGCTGAAATGCTGGCGCTTGGCGGCCGAGCCAGGAAGCTGCCATTGTTCACAAGTAGATCCCGGCACGGCGGGACAAAGGAGAGGAAGCGGCGGCGGTGGGAAGCTGGCCCCGGGGGGCTGCGCATTGGCACCGAGCAGACCTTTCCCGACAGCTGCCCCACGGCTCACCGGGCTCCCTCGTGCCTCAGTTTCCTGCGTTCCTCCTCTGCGGTCCCTCCGTGCAGGGCACTTGCTGGGATGCACTGGAAGCAGGGGTCACTGGTGTGCTCCAGACCCTGCGGGCTGGGGTCTGTGTGGGTGGATTTGGAGGGTGCTGGGGCAGAGCACAGGGACTGAGCTCCCCCCATGCTGACCCTGCCACCCTTCCCTTGTAGGGCTGGTGGTGTCTGTGCCCTCATCAGCAACGCCCGCTTCTCCCAGGCTGTGAAGAGCACCTTCACCAATGTGAACAGAACTCTGGATGACGTCCACACCTACGTGGCCTCCATTCCCCAGGCATGCATGGTTCCCCTGCCACATCCTGGGGGCCAGGCGGGAGGAGCAGCCCAAACTGCCCTCTGGGGCGGGAGGGACAACAGAGGGGATGGCAGCAGAGAGGGGTCCCCACTCTCACTGACACCACATCTGTGTCCCTACAGGAAGTCGGTTTTATCATCAACAAGAGCGATGTCCCGCTGGACCACGCCAACCGCAGCCTCCAGGGTGAGGGCTGGAACATCCCCATGGATGGGGATCCGTGGAGCATACCCATGGCCCTGTGGCGAGTTGCTCCAGGGTTGGGGCAGTCTTGGGCAGTGGGGGTGTTGTGTGGGTTTACCTTTCTGCCCTGTGGACCCCTGCACTGGTTCTTACGGGAATGTCTTAAGGGACTGGGTCTGGAGGCTCTTCCAAGCTCCATCTCTGCTCCAGTTGCTGCTTTTCCCCATCCAGGCTCCTCTCTGGGAAGGGTGATGCAGGTGATGGGAGGGTGGGGATATCCCCATTGCCCCCCTGCCTGGGGCATGGGTGAGGGAGGGGTGCTGGTGGTGTCAGGGTTTTCACCAGCTTTCCTGCAAGCCCCAGGACCTTGCAGGGATCCTGACATTGACTCCACCTCCCATCTCTGCAGACATTGGGCCCAAGCTGGGCAGTATGATCTCCTCACGCATCAGGAGCAGCACGGACGGGGCTCTGGGATCTCTCCAGAGCCTCTTGCAAGGTACTGGCCCCATCCCTGGGAGCTGGCAAGGGACTCAGGGGGATGCTGGAACCAAGAGATGGGCTGGGTGCATGTTTGGGTAAGACTCTCTAGGAGGTGGATCCTTTTGACCTCCCAGCCACACCTGGGGCAAGTGCCGTGACTTTGGGGGTGCCCCTACGTTGCATTTTTTCATGAGTTCCTGAGGTTCAGCTGGGTGAGAACGAGTCCCTGCCACAGGGACAGGATGAGGCCCTGAGCTCCCTGCTCTCTCCCCAGGTATGAAGACGCTGAACGATACCTTTGGCAACATTGCCATCGGCCGCTCAGACCTCGAGGAGCTGCAGAGCAACTACAGCCAGCGGTTGGTGAGCCTGCGGGAGGAGCTCAACCACACCCTGCAGAGCTGCGGCAGTCCCTGCAGCCGAGTGTCCCTGGACGGGCTCGCCTTCACCACCAACTTCAGCACGGTGAGGAGGGGCAAGGTGCGGGTGAGGGGCCCCAGCAGCCCCTGCCCCAGCCCCCACAGCTCCCTCACCCCTGATCCTCTCACAGATCCCAGGTGTGGAGCAGCAGCTGAAGGCACTGCAGGAGGTCTCTGGCTCAAACATAGAAAGTGATTTAGAGGAGGTAAGGGCTGTCTCCTTCACCCAGGCACAAAGCTGGGTGCTCCTGCAATTGGCGGGGCTGTGCTGATGGGGAGTGGGTTGGGAAGAGCTCTGTCCGGAGTTCAGTGCGTGACATGGAGGGAAGGGCTGGCCAGAGGACTGCTGGCCACTGGTAGGGTGGACTGGGTGCTCTGGGGAGCCTGGCTGTCCTGTGCTACTAGGATCTGGGGACAAGAGGATGTGCTGCTCAGCCATGGATTGCAGGCAGGGATGTGAGTTTCATGCTGTGCTCCCTTGGATGCAGGTTAACAAAACACTGGACACGATTCCTGAGAAGGTGCAAGAGCAGTCCCAGGAAGTGGTGGCAGGTAAGCAGGGCTTTGTGTACTGACTTCTCCCTCTTCTAGGGTTCCCGCCTCCCTTTTCAAGCCATTCTTTCCTGGAGGCCTTCCCTGCAGCCTTGGCTGTCCCCAGGTGCCATCATGCCAGTGTCATCCTTGGCCATGACTGCCACTTTCCTATCCTTTCTGAGTCTCCACTGCCCTGCAGGACCTGGGCAGCAGCTCACAGTGTCAGCATGTCCCTGTTCCTTGCAGAGAGCCAGGACCAGCTGGCCGTCATCAGGCAAGAGATCAGAAGTTTGCAGGACAAGTTGCCGGTCCTCGGCAACTCCTCGGATGTGGAGGAGAAAGTTGGGGCCTTTGTGAACGAGGCCACATCGGCACTGGAGGTGTACAGGGAGCCGATCATCGCCTGGGATGGGCTCAGGTGGGCGAGGGGCTGCGGCTCCATTGTCTGGAGAGTTTTAAGGCTCCTGCTCCTCCAGTTGCTGGAGGTGGGGTCTTGCTGGTAATCAGAGTGTCACACATGCCCCTTCCCTGTGGTGGTGTCTGGGACCTTTTTTCCTTTCCATGAAGGCAGCCGGTGGCCTGACTCCTGCCCTTTGTCTTGCCCCAGGTTGATCGTGTGCACCCTCCTGTGCTGCATGGTGCTGCTGGTGGTCCTCTGCAACGTTTTTGGGCTGCTGCTGGGGCCCCTGGGGCTGAAGGAAGGTGTGCTGCCCACACAGCGCAGCAGCCTCTCCGACGCTGGCGGGAACTTCTTCATGGCGTGAGGCTCAGTGGGCTGCCAAGGACGTGTGTGGGAGCGGTGGGATGGGTGGGCAGGGCTGGCCTGGGAATGCTCCAGCTCCTAAATCATCATTTTAGTGCAGCTAAATGGCCTGCCCCATGGTGACTCCCCGTGCAGGTGGTAAATTGAAGGTCAGAGGTGGTGCTGGTGAGAGGCATTCCAGGGGAGCCCGTTTGCCCCGTGAGGCGAGGGCTGGCAGTGTGTGCGTGGGTCCTGCGGCTCTGCGGGGGAGTGCTGGCTTGCAGAGCTGTGGGAAGCTCTTCTGGAATCCAGGCTCCAGGGCAGAGCCCAGTCCTGCTCTGGGGTCTGAAGGCAGAACAAAGACGAGCTTGTGGGAAGGGCGGTGTTCCCACAACTGTGGGATGAGGGGTGTGCAGCCCCTGGGCTCTGCGAGCTGGGGGCAATGCCAGCGTCAGTGCTGGGCCACAGGGCTGCCAGTGCTGATTGCTGATGGCATTTCTGTCCCGGCAGAGGGGTTGGCTTCAGTTTCATCTTCTTCTGGCTGCTCATGCTGCTGGTTATGATCATCTTCGTGCTGGAGGGGAACGTTTACATGCTCTTCTGTGAGTCCTGGCGCAACCAGCAGCTCTTCCAGGTAAGCTTGCTGTGGGGAAACAGCCCTGCCTGGAAATACTGCTTCCTAAATGAGGGCTGCTGGTGGAGCAGAGGCAGCACTAGCCATTTAGGATGCTCTTCCAAGGTGCTCCTCTATGTCTAGTTTCTCCATCTCTTTCCTTGCTCTTAGCTCCTGGACACCCCCGGCAAGATCCCTAACTTCAATCTCTCAGAGCTGCTGGGTGACAGAGCAAACTTCTCAGAGATATACAGGTGGGTCTCAGCCCTGGCACTGTGTCTTTGGCGGGGGTAGAGCTGCTCAATGCCCTCAGATGCTCTCCAGGAGCAGGGCATCTTGCCCTACCTTCCCAGGCTGTGGGTAGGCACTGATCGCAGGCAAGGAGCAAGGTGTAACCTGCGTGCACAGGTGAGGACGTGCTCCTGGGAGGGAGAGGCCCTCACCTGCCCTGTTTTCAACCCCATGCCCCCATCCTGCAGGCAGTGCCAGCAAGATGCTCCCCTGTGGCAAGCTCTGCACTTGAACCAGAGCATATCCCTGGATGAGCTCTTGAATATCAGCCAGGTGAGCACGGGGCTGCCAGGGTCTTGAGGGCAGGGATCCAGACCAAGGGCTGAGGGGACAGTGAGAGGCCAGCACGTCCCATCATGGCCTCCTTTGCTCTCGCAGTACACAGGAGATATCTCCACAGCTTTTAAGAAGATGAACATCACCCTAAGCTCCATCTCCCTGCTCAGCCAGAGCCAGAAAGACCTGCTGCTGAACGTCAGTCAGGCCATACAGCCCCCCAACTTCACCCTCACGCTGGAGCAGGTGTGCTGGGTGCAGCCTGGTCTTGGGATTGAGGGGTGGGGGTTGGATGTGGGTTGAGGAGGTCTGCTGCTCTCCCCTTTTCACTGCTGTGGGAGTCCTCTGCCATCTGTGTAACCCGTTAGGGTAACAAGGCACATCCTCTACCCAGAAGGCCCTGGCTCCACTCTGCCCCACAAAGAAGGGGTATAGCTCCCCTCGTGAACCCCATTCCTCATTCTCATGGCTCTGTCTCTTCCAGCTGGATCAGAACATGACCCAGAGAAGCCTCCTGGATCTGGCTGCAGAGTTGGAGCGGCTGGCAGAACAAGTGGTGAGAGACCTGGACACTCCAGGGCCGTGGCCACCCTGTCCCCAAAGCCACTGATTGCAGGGCTCCTCTGTGCCTGCCTGGGTGTTGAGGGGAGGCCCTTTACTCTCAGCCAGCTCTTTTTCCCAGCCTGGCCCACCATGTGGCTGTGGTGAGGCACAGAGTGGGCACTGCTGACCACAGCTCTTCCAGGACACGGACGTGAAGAAGGACCTGGAAGATAATGCTCGCAGCCTGAGGGAGCTGGAAAAGGAGATGCAGGCGAGCTTCTCTGGGCCACTGGTGAGCAATGCTGGGGGATGTCCTGGGGATGCTGGGTTGGGCTTCCTTTGTCTTGTTTGAGCTGTGGGGTCTGCATCTCTGACCTCCCCTCTCTCCGTCCCCAGCAAAGTCTGAAGGAGAACATCCACTCAGCGCAGAGTGGGGCTGCCCAGCTAGAGGTAAGCTGCACAAGGGGCGTGCATGCCAGTCCTGGGCACCCTGAAAAGCACCCTTGAGGTCCTGCAGTGGAGGTGGTGGGGCTAACCTGTAGTCTGAGGGGCTGCTGGGGGACTCTTCATATACTGCAGGGGCTCATGGGGTAGAGGGAGGGAGGCCATGGACCCTGCCAGGCACAGGCTCCCTCCACCCCAGGTACTTGCACTACCAGCATGTGACTGCTGGGAGTACCACGGCTGTGAGAGGCTGTGCCCCTGGGGTTGCTGCTGTGCAGGGCTGGTGAAATGCAGAGACCGCACTTAGCTCACACTGCTGAGAGCACCTTTTACTTCAGGGACAGACAACAGCTGCGCTGGACAAAGCCAACAAAACCCAGGAGTTCCTGGAGAGGGAGATACCAACCATCATCAAGAATGTGAGCTTGCCTTACCCTGCTGCCAGGTCACACGGACCAGACCCCCTCACCAAGACCTCCCTCTGCACAGGGAGTTCACCTTCCCTGTGTCTCCTGCACTCCTGGGTGCCCCCTTCCCTTATGGCATCCCTGGCAAGGGACTGGGGTGGGGTGAAGCATTCAGCCCTATTGCTGCTGGGCTGAGGTGGTCTGAGACTCCTGATCCTGACATGGAGGGGACATGGAGCACGGAGGGGGCTGGTGGTGCCCCATCTCCACTCTGTGCTTGCCCCTCCAGGAGACCTGGGCTTTCCTGGAGCAGCTGCTGGATTTCTTTGAGACCTACGTTTCATGGGCCAAGAGCAGGGTAAGCTGAGCCTTCCTCAGTGAGGTGGAGAGAAGGGGTGAATGAGCTGCAGGGCTTGCTGGTTGCTGACATGCTGTCCCCACTGTGTCCCCAGGTGACACAAGATGTGGCACGTTGCAAGCCCATAGCTCAGACCATGGATAATGTGGAGGCCATTGGCTGTGACTATATCATGGACTCTGTGGTGAGTGGGGCAGCGGTGTGTAGAGTGACACGCATTGTGGGGTGGCAGTGAGGTCCTCTTGTCCTCCTCAAGCACAGGATGAGGGATGTAGGGAAGGATCAGGGATGCACAGGATGAGGGATGCACTGAGCAGTGCTCAGCTTCTGCCCAGCATGCTGTGGCTAACAGGAAAGGCCAGGCTCTGGGAAGGAGTGGGTGGTCACTGGGGAATGCTGGGAGCAAAAGAGATGCTCCCAGTCACTCTCTGGACCTGATGGCTCTTCCTGCACCCCATGCAGAATGGCTTCTGGTTCAGCCTGGGCTGGTGCACCTTGTTCCTGCTGCCCAGCATCATCCTGGCTGTCAGACTTGCCAAGTTCTACCGTCGCATGTATATTGCTGATGTGTACAGGTGAGGAGCAGCCCCGCCCCCTGTGACTACACTGGGGCTGGGGTCCCCCTGTCCCTTCATGTCCTGTGATAGCCGTGGGGCTCATGCTAAAGTAACGTGGGCTGGGGAGAACCTGAGAGGTGGCTGGAGACCCTCAGCCTCTGAGGATGGGTGTACCTGACCCTATATAGTTCACCACAACAGATGGGGATGTTGTGGAACTTTTCTCTGCCTGCTCTGACCCTCCTGTTTGGGCAGACAAAGGTGCATCCCCTTTGGAAGAAGGAGCCTGGCAGGGCTGCAGCCCCAGCCTGGCTTGAGCCCACCACCTGACTCTCTCTGTTTTGCACCATTTTTGTGCTGGAGCACTGGCCTGGGAGCAGAGCTGGATGTTGTGCAGAACGCAATGTGCTGCATTGTTGGTGGCATTGCCACGAGGGTGCAGTGCTTGCTCACATGCCTGTGGCCACCAGTGTCCTGGGGCTGCCCCTCAGCCCTCTGGGACACTCTGCTCAGCAGCTCCAGTGCAGGCACTGACCCCTGAGGGTAGTGCACAGTTTGTGGTTGGATTTCCAACTCCTGACGGCTACATCATGGCCCTGTGGTGCAGCTGCTGTGCTGGGGGTTCCCCAGCTCCTGCCACCCGTCTTAGCTGGCTGGAGACATGGGCTCAGCTGCCCAGGAACCTCAGGGAGCTGAAGCTGAGGCATAGGGAGCTGGGTGCTGCTGAGCTGCGGAGTGTGGGGCCCTGCTCTGCCTGCCTGGGGAAGGAGCACTCATGCTGTGGGGGCCTGTAAGAGCCTACACTCTGTTCAGATCAAGGATGGAGTGGGACCACAGCACCCTGAAGCCCATGTGCTCTCCTTTTATGACTCATGGGAGTCCTTGTCCTACCATGAGATGCTGGGCTGTCCCACAAAGCATCTTGTTGCCCCACTAACACTGTCCCTTCTTTTTTCTCCCCTCTAGGAATGAAGACTTTGAGATGTAAGCTACTTACACTGCCCGGTCCACTGTGTGGGGTGGGGGCAGCTCCTGTAGTACAGAGGGAGGGGGTGGGGACCAGGGTGAGTGCAGCCCAAGGAGTGTGCTGGTACCAGGGGATGCTGTGAAGGTGGGACTTCTGCAATGCACGCAGTTGTGGCATCCCCTATCATCTCCCCACACTCCTACATCTGGAGGTGCTATGGATCCTAGTCTCCCAAGCTGGAGGGTTTGGGGAAGCTGTCTCCATACCCTATTTCCTGTGGGACTGGGATGATATTTGACTATCCCAGTGCATCCTGAGCTGTCCCTTGCTCCCCTCTGTGGCTGGGGGTGACATATGTAATCTTGATTTTGCAGGCCACCAACATTCAACTCCTACAAAATCCCCAGACCTTCCACAAGGCATTAGCTCCCCTCACCCACAGATGGAGGAGGAAATGGACAGACCCCCTCACTTGAAAAATGTGATTATTTATTTTGCAGGCCCTTTTCTGCCTCTTTCTAAGACTGTAATTTTTGGTGTCAAACAATAAATGGTGTGTTTGTGTGCACTGTGGGATGTGACTGTGCTCCTCAGATCAAGTCTGCAGGGCTAGGGGCTGGCACAAGCTGAGGCTGTGCCTGGGAGCAGAGGGCTCTTTCTGGTGTTCCCAAGTGTGCTCTGCCCCCAGCCTGCCTACAGATCGATACAGGATCACTGCTCAGCGTCACCAAGACTAGGTGACGTTCCCCTCACTGGGCAGCCCTTTGCACCTCTGACTGGGTGAGGGCAAAGTCCCTCCCTGGGACAAGGCACGCAAAGAACCTCCTGTCCACGAAGTACCACCCCAAGCTGTCCCCGGGACATGAGCACTTCCCTCTGGCAGCCCTAGTATGTATCATCTGTGGATTGCCAGTGAGTTTATGGGGTGCCTGCAGCCCCCACCTCCTTCCCTCTCAAGATATGGTGGCATGGGTACTTTGTGTGCCCACCCCCTGCACAGGAAGAGCTGGATGCACAGATAAAGCAAGGGTGACTTGGTCTAGAGCCTTGGGAGAGTTCAGGTATTGCTGTGTGCCGCTCCTTGGTGCGAGTGCAGGCACCATCCCAAAAGCCGTGTCAGGCACAGGGGATATACGTGAGCAGCTTGAGTCATTTCCTTTGTTGCAAAGTCCAAGTTTCTCTGGAGCACAGTGAGAGGGCCAGGCCGGACAGCTCCCCCTCCACTACGTGCATCTCTTTTTATTGCTCTTTCCACTTGCCTTCAGATCTAATTGGCTGTTTTTCCGTTGGGCTTTATCTGAAGCTTCACTGGCCGTACCTCCTGCAGTGTGTGACTCAGAGAGATCCCTGCGCTTGCCTATCAGTCAGCTGGATCTGGCCTTCAGATTGGTTTGGCCCCTGCTTCCCCTAGAGACACCCACCCTTCCCGGTTCCTGGAGTGAGATATCCAGCACCCCCTTGGAAAGCATTCAGCTCAGTTTTGTCCCATTTTTCTCTGCCGTGGACCCTCAGCCTCCAGAATTCTGACTACTTCCTGTTTGTCTAGGGCCCATACATAGAAACTTCTCCCCCCACGCCTCAGGCTGTCCCTACTGCATCATGTTCCTCGCTTCCTCTTCTCTTGCCGTGCCTCGGGGATGCCAGCTCACACAGGACTGCTGCTGGCTTCAGCTTGCTGGCATTGTGGGCGTTCTTCCCTGCTCTGCTTTCTCTGCAGAGCCAGGACTAGAAGGTAGGCAGGCTGACCCTCATTCACTGTGTCACTGTGGCCACCTGCATCCAAACCCAGCCCTGGAACTGAAGATATCCCCCCAAAAATGACTGCACAGCCTTTGCCAAGCTGTGGGGCTTGCTCTCAGCAGCTCCCCCTTCAGTGCAGCTCCAAGGGCAGTGTTCCAACCCCTGGGGCCATGGCTCTAAGAGCTGCTGGGGCTCATCCATCATCCTCCTCCCAAGCAGCCATGGGAGGTGGGTGAAACCAGCGTCAGGCACCGACAGCAGCTGCCTGGAGAGGAGGCAAGGACAGCTCATTACAAAATGCCCACAGCAGATGCCACCAGCTCTCCTTTCAGGCCACACTCCCTCTGCTCACGTGTGTGGCAGCTGCCAGAGTGAGAGGGAAACTCACAGTACCTCATGGCCACAGCACAATGCCCCTCAAGGAAGGTCTCATCAATAACCAGCCAGTCTCTAGGGAACCATTGCAGCAGTTCCTCTTCCTCTTTGCCAGGCCTTTTTTCACCACAGGGACTTTCCACAGCCAAGCCCTTCTCCAGGGGAGACCCTGCCACATCTTTACAGTGGTTTCACAAACAATAATCTCTCCAACGGCAGCTCTGACACTGTGCCTAGAGGCAGATTTTGCTGGGCCAACCGTGTGCTCTCTGTTGCTAGTTTTCCTAAAAAAAATAGACAATTTGCAGCTCTTGAGAAAAAAAAATCCTCCCTTCCTCAACTCTCTGTTGGGCCCGGCCCCAGCCACGCAAGGCCAGGCTGGCCCTTTCCTGTGGCACACATGCTCCAGCCTGCCTGTGCAGACTCCTGCCTCTGTGGCTTCATAGTGGTAAGCAGCTGAGTACCACAGCAGGAACGGGCTATCTGGGCATGCTCTACGAGCCCAGCTGTACCAGCTGTGAGCCAGGCTGGGCACCACCACAGCGATGAGCCTGGCCACTTTTCACCAGAGGCAAAACAAGATTGCCCTCCTCCTGAGGGTGTGTATACTCTCATGACATCCACCACCACCTCAGCAATGCTTTAGGAACTTTTATTTTAAAAGGAGTCTGTCTTCCACACTTAAGACCACTCTCAAGAGGATTAACAGAGGTGAATCTTCTGCAGCCCAACAAGGCAACAGACAGCTCTTTTACAGCACAGCCCAAAATGCAGGGGCAAAGGCACAGCCAGGGTCTCCCTCCTGGTGGAGGGGGCCAGGCACTGGGCACCTGAGGGAGTGGAACCTGGATCTTCCCACACAAAGTTACACTGATTTTGCAAACAGAGGCACAATATGAGCCAGACAACCCTAACAAAGCCCCTTTGTATGCAAAGGGCAAAGGTAGAGGAGATGGGAACAGAGGGCCCGGTTGTCCTGCAGCATAATTGAAGCTTCCACAAAGGAAAGGGAAAGGCAGGGCCAGCCCCAAGCTCACACAGGCTGCTGCAAGCTTCTCAGCTCAGAAGAGAGTTTGGGTACTGTCTGGGACGCAGAGATAAGGGAATTAGGCTGCTCTTTTCAGCTAAGTAGCTGCAATCAGTCACAGCCACAGGACTGATCCCAGAGGAATTGTGGCGAGACAACGCGTGGAGTGCTGCAACTACCAGCATGTGTCCTGGGACCCCCCAGTGCCATGGAGCTGTGCCACACTGGCATTTAGCATCTGACTGAGCCCAAAGCAGCAGGACTCAGTGAGCCAGCTGCAAGCAACATGCCCTGTTTGTCACAGGCAGAGCTCGGAGGTACCACTCGACTCACTGAGCAGAGAATGGGGGTGAAAGACTGTGTATTCCTGCCTACCACTCCACCACCAGTACTAGAGGATCAGGGAAGTAGAAGTGGAGTTAAAAAGGAGCCAAAACAAACCAAAAACAAAGTGCTTTGGGAAGGGAGCAGTTCTGTAGTCCTGTAGTGCAGCCAGTGTTTTCATCTGCAAATGCACCTGGCATTTGCTCCTCCACTGGCACACACACAATTGCACTTGCTAGGAATAATAAGGAAGCCTGCCCTGGTTCAGAGGAGATCCCCCAACCCCAGCCACCCAACAGCACAGCCTCCTTATCATCTTTGAGATGCTGCTGCAGGGATGCTTCAGAAAGGAGCAGGCTTCTGTACTGCCAGCACAGGTAGGATTTCCCTTCCTTGTGCACCCAGGGCTTGGGATGACACTGTCCTTCCCCCCTTCACACGCTGTCATCCTGTAGCAGTGCTGAGGGCGAGGAAGTCCTTGCCATGGATGGCTGAGAAACATCATCAGCCACTGCTTTTGAGGGGATTTTGTGCTCTCGGGGTGGGGCAGGAGGGGGGAAGGTGATGCTCTGCAGGGCATCCGAGTACATCTCGTCCTGGACACTGGGACGCTGCACAACCCTTTGCAGCAGTGGCTTAAGCAAGCCCACAGTCAGCTGGTTCCCCTCGCTGGAGAAAGGCACTGGGTCCTCCTGGGAATGAGGGAGGTGCTGCAGGACTGCGGTGAGGATGTCTGAGGCGGTGAGCTCAGCGGGGCACAGCGGCCACAGCCTGTCCAGGTAAGGGTCCAGCTCCCGGTGCCGGGCAAACTCAGCCAGCAGTGTGATGAATATCTCCTTGTTAAGCAAGGGGCTGAGTTTGGAGAACTTCTCTGCCACCTCTACCACCCGCTGCCACTGCTTCAGACGGATGAGAAGGTGCAGAGCTTGCAGCACGGCCTTAGGCCTCTTGCTGCAGAGCAGCAGCTCCAGCTCCATCTCACAGTCTGCCTCGCCGTGTTTGTTCTTGCGGGCCAGCACTCCCAGGGCTCTCTTGTACAGTGGCACCCGGCCCTCTGGGCCCTCCTTGCTGCTGTATGACCAAGAGCTGCTAACGTACTGCTGGGTCAGCTCCACAAAGCTGGGCAGCCACTTGGGTTTGAACCTCAGGAAAGAGGCGCAAATGAGCTCAAAGAGCGGGACCATCCCATTCTGACCCACCTCCTCCAGCTGCGGCTGACACAGGACCTTCTTCCACACCTCTGGGGTGGCCCTGGCTACCAAGAGGCCATCCCCATTCTGCTGCAGCTGCAGGCAGCTCCTCATGGCCTTCCAGGCAGCCTTGGGGAAGGAGGCAAAGACAGAGTTCAGATAGGCCAAGTTGTCCTTGTCCATGTCAGACTGCAGAATGCGACTGACCTCCTGCTCCACCAGCTCCTTGCAGTAGCTTTCCACCTCGCTCTCTGGGGCACACACCACACAAGCCTTGAGGAGCTCCAGGCTCATGTAGCTCTGCAGCTCCAGGCTCATTGTGCTCAACAGCTTGGTGTAAGTGTCCTGTAGGCCTTGGGCTGGCTTCTGCTTCTGGTGGAGGCTGTGCTGCAGGATGGCAGCGAGGACCACAGGAGCCTGGAATGTACCACCTTTCTTCAACTTCTCCACTGTCAGCTTGGAGCTGCTGAGGCTCCTCCTCTGGTAGTATCTGCAGGCCTCCTCAAACACCATCTCCACCAGGCACGGCTCAGACCTGCTGCTGTCCTCGGGTTTGGGAAAGCTAAAGCTGTAGATGCCAGTCTGACAGAGGAGCTGGATACCATCGTTTTCTCCCTGTGACTCCAGGAAATGCACCTCCCTCATGCTCAGGACTTCCTTTTCTACAAGCCTTCCACTGTTCTGGTCGACAAGGTACAGAACTCCAGCCAGCACACAGGCCAGGATGCTGCCAAAGGTCTTTAGCTGGACAGGACTCTCCTGGGTCAGAGGGCCACCCTCCAGATCAAAGATATGCCTCTGTGTCCCATCTGGCTCCACGATACTCACAGAACCCTTTGTGCTCACCAGCAGCAGACCCCCACTGTTGGACACAGTGGAGGTGTGAACGTCCAGAGGTGAAAAACCTGAGAGAAGGCCCACAGAACCCAGCAGCAGCTTCCTGAAGTCTGACTCGCTGCTGGAGCGCAGCACCTTGCTGTGAATGAAGCCTGCAGAGGGGGCTGCGATGGTGAACTCTGCCTTCTCTGGATGCCAGATAAGGAGGAATTTGGAAGTGGTGGCAGAGCCGGCAGCAGCAGGCACTAGGAAGACGTGTTGTAGAGAGGCCAGGACCTGGTACTCGGGGCTGTTGTGCAGGACTATCCTCACAGTGCCCAGCCGCACGCCCTGCTCCTGCACCTCCAGAGCACGGGCACAGACACAGAACCTGAAGGCACACTTGCTCATGTCCGAGTGAGCACCCAGCGGCGGCCTCTCCTCACACCACACCAGGCTGGCTCCCTGGCTGCACACGGAGACGATTCGCGCCCGGGCACCCTGGCAGAGCTCCAGTGTCTGCAGCAGCTGCCAGCCCACGGCCACCACAAAGTGCCAGACCTCGGTCCGGCCGTGTTCCCACACCACGGCCAGTACCCAGGAGCCCAGTACCACAGGGCTCTGCAGGAAGAGCAGTCCCACAAGGGCTGGCTGGGGCGGCTGCCAGCTCCTCTCCAGGTCGGCTCCAGCGATGCTGTGGCGCTGGAAGGCCACGACCCGCGGCAGGGTGGGAGGCCGGCTCTTCTGCAGGAGCAGGAGATGCTGCCCGTCGGGGCTGCACTGGACGCGGCTCGGCTCTTCTCCGCGGCACAGCAACTCCCGCAGCCAGTGGCCTCGGCTGAAGTCACTCAAGTCGGAGACCT
>VXBU01011898.1:406801-582391 GCA_013400315.1 Bombycilla garrulus
GGCTCCGCGGGGCCGGCGCGCTCCCCGCCGCGAGGGGCCTCGCCGGGCAGCGGCACCCCGTGCCGGGGCCGCTCGCTTCCCACCCCGGTTAGCCGTGGGAGCGGCCGCACGCAGCCCGTGCAGCGGGAGGTGCTGCTCCTCTCCAGCCGGTAACGCCGCGGTGCCCCGGTGCGTGCCCCGGGTGCCGGCCCCAAGGAGGCCTCGGGGCCTGCCGCAGCCCGGCCCTTCGGCTGCTCGTGGGCCGCGCCGTCCCCCGGCTGCTCCGGGGTTTGGGCTTGAGATAACTCCCGGGAAAAGAACGAGCGTTCGCTGGTCGTTCCAGTTATCTGGTTTACCTCACCCTTCTCCGAACACTTGTATGGGCAAAGCAAAGGGGAACAGCAAACAGTGGTAAAGCAGTGGGAACTTGCAGTGTTTATTATGCTGAAGGCAGAGGCGCTCGCTGCATGAGCAAGCTGCGGCCTCGGTCAAACCCTGTTGCATTTGTCGCTGTGACAAAGTTTGCTCCGCAGCAGAGACTATAATCTGAATGTATGATGAGGGCCAGTTAGGGTGAGCAGGTGGGTGGAATATGCAAAGCAATGAGATAAGCTGAATCTTTGCGATACGTGGTGATTTCAGTTCACCAGGTGTTTGAGCTCTGGTAGGAAGCATGATGAAAATGCAGAAGAGGAATTTTGAGGGGAGGAAAGGACAGCAGTTTGGCTTTCCAGTAATAATAGGTTGTTCCACTGTGTCATTTATGCACTTTTTCTGTGTGCAAAGAGAAACTGTGGGCAGTGTATATACAGTGTAAAAATGTTGAACAGTTATTGGCTAGCATGCACAAAGGGAACAGCGGGGCTTTAATGAGCTGCTGGGTTAAGCATTCATCTGCTCCCTCCCCCTGCTAACACACCAGGCAGCCATACAGACATCCCTTAGAAGGGGAAGGGTCAGCCTCTGCTGCTCAGAGTAGCTATATTCTGGCTCCCTATTTTTGAGGTTTTTTTTTTTTTTACCTTACACCTTTTAGTGTTTGTGTTTTAACTCCTGAATACTTATGCTGCTGATGGTCTATATCTCAAAAACTCTGCAGCTCCACCTTTCTTATCTTGGCATGACTTTACTGTGCTTTATGTTCTTAGAACGTAGCAGCTACCTCAGAAGTCAGAGCCGAGGTTGTGCAGCTGCACTGTGTTCAGCATGGGCCTTGGATCCACAGCACCAGCTGAAGCCATAGAAAAAGGGCAGGGGAAGGTTACAGGGAGTGTTTTTCTTCAGAAGGAAGGCATTTGAAAAAGTTGGCAAGTGACATGAGCTTTTAGGTGGGAGTGTAAAGGTAATGCGGAGTAGTTCATAATAAACTATGTCAGATGGGTTCTAAAGGGCTCGAAAAGTGAAAACCCAGAGTCATTTTCTGACGTGAGAGAGCTGGTCGTGGTAGCCAGGAATACAGAGAGAAAGTGTGGTGAAATGAAGAAAAATTGCCCTGTATGAAAATGGTGTGAACAGGTGCTGGTGGAAGAATGCAACGCTTGTCTGGATGGACTTGACAGGAAGAAGCGTAGCTAGTTTAGGTGGTGTGAAGTTGATGGAGTGGGTGTTATTTTAGCTGGACAGATAGAAATTAAATGCAATTACGGATGAAGTGTTGAAATAGTAGCTCAAATGTTACTCTTTTATATCATTACTAAAGCAGGTGCAATGGGAGGTAGCATGTGGCTGTACTTGCATTAGGAAGCTGATTTTCCCTTTTTTCAAGGGGAAGAAAATAGGTCAGAAGTGGTGTAACTTTGTTGTATTATGTAGAAGCATCTACACTGCTCTGAGCGGGATGGAAGGAATTTTTACTAAAAATATATATATACTGCCATTGTACTGAGGGTTGTTGCTTTCTACTGCAGAAAAATAAGTAGGATCTCTATGGGTTTTTTGTCATCAGCACGCCCTCAGAATGTTTCTCATTACATGCTGCCTGAAGGCACCTGGAAATTCTGCAGTATAGATCCAAAGCTTGTATACTGTGTTACTGTTTCCCTTGCTGGGGGGTTGAGCACCTTACAGTTGTAGAGGAAGGCACCGTTTGAGAAGTTTTTATTCCAGCCGACAGTATACAAGTTGTAAATAATGGATGGAATATAAAAGAAGTGTGGATGAGCTTGCACAAGCTGTAACTGCCAATGTGAGAGTTTGTCGAGAATAAGCTGCAAAACGGCTTATGGTAGAAATTTGGCCAATCATGGTTGCTAAAGCCTTGACAAAATCTAGCCCTATGTGTTCTTGCTCTCTTTGTTTTTCAGTAGTTGTCTGCTGGCCTGCTGATAGATGGTCCTGGGGGTTTTAATAGAGGAGCTGGAACTGGGTCTAGGCATCCCTATATACTGGGGTTCATAAATTCTTGTGCTGGGTGCAGGTTGTCTGCTGCTTCCTGCGATGGTTGAGCACTGGGACCTGTGTTATAACTGCCTGTTGGTCAGGTCCAGTATTTACTCTGCAGATTCATCACGTGGATTAAGTGCAAGTGTTTCCTGGTACTTCACTGAAGAATTTAATGAGTACTTCTCTTGTAACACATTGCTTTCCATGATGGGGGCAGTTTTTGAACAACTTTCCTGTAATCTTGAGTGATATACCTGCAGAACACCTTGGAAGGCAAAGTGTGATCACACTGAGTCCCAGGTGCATACACTCAGGGAGGGGGGAGACAATGCTGGCTTTGAAGTGTTTGAACAGGTGAGTCCAATCTTTGTAGCTCTGGCAAGTCAAGGGACATTGGATCCTAAAAGCAGAAGTATCTCAGTTCTTATTCAGAGTCTTTATAAAATTGATTGAGGTTCAGGGCTTTGACATTATCAAACTAATACAGATCACATCATTTGCACAGCCTTTTCCAGGTAGTGAATAAATGATTTGCCAAGTAAGTTACATGTGAAAATACTGTTTTACATCATCTGTATTCTTTTTGTCTAGCCAAGAAGTGTTACAGTATATTTTGTGAGGGGCCCACACTGTAAAAAATACACTTACTCGTGTTCAGTTGCACATAGGGATTGTGTATGTGCATTTATAATCTTGAAAACTGTCAGGTTTGTTAGCCAAGGCAATTGAATGCAAAGTACTGAGCTTGATGGGCTGCATGCAAGATTACACAAGTTACAAGTTTTGGATCCTGATGTCATTATGGTATAGCTGTGCATTAGTGTTATCCTCTTGACAATATTTTTGCTATTAAAAGACAGTCTATGGAGTACTAATAAGTCTGTGCAGGAGCTGAGTGACAACGTGGATCATTGTGTAGCAGTTTTCAGTGTGCACAAGTCTGAGTAAATCTCAGACTCAAAATACCTGGTTCATTTTCCCTGTGGCTACTCTAACAAAGAGCTAACAGAGCTGTGTTCATCGGAATGTCATATGTGTGGTTGGAATCTCTGTTATGAATCCTGGAATGAAGCAGAAAGGAGGTGGATGGTTGGATGTGCTCATCTCTTCCTGACTGGATCAGCTGATCCTGGGGTTGATGAGATAAAGCAAGAGTCTGCCTGAACTTGTGTCTGCCATGGCTTTTATCTTCCTGCCTTTGAGCTGCCAAGACTCGTGCTCTGTCGTGTTTCCTTTTAGTTCCAGATGAAGCATCTTGGATGTGCTGCACAGCAAAGTATTTGTTGTTCTAAAAATCCCCATGTGTGTGCTTCCCTTGGCCCCGAGGGGCAATTCTCCTGTGTAGTCAGTGAATACAGCAGGATTCACTTAGCAGCATGTGTTAATGGGAATGACCTATTGACAGAATAAATTATCCATTTGAACCTAAAATGTGGAAAATGCACTGATGCTTTTTAAATGTGATGTTTAAAGGAAAATCGCTAATTATCATCAGTGTCGTTGTTTTCATAAGCTGTCATGGCATCGTGATAATTTGACACCTCTACAACTTATTTATAAATGTTTTGTGCGTGTAACTGATGTTTTCTGCAGCTGCCTGGAAGGTCTCCATTAGCAAAATGCAGTTTTCTGTTTATCTTTTTGACATCTAGAAAATGTAATTGCATAAAGTGAAAAGAAAAAAACATTTGTATGACCTGATCATCATAGGTCGTGAAACAAACACAGCGTAATAAAGCATTGGCATGAAAGGCAGGGTTTATGTTCCTCTCCTTGCTCCTCCATATGTTCATGTGTAGAATAGCAAATTATAAACAAGAACATTATTTAATCCTTGCCTCTAGCAGTTGTCTTTGTATGTGCTCTGTGCAGCTTTGTTTGAGAGAATGTGAATCCTAAGACCCATTTTGATGGAGACTAGAATTTTCACATGATCATGTGATCCTTCTGGTGCTCGCCCTTTGTGTCTTGTGGTATTTGGATTTTTCTGTCTTTCTGCAAATGTAGGAAAAGGGTTAAAATGCAGCTCTGAAAATCCAGGGACTAAGGAGAGCTTATTGATCCCTTCCCATTCACGCACACATTTGATGTGAGAACGCTGACCTAGAAGCACTGAGAGTTAGTTTATTAGTTTTGACATTGGGATTCGTTAGCTGTAATTCAATTAGAAGCACACTGATGGATGTGTTTCTATGCTGGGGCTGGCAGCTGTTTTAGGTTCAGAAACTTACAATTCTAGTAGGAAAATTGTTCTGTGCAATCTTCACTAAGATTTGTATTCCTAGGCTAAAAGTGACATCAGTCTTGATTTGGCTTTTAATAGATTTCTCAGTGTTTCCAGTTATGTTTCTAATTAGAATGATGTCTTATTTCCCTCGACAGTTTAAAAATAATGCAAAGTCTGTAAAAGAGAAGCTATCAAGATGATTGAATAATGTTTTCTTTTTTGTTTGTTAGTTAGAAACCTTTTTCCATCTTAGTTGGATACATAGACCTACTAGGCTGCGGGAATAATTTTGGTCTTTACAGAAGGTTATGGTGCAGTAGTTGCTAAGCTTTCTTCTGTCAGCATGTCTCAGGGCCCTTTCCATTCTCACCCCAGCCCATAACCAGCCAGCTGGTTCCCTTTCTGGTGGGAAGACAGCGCCTCTCTGCCTATGTAAATGTTAGCTATTCAGGTGTGAGATCTGCTGCTCCCTGTTCTACCCTTTCCCATCTTGGCAAAGCTCCTTCCCTTTGCACCTGAGGCAGGGTCTTTTGCAGGAGCATTATTTTTCCAGGCCTAAAAATGTTTTTCTGCCTTAGAACCAAGATGGGTAAAGGGATGGATGTTTGAATAACTGACTATGGAAGCCTGAGAGTCCTAGTTGAGAACATAGTTAAATCAGATACAAATTGTCTGCAATGGAAAGAATGTAAAGGAGATCTGGAACTGGTATTCAGTAATTGATGGAACTTGGTCTTTGAGGGAAAGACAGATCTAAACCTGCGTGGTTGTGGGAGGGAGTTCAGGCAGTCTGGGATTGGGGCTACATCCAAAGCTATCTCCACAGCTGCCAGCTCAGAAAGCTCTGGAGTCCTAGATTCAAAAGGTGAACCCACCTCTCTATGCATAATTTATCATGGCTGAGTGCAACTACCACAAGAGCCTGCCCATGTTTTTCTGGAGCATGGCCTCTGTGTGTGGTATGCTATTGCCATGTGTGTAATTACCTTTGGAGGTATGGGAGAAAGGCTAGGAGCTCAGGACTATGAGAAGGGATGGCATTCTCTTTCTGCTAAGTCCTTCTGACATGCTGCAGTGATGGAGGAGGTTAGAACAGTGCTAAAGCTGTGATGCTTGCCAGGAAAATCTGTGATTGCAGATAAATGTGTGTTTGCAAGGTCAGAATAGTGCTGCACTTGGTAGCATTACAGCGAGGCTGAGAATATGTGCAAGTTGTGTGTTCTGACTCGGCCCCTGGAGCAGGTTGTCTCTCACAGAAGGCTCAGGACCACATTACTTTGTGTAATGGCTCATTTTGTAATAAGAATACTATATTTTTTATGGTATAATCAGTAAGACACCAGTTAATGATAGAAAAATTCTTTGTGTTTTTAGAAAACCCTTTGCTGTCAAATGGATCATGAAATTCATCTAGTTAAAAAAAAAAATCTGTAAACTTTGTCCTCTGTGTTCCATCCTCCTCCCGAAACTGAGCCACACAGAATGCTTTTGAGGCTGGGGTTCATCTCTGGCTTGATTTGCAGCTGGCCCAGATAAGAATGCTGAGGTGCAGAGGTGGGTGTGAACAAGGGTGGCAGGAGTGCTTTATGGAGGCTTTCTTAGTGTTGGATGCAACCTCAGAGTACAAAAGTAGAATTTAAAGTGCTTTGGTAGGCAGCAAATTAAACAAATAAGAGAAGACTCAAATAGTTTCAGGAGCTTCTTGTCACCAGATGCCTTTGAGGCTTGACCAGCATCAAAAAAGACTGGATTCCTATTTGATATCAAGTATCACAATTCTTTCAATGAGATTAAAAAATTACCTTTCTAAATGTAAACTGCATTGGTCTTGATAATGAATGAATTTTTAATAGAGAAGAATAAAGACAATTTATCCATAAGAAGCCTATTCTGTTTCTGCCTGTGTGTGGACTTTTGTGTGTCTTTGAAATGGGATATATAACTAGATGGGTCCTTTGATCTGATTTCTTATCTAGTGGAGTTATAAATGCCCCTACTTACAGCTTGTGAGAGAGTGTTAGTATTTCAGTGCAGTGAAAAAGTCTTTCATGGCCAGATATGCCTTGAAGAAAAGTTCAAGTTTTCTGAGCTTTTTTGTCTGTTCTTACCTTCAGGGTATACAGCATGGCCCAGACAGAGAAGAAAGGTGGGCTGCTCCGGAAATCTTCAGCCTCCAAGAAGCCATTGAAAGAGAAAGTGGTGTTGATGTATGATGAAATTTTCACGGTAAGGAGCTGAGCATCTCTTTTTTTCTAAAGTGTTGTGGTAAATTTTCTTGGTTTGGTTTATGCTGAGGGTTTTTTTCAGTGGATTTCTTTACTCAAGGTAAGGCCTGTACAGTGTTGGCACATGCTCCAGCCTCTCCTGCTGTCGTGCAGGACTCTGTATTCTGCTCTCTTCCAAAATGTCTCCCTGTCCTGTTGCTTACCGGAACCGTACCATCTAAGGGAGGTCATGGCTTTCCCAGTATTTCTCAAATAATAACTCAGAAAATAAACAGAGGCATCCCAATTGAGAGCTGCTTCTGTTGGTCCTTCTTTTTTTGGGGAATCTCTGTAGCCAGAATTCTGCACTTTGAGACCTCTTGGTCATCCAACGGGTTCTGCTGACTCAGAGCTACCTATGATAAAGACTTTGTTAAATTCTGCTTGAATGATTTCTTTGCCCTCATGTCTGTTCCTTTTCCTTTCAGACAGAGGACCCCAGTAAATGCAACCCAAGGTTTTGGGAGGAGCTATTTCTCATGAAGGTAACAGAATGTGAACATCCTGTTGCTATTCTGCCTATGAAGTGGCAGACTGTCAGTGCAAAGACTTCTGTTTCTAAGGTGTCTGTGATGGTATAATGTGCGTGAACTGCTTCTTAACCTGACAGGTCAACCTGGAGTATCTAGAAGGCAAGCTGGAGGCTCTGGATGGGGAAGAATTAATGAAGATAAAAGATAACATCAACTGCTTGTTTCAGCACTGCATCCAGGCCCTGGGTGAGGAGCACCCAATCAGAGTGGTGAATGCATTACAGGTACCACACTGGGAGGCAGGGAATG
Source organism: Bombycilla garrulus (assembly GCA_013400315.1). NCBI lineage: Eukaryota > Metazoa > Chordata > Aves > Passeriformes > Bombycillidae > Bombycilla > Bombycilla garrulus. The sequence goes on from VXBU01011898.1 coordinate 414,436, forward strand.
CTGTCTTTCTGCTTCTGATGAGGCCATGTATTTGTTGCTGGTATCAAACACCTTTTTCTTGTTTCTTTGCTACTGAGAAGTGGTGTTGTCTACAAAGCAGGTGCTGTTTGTTGTCTGTGGAGGTTCCAAACACTGATAGTCTCTTGCTCTTGGCAGAGCAGTAGATGCTTTCAGAATTCAGGAGGATGTGATGATGGAGGATGAAGTGAATGGCAGTGAGGAGGCAAAGGGACTTGTTCGCGTGTCAGGCTGTTGGTTTGTGGTCTCAAAAGTACTTAGGCTGTGTAGCTTTGTGTTTTACTTTAACCTCTTCTCCCTCATTTCAGCTGCCTTTTTCAATTTCCATATGGGTCAAAAAGAAATAAAGCTCCGGAGAAGTTAGTGTGAAATTTATGCAGGAAATTGCCTCAGCTGGACACTTCCTAATTGGAAGCTGTGAAGAACTGTCACTCAGAATTCACAGCCATTTTTGTGCAGGCTGTTCCTTTCCAAAGCTCTGCTATTCCATATCTTGTGTGGGAGACTCCCCTCCTCAGTGTTCATGTTTGATGTTACTAGTTCACAAGCTGATTAGCACAGTTTGGTGAATGCATTTACTTTAAGAGTATGCAGAATGTATCTCAGCTTTAGGAGTACAGGATGTGAAATTCAAGCTTGAAGAAGTCGTCTGTAGGAGACATTGGACCAGCAGGGAGCTGGGAAAAGTTGATTTAAACCAGAATATTTACATCTCTGATGTACAATCTTGCATTGTTTTATTCTTATTTTTAGAATTAGTTAGAAAGACTGCTACTGAAATTGCAGTTATGGCTGCATAGGCAGCTTAGACCAGCCCTGAATTTCTGAACTTGTATCCAGACTCTTGGAAGAACTTAGGGCAGGTCACAAGAATCCTGACACGTCCGTGTACATAGGAACCAGGTAACACATCTTGGGCTTGAATTGGGAGAGTGTTCCCTTAATCAGACTATAGTAATATGGCAAGTGATCCTGAAGCCAAATTTAAACTTAAGCAATCGTTTTTTTTGAGAATCAGCGTGTTGACCAAAGGTTTGTTTAGCCCAGTATCTGTTTCTGATAGTAATCAAAAAAAGGATGTCTACCATACCTTTTTGCTTTTGTATGGTTCCAGAGGTCTGCTGATTCCATCAGGTCTGTTTTGTCTCCAGCTTTACATCTGAAACTAATTACCTCTCACTGGTGAATTTAAGCTGAAATCTAAAACTGCAGTGGTTGTATTCTTGCTCATTCCCCTCTTCACAGGCCTGAGAGGTGCCTGATAACAAAAGTCACTCCAGACATTTCTCTCTCTTAGGACAAATGAGCAATTTGCTGCCCATACATTTTCTAGAGAATCTTCTGGAAGCGTAGTGTGCTGATACCTGTGTATCTTCAAGAACTTGGAATGAAGCAGTAATTAAGCTGCGTAATAGACTTGGAGACTTTTTTTTTTTTGTGGAAAGGTTGGTCCTTGGTATTGACAAAGACACAGTTTATTGGTCCAAGTTGGTGTAGCAGTCTGGCAACCAAACAGAAATTTGTGTTCAAACAAGAAAAATGTGGACAAACATATTCTTCTCCAATTTTTAGCATCCAAGATCCTTTTCAGAAATGAAAGAGCTGGAGGAGAGGTCAGACACAATGCATGGCTTCCAGGCTGGTGGTATTAATTTCAGTATCTGCCAGTGCTAGGCGAGGATCGTGCAGTGGGTTTTGCTGTTGAGTTGGAGGTGTTGCCTTACATCTCACCTTCTGTTTTTTCCCTTTGCAGACTTTGTGTGCATTAATTCGGGGTGTCCATCAGAAGAACAAATCCACTTCTGGGTTTGACATCATCAACATGCTTGTGGGTTTTGACAAGGCAGAGCTGTGTATGAAGGTGAGGCCCTGGCAGCGTAGAGGAGCACTTTGCACAGCAGCTGTGTTGCAAGGGCAGTGAGCTGTAGATGGGTCTGTCTACCAGGCAGCAGCTTTTGGGGGAAATATTTGAGCCCCTTACTGAAAATAGCTGTCCTGAACTCCTGTACCTGCCAGTAACACAGACATTTGGAGTCCCTGGGTTGGTTAGTAATATAACAGAACACGTTCTTTTCATTTAGTTCCACACTGTGTAGTCACTGTTGTTGAGAAACCTTAAAGCCAGAAAAGGCTGTCACAGGCGATCACCACCTGGTATTGAACCTCACACCCTGCTCTTTATCTGAGAGTCATACCCTGTGTTCTCACACTCCGTCAGCACATGTACTGTTTCAAACTTACTTGAGTTTGGGAAATGACAAAGTAACCAGTGACAAAGCTAAATTCTTGTTGTATCTTTCATCTCTCTACAAGAGGAGCAATTTTTCTTCTCTATATAAACTGAAGTACATTTGGGGAAAATATTAAGTAGTAGTTTATCTATCAGATTTTTAATTGTTAATTGGGGGTGTACTGCTGCATCCAGAGGAATCTCATGAAAAATTATCATGGTGTTATACCAGTAGTCACTAAACTGTAGTTAACACAAAACAGTGTTGAGAAGCAGTAGTGTGAATATGGCCTGTGTAGCAGTAGTAATGGCTCAATTATTGATTCTGGAATAACATGGCTTTACACTGGTGCTCTGCTACTTGAATCTTCCAGAAAACTTTTTATAAAAAACACTACAAGTAATTGAAAGTACTGCTTTTAAATAATGTGGCTGTTGTCCTTTAGAATCTGATGGAGAGCTTGGACTCCCTCCTCTGTGCAGAAGGTTCTGAAAGCCTCAAAAGCTTGTGTCTGAAGCTACTTCTCTGCTTGGTGACAGTAAGTAATTAACAGCTGTGTAATAACTTATGAGCTTATAACAGCCATGTCTGAGGGATGGAGCTGATTCAAAACTTGAGCAGAATGCTGCAGTGTGAAGCTTAAGAAGGAGAAAGAAATTGTGAATGAGAACAAGGGTCAGTCCAGAATATGCATGATGGCTCTAACCATGATGCCAGTGCAGACTAGCAGATGCTTTTCATCCTGTAAGATAGGTTCCGACTGGGGCTAAAGGGGAGAGGCAGGAGGAAGTATCAGTTGGATTCACAGGTGTGGGTTTTTTTAAGGAAAAGGATATTTAAGAAGTCTCAGATAAATGGAAAGAAAGGGAGAAGGGTTGAGGAAAGACAGAACGTGTGGAGTAGAGCAGAGTGGTGAGGATGTGGAGAATGAGGAAGTTGTAATAAATGGCCACTCATCAGCTTTTGGAGATGGTCAACTGTGAACTATTTTGACTGTGATAAGAGATAATTGAGAGTGGTGGAGCTCTTCATTACCCTCTTCATGGTGGGAAGGTTCTCAGTGGAGCACATGGGCCCTGTTTTTCATTCTCTGCCTCCATGTAGAGCCTGCAAGAGCTGATGGCTGTTGTCATTCATGCAGCTGTGTAAAATACCAACGTGTGGAGGAATGGGGGAGTTCTTAGTCCGTGGGTGATGCTTCTTGGCAGAGAGGCAGGACAGATTTCTTTGACTTCATGTCTAGCTCTACTGCTAGTCACACCTTGACTTGCTAAGTGTGGGATTCTGGATAAATGTGTCCATCTGGGAGCAGAACTCTCCTGTTCCCAGTGTGTGCCAGAGGCAGCTACAGCATTGGTGGAGGGTTCGGATGAGATTTTAAAACTTGTGTTTGTACTCAGGTAACAGATAACATTAGCCAGAACACCATCCTGGAGTATGTGATGATTAACAGCATATTTGAAGCTATTTTACAGGTAAGAATTCTTCCTTCTACTCAGCGGCTCTTCCATAGTGAGAACTTTCAGTAAGGTGTTTGCTTTTCAGCTTGTTCGGTGTGGTGTAGTTCACTGGCACCGTTGTTGCTTCCATTCATAGCTCGGTCGTACATATATTTTGTAATGTTCTCTCCCCTTTACTCTAGTCTGCTGTTTTTAGTCACTACTGACTATTTAAAGTATTTTCACTTGACACATTTCTGCACAGTTAGAGTCTGAACAGATTTCTGGGCTAATTTCACACAGCATTCCTGTATTGGAGAAACTGTTTTTCAAAAGCTAGTGTGGATATATCAAGTTTTTTTCTGCTCTTGGATGGATTATACTTTTTTCAGTGGAACTGAGCCTTGGAGAAACCCAGAACACTTGCACAGGTAATGGTGGTGAATCACTGAGATACTGTACAATGCTGTTGTGAAATATATTTACCTTTTATGCCCTGAAAGCCTGTGTGCATCCTTTCTATGATGAATAAGCTTCTCTGTGTGCAGAACTTCCTTGAGGCACTGACACTCCCTTCACCCTAAATATCCTCTTTCAGATAGGACATAGTTTGCTCTTACACATACATTTCATGGCTGTGCTCTGAGTCACTGCAAGCTTCCTGAAGCAGGCCTGAACAGAGCAGTGTGTTTGTTTATTCCAGATCCTGTCCAGCCCTCTCAGTCGCAGAGAACATGGATATGATGCTGTTGTCCTTCTGGCCTTGCTGGTCAACTACAGAAAGTATGAGGTAGGTGTTCTGGGTAGCAGAAACATCACTTCTCTCTACTTTATGAATTTGGAGTGGCCTCTGGATTATGAAGGCAGCACACAGTACAGTTTTTAGCAGTGCACACTGTAGCATTAGGGTGTCAGCACAGAGCAGGAGAAGCTTTGCAAGGCAGCCCTGTTACGCTCCCTGTGTCTGTCTCTGATGTATGTGTATGATCAAGTGTGTATGATATTCCTACAGCTTGTTCTGTGCCAGCATGAAATAAACTGCCTAGGGAATTTGCATTTCCTTTGTGGAAATAGTCTGAGGAAGGTCCTAACTCCAGGAGAGTTACTGTTGTGCCAAACCACATGTCCGCCTGTGTGTGTGAGTGTGTGGTTATACATAATCTCCAAAGTAAAACGAGCTGTCAGTCATCCTGGGCTTCAGACTGAATTTGTGATTCAGAACCTGACTAGCTGACTGAAAGAGCACAGATCCTCAGAAGTGATGGTGAAGCTGTGACCAAAGAATGAATTGAAACATCACAGCTAGTAGTTCCAAGAGAAGTCTCTCTCTGTCTCTCTGATGGATTCCTCTTTGAGGAACTTCATTCATCATCCTTTTTATGTTTATGGTATATTCCCATTTTTTTTCTGTTATTCAACAGCTTGGGAAAAAAACCATCTCAAATGTCAGAACAACATCTAGTGTTGGTTTCTCTTTGTATGAGGCATGATGCTTTAATGATCAGGTTTTTTTTTCTTGATGCTTTAATGATCAGGTTTTTTTTTCTTCATAAATAGCAATATCTTAATATACTTCATTAGGCAGCAAATAGCAAAGTTCTGGAATAACCTGCCCTTCAACAGAATTACTAGGAGGGAGCAGGCTTCAAAACCTACCTGGTTTTATAATAGGTCTTGTTCTGAATTATGAATAGACCTAGAGAATATGCAAGGACAGGAACTACACTTGCTGTCAAGGTAATGCCTCTCAATTTCTCCTTCCTGTCAGTGATGTCAGAATCATGAATTGCAGATTCTGTTCAGCGTTCTGTGCTGTGGTATCCAAATACAGGAACATGGAGTTTCATTTCAGTATATGGCTATGAGAGAAAACTGTTGGGAATTATCAGGAATTATCTCTAAGTGGGGTTACTTGTGAGGGCAGACTGGGAAGACCAGAGGTCTCATTGCAACATCCAGCCAAATGGTGGAGAGCTGTGCAATCCCATCCCTGAGGCATGGAGCCCTGTGGGCTGTGGTTTATGTCCTTAGTGAGGTAGAATGCTCTTGGTGCATGAGACTTGTCCTTGCAGTGCTCTTTGCAGTGGCTTTCTGGGGAGTGTTGAGTTGGGGTCGAGTGCTTTGGGGAACTGAGATGTTTTGAGACTGGGCACTCTTAAGGAAGTTGTGCTGGTGTTTGAAAAGTGCAATCCATACAATCCAACCAAAGCAGACGTGTAGCAAGGGAAACTCAGCTCAAGCAGCTCCTCTGGCAAGGCTGAAAGCTGCTCCCAGAAGGGTTTTATGTGACAGCTGCCCAGCACTGCCCTTTGTAGCAGTGCTACAAGCCAGGCCTGTAGTAATGCAGCCATAATCTTTGTCCTTGAGTAGCTGCTTTCATTTGCTGCTCTCTGGCCCTTAGGGTCAATGTGGTGGTTGTCAGTGAATTGATAGCACATTTTCATGCCTCAGGTGCTCTGGAATTCTCTTTTTAGTTAACTGTGGTCAGCTGAAAGGTTCTATTTTGGTCTGAACTCCATTGGTTGTGTTTTCTTATTGCTTAAGAAAATCTAGTAAGGCTCAAATTTCATTAGCTGACTATGATTTTGTGTCTGTTTTTAGTGTAAATACCAGTGTGTTTTACATGATGATGTTCTTTTGTATTTTTGGGATGTGAATTTTGTAATCTTCTCTCAAATTCCTGGGAGAGTATCTCTTCATGTTGTCATTGCCCATGTTGATGAGATCTTGGCTTGCTTATTAACTTCTAGGGATTTACATGCCTTTACTTGGAACCTTTAAAGGGATGGCCCTGATTAAAATCCTAATAATTTTCAGAAGTTGTTCCAACTATATACTTATTTAAGCCTTCAGCTATATTTTATTTTTTTTTTTACTACTAGAGGAAATACTTTTGCATTGATACAGTGAAAAAGAAAACGCTGTGGGGAAAAAGTGTTTATTTGATCACTTTGCCAGTGTTTTAAGGGGTTGCTGATGGGATAGCAAGTCAAAACATAAAATCAGGTAGTGACTTTTGAATACAGACTCGTTGATAATATCTAGGCAGAAGTTTATTTGCCTCATGTTCAACCTGCTAGAATTGTATTGTGTCTTTTGTTAGAGCTGAAAGAAATTAGTTAAGATGTGGGCTTTTCCTTTTGTGTGCTTGTCTGGCAGCATATAGTATATCCAACAACCCTTTGTGTCCAGTTTTGTGCACTTGCCTCTCCTTGGCATAGACAACTACAGGTGCTGAAGAGACACAAGAGACACAGCCTTGGAGAATCAGAAAGTTCATGTGTTCTTTTTTTTTCTATTTTTTTTTCCAAATACCTTGCATAACTCAAATTATTAAAAAAAAAACAACCACCTCTTCCACAAAAAAGTTATTATTCAAGCTCCAATTCCCTGCAAAATGACCTGCCTGCAGATGAGAGTTTTCTTCTGTGCCTTGATTCAAAATCAACTTTTTTTAGTTTTGCACTGACACATAAACTAGGAAAAATGTGCATTGTTAATCTGAAATGCTTCCTAAATTATTGGCATTTGTCATTATAGATGGTGCCCATGTGCTTTCTTCAGCTAAGTTAAGGCATTTATATTTTCCAGAGACTTCCAGCTCTTAGTGATGTAAACAAAGTGTTGCTCTCTAACCCAGCAGCAGATGAGTCTAGAATGTTGTCCTGCCTTCCTGGGTGCTGCTTTAAGCAATCTTTGCAAGGTGTTGCAGAAGGGAGATAGCAGAGCACTAAAATTCCATGCAGCTTCTCACTGCCTGTTCCTGCTGCAAAACTGTGTCTGTGTCACAGATAACAGACTTGCAGGATGGCTGTTCCACTTTCCAGACTGACAGATGAGCTGGTGGAGGGACAGAAACTCCCTCTCTTCTTAATAAAATCAGGAGACTGCCTGGCTGAGCCAATAAGGGAAACATGTCCCTGGCCTAGTGGTCTTAGCATGTGCTGTGATTCCTGCTTATTTGTGTGTATTCTGTTTTATGGGACAGGACAGATACTATTCCCAGGAGGCTGGGTAAACTTGGAAACATAATAGTGTTTTCTTTCCCTGAAGGCTGAACTTAAAACCATTTTTCTTTGTTCTTTTTCCCCCCACCCTGAGCAGTCAGTGAATCCTTACATTGTGAAGCTGTCCATTGTGGATGATGAGGCCACGCTCAATGTGAGTACTTGGCTTGATTCCTGTGTGCTGCTGGAGATGCTCTTTCACTTGGAGTGTAGGGTAGTGAATGCAAGCATGGTGGGTGGTAGAAATCAGGTCTCAGAGCAGTGCTGCTCTAAGGAGCACCAGTACAGTGGTTGCTCAGCCCTAACTGTGCTCTTGCACAGGTTAGGCAGCTCCTGAGTTTGATCACCAGTTAAATGGTGGGGGTGGTTAGAAAGCTGGGTAGCAAGGAACATGCTAAAATTAATCTATTTTGCATTCATGAACTATCTGTACACTATTTGCTGTCATGTACCAAAGAGGCACAGGATGATTTATGCCAAAGGGAATCTCATTTCCAGTGCTGTGTCACTTGATTTTACCAGTCCACAAGTCAATTCTTGTAACTCAGTGGAAGCTTGTGTATGAGTCAAGAGTCCTGCAATATATTTTGAGTTGTAGGCCACAGTCTGAGTTTTTTATCCAGGCCTGGATAAAAATTGACAGCAGACTGAGTTATGTGAGTTCTGGACTTGGAAGCTGTTCTGTAGGCATGAAGTAAAAAGCAAGCTCTATGCTAAATAAAGGGTGAGAGCTGTTAGTAGTTCTCAAATGGTAGAGGCTGTTTATAAGAAGGCAAAGGTTATTAGTGTCTATGACTCTTTGTTTTGAGTTTTTGATGTCCTCCCTCTGACGCCAACTTCTTTCTAAATTTCTTGGTGCTCTGCTGAGGCTTCTTGAGTGAGAGCTCTATCTGGAGGTCCAAAGAGAGTAAACTTCTCTGTTCAACTTAGTAATTAGATAAATTTAAACTCTGTTGTGTTGGTTTTTGTATTATAATGTTGCTGTATCATAGCACGTCTTAATAGTTCAAACAGCTTCAAGGGAAATACTGTGGAGCATGCTAGGTTATCTTGGGGGGCAGCATTGCTATGTGTGTTCAGTGTGGGATTTTCTCCCTTGAGATTTTAATGTGAAGGTTTTTTTAAATGCCTTTTTTTCAGGGAATGGGACTTGTAATTGCCCAGGCTTTATCGGAATATAACAGGTAAAATCAAATTGTGTCTTGTTTTTCAATACAGGTTAAAATTTCCTAAGTCACTTGATCCCTTTCCTTCAGAGTTAGCCCAAACTGCTTGTGTCCTCTATAACAACACAAGCATTTTAAGTTTCACATCTTTCAGCAGCCCCACTTCAACTCTACGCAATTTACAAATATTTTAATATCCATTGTCTCTTCTTTTGTGAGTTCTTGAAAAAGGCTGTTGAATGTTGAAGTCCTCCATCCTATCTTCTTGTCAAATAAAATTAATGCATAGAGATTTAGGTGAAGTAACCCTGGTTGCATTTCTAACCCTGAAACTTCATCCTTATTCCTTTTTGGTTCAGACAATACAAAGATAAAGAAGAGGAGCATCAGACTGGTTTCTTCTCAGCCCTAACTAACATGGTAAGCAAGGAAGTGGTGCTTTTCTGCTCTTAATAAGGTGCATTCATGCACGTGCAGCAGGAGAGTGTTTCTAAAGTGTGAGTATGGAATGTGAGTTATGAAGGTAGAGATGGATTGAATGAATCAAATCTAAATACAGCTGAAATGGTTGTATTCTGAGGAGTGTGTTGTCTGGCTGGGAAAGCTGTTTCAGATGACGAGATCTCTACTCTTGTGCTGATAGCTGAACTTCTTTTCCTGCATCTTCTTCACTCTAGTGGACTTTATTTTAAAAATCACCTTATTCTAAACTTCTAATCTTTTTTTTTTTAACTTCTTTTTAAACAGCTATGTATTTTTAGTTGCTACTCTGGTGATGTGGCCTAAAACATAGTGACACATAATCTGGTCTGTCACTAGTCTTTGACGTTCTGTTTCTTTACTGGTTTGTTTCTCAAGCATGGATGCACTTTAGCTATGGAGTAAAGCTTGGATTCTGCAGTGGGGACTGTCTGCATTTTTGAAGGCGTACCCTTCAAAAACAGTTGTGAATTTCTTCCTGGTAAAGAGTATCCACTGTTCCCCTTGTTCAGTTTGGCTTTGCTTTAGTCAGATATTTCATTGTATTCTGAGATCTATCTGACAGAAAAATTTCCTGTAAGTAAGGGTAGTTCAGTGTTGACAGCTGTCTGTCAGGAGTGACTTGGGTAAAACTGCAACTACCCTGGGGCAAGCAGATAGGAAATGATCTCTGTTGTCCCCTTACAGAATGGCAAACTAATCCAGGCTGGGATCCAATATCCAGTCTCTTTTTTTTTCTTTTTTTGTGATATGACAGGTGAAGCATTGGTCAGTGACAGTACAGCAAAATAAAACGTGTTTGTATCCATGTGTTGTCTCTTGCTGTCTAATAGCTTTCCCGAATTCCTCCTGTGCAATGCTCTCTCTTTCCATAGGTGGGCAGCATGTTCATAGCAGATGCTGATGAGAAGATCTCTGTCCAGTAAGTGCACAGATGTTATTTACACAATGAACTGGTCGGTGCGATCCGTTCCGTCATGGAGCTATTTAATGTCACAAAGCAAACTGGAGGAGCAGGTTCTCCTGTCACTAAAATGGTACCACACCCTGGAAACTGTGGCTTTCCCCTTCCTTGAGAAGGGTTCAGCAGGAAGAGACACAGCTGAATTGCTTGTAAAGAAGTCCATAAAAAAACTCCAGTGTTTTTTATGAGCCATTTATAATGTATAATAGGTGTGTCAGAGCTGGCACATGAGAAGCAAAGGTTCGTGCATTCTGGCCTTCATCAAAATATTTTCCAAATCTTGGGGGCAAGTGATAAATATAAGGGATCTCAGTGTTTTTAGGACCCTCTGCTCTTAAAAGAGAGGACTTGAAATGAAAAACACTGAGCAACTAGCGACACCTTCAGCGGGAAGGCAACAAAGATTGTAGTTGTGCTCTAAAAGTAGCTATTTTTATGGATTACTGCTCCTAGTACTGTTTTTAGTACTACTAATAATTGGAAGAACAACTGGATTGCAGAGGCAGTGTTTTCCATAGCCAAAAAAAACTTTTCTTTTTTCAGATAGGTGATGCTTCTGAAAAACTTGGCTTCTAGTATTCTGATCATTAACTGTGCTTTTGTCTGTATCCTTCCCACAGAACAAATGAAGCAATCCTTCTGGCCCTCTATGAAGCTGTTCACCTAAACAGGAATTTCATCACAGTTTTGGCACAAGTGAGTTTCAGTGTCTTTGAAATCAGAGAGACAGAAATGGAATTGGTGAATATATANGATCCGCATGAAAGAGCAGAAGCAGGCCAGGGCCGGGCAAGAATTTTATGATGTGCTTCCTGCCTTGACAGTAAATGAGTAGAGCTTTGAGATCACAGTTCATTTTGGAATGATTAATTTTTGCCTCTGAAAAGGGCTGCATGGAGTGCCTTCTGTGCTCTATTGGTAGCCCACTGAGGGGGAGGGTGGAGTGAGCAAAGCGGTTGCTGTAGCTCTCAGAGCAAATCAAAGTTTTGTTGAGTTAGGGTTGAGAGAAAGAAGCTGATTCAGCTCCCACATTGGGTGGACTGTCCTGTATGGGTGTGCATGGACTGTGTGTTGTTCTCTGTTTGGGTACTGGTCACTAAGGGACTAACTGGCATGTGGCAGTTGTTGTTTCAAGTGCTATTTTGTGTTCAGACTTCCTTGAAGAGTTCAGCCCCTTTGGCATGGGAACCAGTGTTGCTGGAGTATAGCACTTGTCCTTGGGCATTTTATGGTAGAGAAACAGCCTTCTGAGAGGCAGTAGGCTGCTCTGATCACAAATCTCTGGATTCTGATTGACAAATCTTTAAATGCTATGTGAGTTTGGAGAGGTGTTTGCTGCTGGGAGGCAGATAATGAGCCTGTGTGATCCAATGATCGTGCTGAAAGAGTAGCCTGAAGTGTTTAGGAAGACTTTCAGGTTCAGGCTTTTAATTTTGGTTTTGTAAGTACTGCTTGTAATCTGCGAGAAAAACAACATCAGCAAAACAGTTTTAACACCTTTCCCCAGTTTATTCAGGTTCTCAAAGTGCAGCGATACATTGCAGGCTAGAGGTTTGGCATGACAGAGGAGAGCTCTGGGGACTCCTGACACTAATGCTGATGGAAGAGGTCTGATAAGCAGATCTACAGCCTCTAAAGAAAGCTTCTGTTTCATGGATGGTTAATTTGCTGAGGTTCCCTGCTTGTCTTTTCCCAGGTTATTCATTCCTACCACTTCTCAGAGATTTCTGCTCTTTCGATTCTGTGTAATACTCACTCAGGCCTTTCTGTGATCAAGATATTCCTGAGGGAAAAGAGCAGAGCAGAAAAAGATCAGCTAGAGTAAAAGCTCTTAAAAATAAAAGGATAGACTAGTTACTTGTGAAGGTGTTAGTTGAAGCAGCTGCTGATCAGTGGGTTGAATTGGAGAACTGATATTCTTGGATGGATTGTCTGCAATCCTTCATTTAAGGGAGGGCAAGGTAGGCCATGTCATGTTGTAAAAAACCTCATAAAAGCTGATGAAAGCTCTTTCCTAAGCTGCTATCCATTGCTTGGTGCTGCATGAATGGCTTCCTAAGCTGCTGCGTGGCACATGGGAAGAGCAGGGGTTCAGTTGTGTGGATATCTGGAGTGTTAAGTGTGTGCTCACCAGTTGTGGGTGCTCGGGTTTGCTGCTGGGTGGCACTCTTGTCTCTCAACTGCCAGTTACTGTTCCGGAGAAAGAAAGTAAGCCCCCAAAACCTGTCTAAGGAAATCTAGCTTATGTAAGACTTTCAGTGAAAAATAGTATTTTAAAGTGTAGGTTGGTAGCTGTAGGGATGTAAATTGTCTTTGAGTTGTAGTATGTGTGTCTGTGCTTCCCATAAAATATATGCATTTATAGTTGCTCGTAAAATGAGCTATTCAAAGGCAGTTTGGAGATATCCACTTGTGAAAAATCCTATGTAACTAACATCAAATCAGCAGTTCTGTTTCTTCCTTTTATTTTGAAATTGTGATGATATATTAAGGCAGATGATACATTTATGTAAAACTTGCCCTATGAAATGGACACTTTGCTTGGCAGCCAGACTCAGAAATAGCATGGCAGATTGCCTACGCTCTCACCAGTGTGGATAGGTCCGGAAGCCTGCAAAGAGCGAAGTCAAAGCAGTAATTAGGCAGGCAACTATTAGCAAAGATGAAATGGGGAGAGTGACTGGCTGATGGAAGCTGAGAGGATCAATAATGATAGTATTATTTATGTTATGCACTGCTTTCCTGCAGGGCTTTACAGTGAGACAGGAAAGTAATAAATTGCCATCATCTTTGAATATGAACAAGTGGGGGCAGGAGCAAGGAGACTGTGCTCTTAGAAAGAGAAGTGAAAGGATCTTGGAGGAAGACTTCAAATGCACATCCTTGGGTTGTTTTAGGGGGAATTAGAAGCTATTAACATTGTAGGCTTTTGCAAATCTTCTGCGTTAAGGAAGGGCATTTTTTTCTGTCTGCTGGGGAGAGCCAGAACTTTCTGATGTATTTTTGTGGTTTTTTTGGAGTAGAGAAATTGATGTACACTATAATTGTTAGACATCCAAGGTCAGGAACCACGGCCTAGCTCTTTGGAGAAGAGATTGAAGTTTCTTGAGACTTCCTGAGTCATGCATTTGTGCAAGAGCATGGAACAGTACAAATAGTGGCCTGTGTTTCTAGTGCCTGGGGAAGCAGTTGACCTGTCCATTTGTGTTTTCTCTTAGAGCCATCCTGAAATGGGCCTGATGACAACACCAACGAGCCCAGTTCCAGCGACACCTGTCACTCCACTTGGAACCACCCCACCTTCTTCAGATGGTAAGAAATGTAATGATATCCTGAGGAAAAATAATTTAAAACTGTAAAATAACTAGCAAACTATTTTCTGAAGATTGCAGCTAAAGGTCTGTCTGGAGCAGATATAGCTTGGTGGTCTCTTCCTGGAGTGACTTGCCTAAATAAACATGAGAAAAATTATTTGACTTAAATTTATTTTTATTTTGTCTTGTGTATTGCTCAGTGAAATTATGCTGATATTCATTCTGAAAACAGTACTGCCCCGATATCTGCATGAAGGTACACCCAGCCCATTAGTTATTCTGTCTAGGCTTTTACTTATGAATATTTCTAGTGTCAGGTCCTTTGCCTGGGATTATTTGTCATTGGAACAGATTTACAGAGAATCGCTGTGGATTCCTGCTTGTCGTTAATGCACTTGTCCTCAGCTTTGAATTAATTGGGATTTGAATTCAGTCTGGGTGTGGAAGTATTCCTCCCTCTTATTATTGCCTTTTCTTTGATAGGCTTTGTAAAGGACTGCTTACCCTGAGATCTTTCTTCTAAGTGAGATGTTATGTGTCTACATAAATATGCTTTGAAATCATCTAAAATAAACCCCTTTCATTTTAAGGTATGGATAGATATAGCCATGTTTAAGAGAAGAAATTAATTGGCTATTTTCACATACTTTAATGGCATCTGAGCTGGAGTGTTTAATGAAGGAACAGAGTCAATTTGAATAGAGTGCAGTTTGAAAATATTTCTGGGGAGAGGCAGACTGGGTTTCTCAGTTCTATCAGCTATTCAGGTCATTTGATACCCTAGTTAGGGATGATCCTCCTCATGGATGAATTCTGTCTGGTTGCCATGGATAACAAAAGCTTCAGATAAAGAGTCCCCTATGTTTCAAGTCTCTGTGTGCATATAACATAAAATGTGGAGGGATGGGCATTTTGTGGGCTTCTGTTTAACGTGTTCATTGCAAATGTAGCCACCCCCACACCATATTACACAACTGAAAGAATTTGTGCTTACCTACATCTACAGCTTGCTTGCACTTTTTTCCTTTTTTTACATTTCCACAAGGCAAAACAAAATCAAAACAAAACCTCCATCCTGCTTTCAGCAGAGGCAGTGATCTTGTGATGTTTGAGGTTTCTTGTGGCTTTCAAGGTTACTAAATTTAAGAAAAATGATCTGATCTTAATGTGTAGCCATTGGATTGGGAAGCTTGCTTTATTTTTATCTGCTGTCACCTTGTTGATCCCTACAATGTGATTTTTTTTTGGTGGCCCTTGGCTTTGTTTAGTTTGGTGGTGCTTGAGTACTGCTGTTTTAAACATATTTCTTTCTTTTTACTAAGGTCTTGCAACTCAGCTGTAAAATTTGCCTGTGGCTGCCAGTTAGCAAGAGGCTCTTTGGTTTTGGAATGAGAAGATTTCTTTCTTTTTAGTGCCCTAAAAATGTGTAGTTGAACTGTTTTCAAGTTACATTAACACGTAGAAATCCATCTATGAATTTCAGGTGCTTTTCTTTTATGCCACCTGGGATAAAAAATGAGTTCATATTCTGGTTTGAAATTTCTCTGGCTTTTAACCTATAGTGTAAATTAAGACCATGTAAAGTTTTAAATTGTGTGTTAAAAAAGATCTGTATCATGAACCAGGATAAGCAGCGATGTGTTCTTCAGAGTGATTTCTTCCCTTTTTTTCTCTTTTTTTTTTTTTCATAAATGAGGCTTTTGCTAGAAACTGTTTATCCATAATATGTAAATCAAGTGTGCCTGTCACCATAGTTATCTAAATGTCAGTTTGCTTACTGTTGTTAAATATTCATTCACTACGTTCATTGTAACAGCTCAAGAAGGCTCCACTGGGGATATAAATACATTTTTCAGACTTCCAGCTGAATCTTTGAGCTATTCATAATATTGGGAGCAAGAAAGCTTCCAGTCTCATTGCACAGACTTTGCCAACAGACGTGGCACATTAATAATGTGTCAGGAGCCCCAGGTCTTCAAGACGGAATGGACTAAACCAGCTCATGCTTGGGAATGTGCAACCTTTATAACCTAAAAGCCCCATTATGTTTTTTTATGTGATTTGAACAGTCCAGTTACATTGATCTATTTGACTTGTTGTTTCCAAGGGCTTCAGTTTTGTATTGGAGGTGATTGTGTAATCCTGAGTTCCATGAGAACCTCTGTACTCTGGGCCTCTCAGTGCACAGTTTAAAGAATCCTACATTTTACTGTTGGCTCGCCTCCTTCATCCTTCTGTGCCTGCCCTTGTCCCAGCTGAAGCCTTACTTGCCTCTTTACAGGATTGAGATACAAGCCTTGAATTTTGAAAGGTGTTTTATATTAAAGCAGACTTTTCTCTGAACCAGAATACAGTTGTCTACAGTATCAAATTACTTCCCCTCAGAGCCCCCAATCTAGTCATCCAACGATCAGATGTAGTTCCTCACTTCTTACAAGGTCCAATCTCATGATAAATGCTTTCTTCTTTCCTCAGAAGTGAGAAAAGCCTTGAGCATTGCTGAGGATAGGCAGAAAAGAGATGATATAGTACTTAAGATGTGTGTACTAGTGGTCTTGCAGATCTGTTTCCAGCTCAACGGGAGCCCTGTCTTTATAGCATGAGAAGAGAGGCTTTGGTCAATTGTAATTCAAGCCATTTGTGACCTCCTGAATGTGAGAACCTGTGAGTTTTGACCCCCACAGCAGCCAGAACAGTCCTGTTATTGTCATGTCAGGACAGTTGCATAGAGCTGGAAGAGGTCTCCTTAACTCTTGAGCGTAGAGCCCTGTGCTTGCAGGCATATCATCATACAATCCCTTGAGTTTATCAAGCTCAGATCTCTGTTGGAGGGCAGTTTCAGCATCTTGTTCCTTGGTTAGAAATATTCAACTCTGCAACCTGGATTTCTTGTCAATTCATTCCCATTTATCGTGGTGTTAAACCTCCCTTGAAACAAAGGTTGCTGTTCTTCACATGTTAGTTTACTCACCTGTGTGTTTTCCTGCCTCACAGGAAAGGTTCTCTGTTCTTCTGATCAACAAGCCTGTCTTTAAACTTGTTAAAGTTTATCCTCTTTGAACATGGCTTCTGCATAATTATGCACAGTGTTTGAGACAAGGCCTCACCAGCACCTTGTGCAGGGCATTACAGTGTTTGTCTCTCTGCTGGAAGTGCATTTCTGGGTATATGTTGTAGAACTGCACTCTTGAGCCTTTCATGTTGGTAGCTTGTCATCTTGTGATCTGATCATGGTGTTTTGTTTGCAGCTGATGAGCTCTTAGCTTGCCATGGAAATAAATCCCTGAATTCCTGACCCTATGGCTTGCATTGTTTAATTTCATCTGTGTTTATTATTTGTTCTTGTTTTCATCCCATTTTTTGTGTGCAGTCTGACACCTCTGTGTTTACATATCTCAACTTTCTGCCATTAACAGGTTCATTAACAAGCAACTTATGTCCAGGTCACACAGGAAAAAAAAAAGAACTATTCTCTAAACTGATGTCTAGAGAATTCAAGCAGTAATTTTTTCTCAGACCAATAATTTCTCCAAATGTATCTTCTTTGCCAGATCTTTAATGTACATTACATTTCTTTATGGCTTCCCACCTATTTTCTTCACTTTTAATTTTTTTATACATAACTATATTAAGTGCTTTACTGAAGTGTTCCTGGGCTAGCTCCATCAGTTTGGGGATTTCTTTGTCTGAGCTACTTTATCTTAAATGGTGTCAGACTTATCTGGCAGGATCTCCAGGTAAATGCATGATACATGTTTCCCACTGATCTTTCTCCTCCCTTTCAATATTTCTTGTAAAGCTTTCCGAATGGAAAGGCAGAGAATGGCCCTTTAGGACAGCTCAGGCTCAGTCATCGGTAAAAATGTGGCTCAGTCACATGGTAGAGGCTTGACAGCTCATAAACTCGGTGCTTCAGATGGTGCATGGGGAATGGGGGAATGAGCGAGGAGGCACATTGTGCAATTAGCTGAGGAAATGAAATAGCTTCTTCTAAAGTCTAAGGCAGATGATGTCTACTCTTAAGGTGTCAAAAGTACAGCTGGTGTCCTAGAGAAATGCCAGTAAACTGCTGTGGGTATGGAAAATACATTTCTGCTCCCTGCTGGGGTGAGATGTATCTAGTACAAGCTGTGACTGCTTTTGCTTCTTGATTTTTATAAAGCTTCTGTTTCTGCCTTCCTTTTCTATCTCTTTGGTCATGCAATAATTGTTACATTATGTCTTGTGAGTTGCTTCTGCAAGAGAGACTTGTTGAGAGGGAAGAATGGAATTGACACAGACCTTTTGGAACTAACATTTCGAAATTGCTGAAACAGAGAAGGGCCTTTCCTGGCATGTCTCTTTACAAATTCTGTTATCTTTGTTGCTTGTAAGAATTAACTGGATATCAGTGCAGATATCCAGATTTCCCTAGGCTGGGGATGTTAATGGGTGGTAACAGTGGACTCATCTCCCTGGGAGGAGGAGCAGGGGCAGGACAGAGAAGGGATATCACTTTGGAGGGTACCACAGCCTGTGCTCAGAGCAGGAGAAATGGTCTCTGAGGGAGTGGTACCAGTCTTCAGAGCAAAATCTTTCCTGGGTGGTCGAGGAAGAGGAGGTCAGGTGGCCCTACAAATAGGCTGATCCTACCTCAGACCTGTGAGTCTGTGTCCTAGTTCTCTGTATAGTTATTTTTTGTATTTATATAGGATAAACGTGTCTTATCTGCTTTATTCCAGTTATAAGCTCTGCCGAGCTGCCTTTGGATGCTGATGTGCAAACCAGCAACCTGCTGATAACCTTCTTGAAATACAGCTCAATTGTGATGCAGGACACAAAAGGTGAGTGAGTTCTGTGGATGCAGCAAACAGTGCTTCTGAAGTCAGGAGGGCACAAGAACATGCCTAGTGACTCCAGAAATAGAAGTGGAGTCTCTTTATCAAAAGATTGAAGATTTCACCTTTTGAAAAAGTTAAGTGACTTCTTATTGTGAGATAAGACTTATGAAAGTGGGAGAGACATAATGCTGGCAGGAGAGATGTCAGGTATGGAAAGAATGTAATAATAAAGGATAATACCTAATAACCAAGCCTGTCTATGTGCCAAAGGTGTAGTATATCTGATTCACAACTATCTGTCAGAGAGGGCAAGTCTGAGACCAGAGAGCTGTATTTTTAAGAACACTTAGGAACTGACACAGGGGGCAAAGCTCAGCATTAGAAGGAAATACTTCATTTGTCCTTTGGTTAAAGAGGTAGCTCTGTAATTATCAATAGGACAGCAGCAACTTAGACTGCACTGGCAGTAATTTGCTTGAGAAGGTATCTCTCTGTGTTGTGCTCTTTGTTTCTCCTGTAGTTCTGTGGGGGTTAATTTCAGTTTGCTGGAGTTGAAGTATTGCTTAGTCTCCTGCTCAGGGTACCCAAGGGTGCTGTTTTGCCCAGTGGATATAGGGCAGGACCATAGTGTGAGCATTACAAGTCATATTTGCACCCATTTCAGCCTGTTACCGACTTCTGCTGTTACGTTAGATATAACAACAGAAATATGAAGATATCTGCAGAGCTTTGATACATCAGTTACTGGATTTCATGAATGCTTAGCATTGAGTAAGAGAGCAGGCAGCTTCCTTTTATCTACTAGTTTGCAGTGAAATTGTATTTGGCTGTCTTGCTTTTGTTAAGTAAGCAATCTAGTTGAAGAAAAAGTAATAATTGAAATGAGGACCAAAAGGAACTTCATGCACCCCATCTGATTTTTGGCTTGGACAGAGTTAATTTTCTTCTTAGTAAGTGGTACGGTGCTTTGGTTTTGGATTCAGTGTGAGAATGATACTGAAAACACACTGCTATTTTGGCTCTGGCTAAGTAGGGCTAACCTTACATCAAGGACTTTTCAGTGTCTCGTGCTCTGCCAGTGAGGAGGTGCCCAAAAAGCAGGGAGGGAGCATGGCCAGGATAGGTGACCTGAACTGGCCAGAGAGCTATTCCACACTATAGAATGTCATGCCCAGTATATAAACTGGGGGAGTTACCCAGAAGGGGGCAATTGTTATCAGGGGATGGGATGGGCAGCAGGCAGTGAGCAATTGTATCATGAACTATTGTGCGTCCCTTGTTTCTCTTTGATTCTGTTACCCTCTCTCTCTGCTGGTGATTATTATGATTATCATGATTATGATGATGAGTTTCAGTTATTAAATTTATTAAATTGTTCTTATCTCAACCCACATGACTTATCTTTTATTTCCAGTTCTTTTCCCCACTGTGGGGAGAGGACAAGCATTGCAAGTGATTGAGCAGCTGCATGACACTTAGTTGCTGTCTGGGGTTAAACCATGACTCCAGAATCAGGTTTACCTGTGTCTTTTCTCAGAGGTATTGTTGACAGGTTGGATGAAGATACTGTGATAGTGGAGCACCATTTTCAGACTATCCATTCCAGTGTTTAACTGTCCTTACTGTGAGAAACCTTTGTGTGCTTCCTAAATTCTTTGCTGTGATTTAAATTAATTGCCAGTTATCTTTTCCAAGATAGATACTGGGAATGGATTTTTTTTTCTATGTGTCAACCCTTACGTATTTGAAGTCTGCTTTCATGTTTCCTCTTGCTTTTGTCTTTTGAACTAAACCACATCAATCTTGGCTCAGTCACTTTAATAGATTGCACACGTGAGGAGGGCTTACCAGCTCTCTAATGTGCTCATTCTCATTCGCTTTTCTCAGGGTCTGTCTTGCTGATCCAAGACTCTGATGGAACAATTTTATGTTTTTCAATTTAACTTCTGCACTTAGTAGTCACTGTAATGTGGAAAGTCTGCACAGGGTCTTGGAAACTGCCACAGTGGATTAGTTTCAGATAGAGTGAAATGTGATAGAGGGGATTCCTTACTAAACAAGCCAGTGAGAAATGAGTTTGTGTTATGAGACAGGAGTTGATGTTTCGTTCTTTCTTTACTTTGGTTCTAGCTTGTATAAGGTTTTAAATTTGTGCAGCTGATAGATCTCCTTCCCACCATAGTAGTTTGTTGCAGTGAGCTCCACTGATTGATCATTTAAAAAGTGTCTTCCAAACCAGTACTTACTAATTCTAGTGGGTGTATTCCTGACCTTGTATTATGATTATAGATGGAGCACTGCCTAATTTTTTTTTCTTGTATAAGATCAAGCATGGAACAGACTGCCCAGGGAAGTGCTTGAGTCACATTCCCTGAAGGTATTTAAAAGACATTTAGATGTGGCAGTTAGGGACATTAGTTTACTGTGAGATTATCAGTGCTGGATTAACAGTTGGACTCGATGATCTTAAAGGTCTGTTCTAACCTAAACGATTCTATGCTTCTATGTGACACCAGTATAAGAAGAATGAATAATTCTGATTTACTCCATTTGTCTTGAGACAGGTGGGAGCACTTAGAGGGGAAACTGGTTTGTTCCACATCCAGGACTAGACAGTTGTTTTGGTCCTGTCCCAGAGAGCATAATTTAATAGATTGTCTTTGTTAGATCCTTCTCTTGTTGTGCTCTCTTGTGTCAGTCAGAGGCAGCTGCCTTGGGAGAAGCAAAACCTCTGTGTCATTTTTCTCCCACCTGTGAAACAGATTTCACACTGATACTGACCTCCCTGTAGAAAGTGGTCTGCTTTGTTGTTTTAATGAAGGTTACTGTGAAAGTGTGAAGTGTATGTGCAAGTAACTGTGTGCACAGCTGCCCCATAGCTCCTGGGAATTGTCTGATGTTCACAATACACTGGCAGAGTTCGTGATGTGAAACAGGAGCCTTTACAGCATGGTCCCCAGAGAGAGAAGTGGTAGCAGCACCTACAGAAATATATAGGGAGGCCTTACAATATAAAAATAACAAGACTCTTGTGTATCAGTTTGATTCTAGGTCATTTTTCCTTCTTGCTGGAGTACAAAACTTCATACTTAAACATTTTAGCTGAGGTAAGGAAATGGGAGAGACTTTTAACTCTCCCATTCCAAAATTCCTCTTAATCTTACTTAGTGCTGCAAGATGAAATCAGCACACTTCAGGGCACATCTTCTTAGTAAATATCTGTCCCTGAACAGCGTAGAAAAGAAAACAAAAGAGGTGTCAAACCAGACAGAACAGGTAGTTAAGCCCATTCTATCTGTTTTTATAATTACCATAGACACATCAGCTACCAAAGTGTTTGTAAAAGTCACCTGTGAAGAAGGAATTTGGCTGATGCTGTCTCCTGCTTTATATGAAAGTGTGTCTGACTGTTTCAGATATCCCTGTCCTTTGACTCTAAGGCAGATGTCTGGGATGGCTTGTTTAGCAGTTCTGGGCTTTGGAGGAGCTGTTGGAAATCTTGGGAATGTGCAGTTAAGCCTCCTTGGAATTTAGTTATCAGTGTGTTGTTTTTTGTTGGTTTATTTTTGTGGGTTTTGGGGGTCTGTGGTCCAAGCGCATTGTTTTTTAGAATGAAGATTTTTAAATGTGCTTGATTGGACAGTGCCTTCTACAACCTGATCTTACCTGGCCCTTCTTTGAGCAAGGATTGAACCATTGTTGTTTCTAGCCTACGGTTGCTCCATGACTATATGCATCTTAGGGTTTTTTTATATTCAAGGTTAAAATTGAGAAGAGTTTTAAATAATCCAAATAAAAATTGCATTTTTCTGCCTTAGCCCCTCTGTTTTGCTCTAGCTGTCATTCAAGGCAAAAGCTGTTTGAAGCTGTGAAATGAATAAGAAGTTGTGGAACATGATCAGGGTGAAACTCTTGGCTTAAAAGGCTGAGTCTTTGCAGACTCCCTTTTTTCAGGGTTTTGCAAAGAGCAAAGTAGGTCACGTCTCTCAGTATTGGGGTTAAAACTTGGAACTTAGAGCATAATGTCAGCAGTTGTTCTGCTACACAGTGCTGTGGCTCTGTGAATGCTTTGCTGCTTGTTTCGTAACCTACAGCAAAGGTGATGTTTTGCTTTCCACCTTGTCGAAGAGAGGGAACAGTGCGTCTCCGCTGTGACAGAAAGACAGTATTTAGAATATCTGTGGAAGTAAAACTGAATGAGACAGAAGCCCAGGGGACAGTTACAGTGATGTTGGAAGTTTAAATTTGAACCTTTGCTGTTGGTGCAGACTGGTGACAAGTGGGTGGGATTTAGTGGCCAGGCTGGTGGGCGAGTGCTTAATGAGAGTAGACTATTAGCTATCTTGGAGGAAATAGGACTGTGAAGACTCTCCAAGCTGGGCTTTTCTTTTGCTGCAACAGCTGTCTTGCTCTTCAGCCTTGCTAGGCTTGTGTGGCTCACGGAGGACTTTTTTTTTTTTTTCTCCTTTGCAGATGAGCACCGGCTGCACAGTGGCAAGCTGTGCCTCATTATCCTGACATGCATAGCAGAGGTAGGTTTCTCGAGTGAAGCTGCTCAGCAGATGGAGTGTTACAGGGCTCTATCCCCCTGCCTCCTGTGGAGCAGGAGCTGAATATCCGCAGTGGTGCTGAGTGGTGAGGTCCTCAGGCATTTACTTGTTAATATACTTGATGCAGTACTGTTAAAGTTGACTTGAAAATTGGATCACCTTATTTGAATTAGCTAACTCCTGGGGAGGAGGAGAAAAAAGAGTGAACCTAAGCCTTTTCTCTCTTAGCTTTTGAGTGACCCTGTGGTGTGGATTTTAGATGAGTAATGTGCTAATGCCTTTCAGCTCCGTGCTGTTCGTGGTAAACACGAACTGTGCCATATCCCTTCTGCCAAAGAAGGATACAAATCTGAAAGTAAAAGTCACATGATTGTAGGTCCCTACAAAGCAAGACAAGTAGCAAATGTGATGGTAGGGTGCGAAAGCACCATCACAGAGCTATGTCAGTAGTCCTGGCTGAATGTGGCCCTGTCTCATGGCAAGTATGTTGTAAAGGCTGACTGATGTCCTGAATGGTGGTTGTGTTTGTGGGGCATTTATATTTTGCTTGCTTGCTAGTAAAGATCTTTCACCCTTAAAGAATAAAATACAGTGAGGTTGATAGCCAGTGTAAGGATTCTGTAATAATGTTTCTTCAGGGTGCAGCCTGAAAACTAATGATCTGCATTTAAAATTTTTCTAATTAAATGGTTTTGGCGTTTGTTCTTCAGGTGGATGCATAGATAACACAAGATAAGCAATTCTGTTCCTGCATAACAAGGGCGTTCTTTGGTTCTGATATTAAAGAGAGGGCATATTTATTTAGCTGTTCTGGCTGTGCAATATCTGGAGAAGCCTCTTTAATTTAGAGGTGGTCTTGGAATGAGATTTGCCTTAGGGGTGGAACAGCTCATAAACCTATCTGCTAGTACTGCAGTAGCATCTGGCATCAAAATGTCAATTTAAACTTTTATCCACACAGAACTGGTGTGCTGGAGAACCACTTCTTATATTATACATCTGGAGCACTTGAGGAACTTGTGACACCATGGTGTGTATAGTCCAGAGTTTAAATGAGCAAAGGGGGAGAAAGTTGGACTGAACTACTGCTTGTTTTGTTTGCAATTTGTTTCTCTAAAATGGAATTGGGATCAGGAGGGGTTTATTTTTGTGTGACTGGAAACATGGGTGGGACAAGAGGAAATGGACAGATGGCTTTTTAACTTTATGGTTGTATCTTGTGAGTTTTACACAGAAACACATGTGATTTGAAAGGCAGCTGCGGGGTGTTGGACTTTTCATGTCTCCCCCCTTTTCTTGCCCTTTTCAATAGGATCAATATGCTAATGCTTTTCTTCATGATGACAACATGAATTTTCGTGTAAACCTACACAGAATGGTGAGTCTTTTCCTGCAGATAGTTTTCTCTTTCGGATGCAAACACAGAGGATTTGAGTATGTATGAAAGGTATATGTTGAAAATTGTGTCACAGACATCTAACCTACATTTTTAAGGCATGTGGAAATACTGTCAGAAATGCAGTAGTTGTGGAATGAAATTTTGATTTTGAAATAGCTCTCAGAATGTCTCCATTCTTCAAAGAACAGGGAGCTCCTTGCCCTGTCAGTGAATTCAGAGGCCTGTGTAGCTCCCGAGGAGCTGTGTATTACGAAGTCTCTGGGGAAAATCGGTGGTGGAGAGAACTTCTGCCTTAATCTTCAGCAAGTATTAGCCCTCATGTGATACATAATAGCCAGCTGGAATTACACCGAGGCTTCATTCTGGGTGGAGTAATTCATTTCATGGGGGGAAGTATTTTTTCCAGAGCTTTTTATTGTGGTGGAAGTGTCCTTACCTGGCTCATGAAGCTCTGTAGTTACAAGTACCTTGAATGGTTATCCTAACTTGATGCATTCTGTCTTTGTGGTACTGGCAAGTTCTACCTCATCTGAGAGTGAAGCAGCACTTGAAAGTCACTCACTGTTCAAGCAAGAAACAAACATATTACTGTATGGAGACCATACTGTAAGAATGCTAATCATTACCCCTTAACAACAGGTTTGCTATGCAAATCTTTGTGGTCTGTTACGATGAACACCAAAGCCATTGAGCATGCTGGAAAGCAGGCACAATTTTGCTCCAGCCATGGCCTTTAGGGCTACTATGTGTAAAATGGCAGCTGGAGAAAAAGACAAAAGGAAGCCTGTGCTGATGGTACTATTTGATTGAAAAATACAGTAATACACAGACTGTCACTTCAGGCTTCTGCTGACTTCTTTTCACCTTTGTGTGTTTGAAGCCAATGAGGCATCGGAAGAAAGCAGCAGACAAGAACCTGCCCTGTCGCCCGCTGGTGTGTGCAGTGCTCGGTGAGTGTTGTCAGAGCATGGGTGTGCTTGTGGCTCCTGAACATCTCCTGTTGAGTAGTAGAAATACGAGATTTGAGGATTAAATGGAGCAGTGGATGGACTTAAAAGAAGGACAATTACATACTAAAGATGTTTCCAGCAATACATGCCCATCTTTGTACATGGCTGTCTCGCAGAGAAATCCAAGATTGCGGCTCTGCAGCAATAAATCCTATATACATTTACAGAAAGTTTTGCAGGCACTGCTTGGCCCAGTTGACCTGAGTTTTTAACAAGAGGGAGGATAGCTAATGAAAAAATTCAGTGTTTAGGTGAGTGTGGTAGCAGTGACAAGTACTTTGTAGATGGTATGATGATGGCAAACCTATGGTTCACAAAAACATATTTGTGAATGTGTTTACTGGGCATTGAGCCTTTTCCGAGCCAAAAAGCAACAGGAATGTTAGTAGCTAGGATTGATTTTGCCTGTGGATATGGAGGCGTAGTTGAAAGCTTTTCATGCAGCACATGATTAAGTTGTGACTCCTGTTACTGCGGAGGCCAAAAGCACATATGGGTTCAGAAATGGATAGAGCCTGGATCCCCGAGTGGCTGTTCAGCCTGATAGACAGAAGCAGTCTTAGACTTCAGCATTTTCAAACATGGTTGTTGAAGCCAAGACATAGCAGCTGCATGAAGAATCTTTCTAGAGCTGTCTTTCTAGATCTCACACACTTCACCTACACTGTTTTTAGTCACTGCTGAGTCACGCTGCTGGGCTGTTGCTGCCCCAGGAGGTTACAGCTCACGATTGTTGCCAGTGGCTTGGTATAAGCATTTCATGCTGCAGTTGGGTTGAACACACCCCCACACACATTCAGTTATCATTGACTTGCTTGTCTCAATTGTATTTCTGTACTCTTTGCTTCTTGTCTTTACATTGGAGGCCCTTAAATGTTAGACATGTTCACCTTTTTTCTTTTTTTCCCCGAATTAGTCTTAAGCAGAAGCTTAGCCTGTGTTGAGATCAGACTAGCTTTACTGGCTTCAGAATTTTTTTAAGGAAAAATAGGTGTTATTTACAATGTCATTTTAAGTAACAGCTAGGTTGTGCATTGTTTCTGGCAAGAATAATTTTCTGAAATGTGCTTCTTAATGGAATTTTCCATTAGTGACAAGGCTTGAAATATGAGAGCAGTTCTAAACATCAGAATTCATGGTATAGTCTTTATTTGACTAATAGTGGGGGGAAGCAGTGCCTCAAAGCAAATTACAGTATGTACTCTCAGTTTCCAGTAGTTTCTTTTCTAGTTCTAGCAAATGTCTAATGTTCTTTAGAACAAACAAAAAAGTGAAATCTGTTTCATCTAAGCAGGACTATTATCTGGTAGAGATAGGTAGGTGGGGCAGTTTGACTTCCTTGTAGTCTACTAAAAAAGTTAACAGTAGCCAGCTCAATACTTACTTTATAATTTTCTTTTCTGTCAGATTTGATGGTGGAATTCATTGTAACACACATGATGAAAGAATTTCCTATGGATCTCTATGTGTAAGTGTCTGTGGGGTAACTCATTGTGATTTCATTTGAAGTTTGAATTTAGGTAGAATCCTGCCCATAGAGCAATCTTCTGGCTGAAATAACACTTTGTGGCTGGTGGGGAGCAGGATGGCTTTTCATGAACTCTTCCAGTAACTTTTTCTACTTCAAAAATCCTCTGTGTGCCAGAAAATTGAAAGCAATTCAATTTCAGACTGTTTTCCTAATCTACTTGATCTAACACAAAAAGCTTTTCAGTCTAAAAGAAGTTTCATAACACAGAGTCATTGCAACAATCTCCACTTCCCAGAAGATGAATTTTGGTCTAGAAACAGAAACAGTTTTGAAAAAATGAGGATGACTGACGTGAAGCCTGGAAGGCAGTGTGGAGAGGGAGAGAGGTTTCAGCCTGAAATAGCCTGCTAGGCAGCAAGGGGTAAAACTTAGCAATGGGCAAAAGGAGACAAGAGTTCAGAGCTACTCACGAGCACTCCATGCGTCCCACAGGGGCCTCTCCAATGCTTTGTACTGCTTTAGCCTGGAAGGCAGAAGTAGGATTTAGACAGTTTGTTGGCTTTGCTCTGACTGTTTGTACAGTGCTGAATTTCCCCAAGGCGTGAACAGCACTATATTCTGTAGGGAAGATAAAGACACATAGGATGTTTTCCCTTAAGGTAACTTTTCAGCATATTCTGATTTTGCCCAAATAACCTTGCAATTACAGTGCCTTTTCAAGGGTTATACAGTTAAATTGAGTTTGTGAGTTAGATTTTTTTTTTATGACTATTGCAGGAGGGTGTAATGCTCTGGAGTTTCAGAAGAAAGGTGTGAAATGCTTGAACTCAAAGGCAACATCACATCTAGAAACCCCATAACACTAGAAATAATAAGCAGTAGCAGCCATCAGTGGACATTTGTATCCATTCATTTTGACATGTTTGTGCAGTCCTTTCACTGTACTCCTGTCTGAAACCATCCCACAGCAGACACAGTTATTGCAGACAAAGTGACTGTTCTGAATGCACAAGTAGTGTCATACTTCTCTGCAGCACATTTAAGAGGTGACAATATGAAGCTGCTCAAGGCTGGGCATATTAATGTTTAAAAGAGAAAACCAGGTTGCTTAGACTAAGGGTACTTTTTTTCCATTATGTGTATTATGAATCCTCAGCACGAAACTTTTAAAAAAGAGAGACATCCCACCAGAATGGATAACTTCATGGCTTGCAGCCAAGCAAATACAGAGATGAAAAGATGCTGGGCATTGTCCAGTACCAGTAACACCAGAAATAGGAGGTTTCTCCCCATAGGGGTTGCTGTTCCTGATCTGAAGACAGCTGTCTATCCTAGTTGGTTTGCTTCCTTTTCTTGGTTGAATATTTGAGAATCCAATTTGAAACACAGCACTTAATGTCATGCTCAGTGATTATAAATAGTTTTACCTTTATTCAAAGTTAGTTTCAGTTCCTACCTCATTGTGGTATTTTTGGGATTTTCTACGGGTCTGAAAAGAATAATGTATACCTTCTGCATATTTTTTGCTACTGCCTCGTTTTTAAAGCCTTGTCTTGAACTTTTCACCTCATTTTGAATAAATTGCATGCAAATTTTTAGAATTTGATTTTATTGGGATCATGTGTTTTTGAGAAATAGGGATTTTGGGGGAAAAGGGATTTTTCCTTTTTGTAGTTTTCCTTCTATTTTTTCTACATGTTAATAGCTAAAAATAGCTTGGCCTAACAAATTCAGATTTTGTATATGTTTTTTGTCTTGTTCTTTATCATAGTGTTAGAGAGCTTTCTCATTGTGCTGTATTTTTAGTTTGGATGTTATTGTGAAGAATGTTTCTGCACCTAAGAGTTAGTATGAACAGTAGATACTCTAGAGACCTTATGAACACTAGATACTCTGGAGACCTACAGGATTTGGAGACTTGACAAGTGCACTACCTGTATGTTGGGGGATTCTGGAACTTGCACATGTATTGCATGAACATTCCAAAGCTCATATTTAAATTATTTTTTAAGGAGATTGGAAAATGTGATAGAAATGTATTCCTTTTTTTTTTAAATGCAATTAAACCGTACACCTCAATCAAACTAAAAATCCTGTAGTTTTTTTGACACCCTAATTTTCTTTAGCCTCATCACGGAGAAGCTTCATTGTGTCCAAATTTTACAATTATTTGCAGTATCTCACATATATGGAGCCTGCAAGTTAAGTAACTTGTTTTGTAGAGTTTGTGAGGCCCTTAGGTTAAGGTAGCAAAGAGTGAAAAGTATTTATTGAACAGCAAACATGCATTTGTGGTCTGTCCAATCCTGTTGAGTTTAAACTGGCACACAGGCCCCTTTCTTTCATTTTGTCAGATTCTTTACTTCTGAGTGTTGATTTTTCTTAGGAGGCCAAAGCCACAACTCCCATCCTCCTCTTGATAGTCTCTGAATTTGCTTGTTTCCCTGCTGCTGATTTCAGGGTTATTTCCAGGCTTGATGTAGAATTGTGGGAAGATTCAATGTCATTAATCTTTTGCCCTCTCTTTTCCAGACGGTGCATTCAGATTGTGCACAAGCTGCTGTGCTACCAGAAGAAATGCAGAGTGAGGCTTCATTACACTTGGAGGGAACTCTGGTCAGGTACTTGGCCCCTGCAGAGACAGTCAAATAGGAAAAACCCTCAGTGGTGGTTGTTTTGTGTCCGTGACTGCATTGAAAAGCAAGCAGCAATTCTGTTAAAGCATCTTTATGTTGCTTCTTAGTTGCTACATGCAAATTACCTCATTTGGAAAGCCAATTCATTATCATAATGGTGGCTAATTTACTTTCTTGTCTGTCCGTGCTCACTAGGTTATCCAAACGTCTCTGTTTTTCTGTTCCATTACCTGAGTTCCTCTTTACCTGGTTGGAGAAAATGGAGTCGTGTTTTATGGAATAATGTTTCTCTCTCAGATATTTATGAGTAGAAAGGAGGTAGGCTCTTGGGTAAAGAGAGATGGGCCTTGCTTTTCCTTTTACTATAAGAGATGCTCACACATAGAAGGGTGTGTGCAGCTCCTGAAGAGCAGCCTTGAAATGTCAGTGTGAGGGAGGAGAGGCTTTTAACTGTGACCTTTTGAGTTGATGGTAGATAGTCTGGTTCGTGCCACTTGCATCCAAAGATAGATAAATAAGTCTTGTGGAGTCTGACATAACCTAGTGGACAGCTTTGTAGGACTCCTATATGATGCAGTCATTCTGTGGGAGGTCTGGGGAAGGTGTAGCAGAATGGATGGTGAGACCTACCAGGCGTCTTTGGTGGATATGCTATGTGCTTCTTATCTAGCAAGCAGTGAAGTAGCTCAGCCAGCAAAGTACAGCTAATCCTCTTGCTGTTGTGGCTTAAACAAGAGCTTTATGAAAATTCAAGGGAACATGGCCCTAATTGTGTATTCCTGGAGCTGTGCTTGAGACCTAGGATCAGCAACTTCTGTGGTGTAATGCAACTCCCATCAGAAATTTGAGAGAGGATGGCTTTTGAAAGAGGCAGTGATCAGTGGTTTGTGACGCTGTTCTCAATTGACACCAAGTACTTCCTTTCAGTAGCCTTGCCCAGCTGAGATGTAGGTATAGAGAAATGAACCTATAACCTGAGTAATTTTCAGTTATTAAATTTTCACCTTGTGTGACATGTGGCCCATTCAGACTTTCTAAATGATTCCTGCAGAAGGTGAAGCGAGTGCCACTAATTAAGGGATTAGCAGTTCCTTTTCAGTTGTTTTGCTCAGAACAGAGCCCCTAGAGGCATGGCTGTAGTGTAGTGCCAATTCAGGAGATGAGTGTGTACAATGTGGATGTCTATTGTGAATGGAAATTGCGTCTGACAAAGTGTGTGATATCTTCTCAGCAGTTACAGTGAACCAGAGCCATTTCTATTTGGCCAGGCTGGCAGAATGGAAGTTTGAAATATAGCACCTTTTGCTTGAAAGTATTGTTCCATAGTTCAGGGAGCACACTCTTAGGCATCTTTCAATCCTTAACTTTCCCTGTTTTAGGGGAGGAGAAAAAATTAAAGTATTCACTACACACTGAGATTCAGCATCTTGGGGTATCCTTGTTAGCTGTCTCTAATTAGCTGGTGCTTATACAGACCTTTGGAAACAAAAAGTGCCTCAGAAGTATTAAGTACTGCACATGCTTTGAAAGCAAAGCAGTAATATAAAAACACTTGGGTTGGTCAGGTTTCTGTGAAGGAGCTGGAATGTCAGCACACGTGGTGCCGCTGAAGAGCTCCATGCTTGCAACAGATTCTTTTGTATTTTAGGTGGTTCTCTCCTTGGAGTTAACTACTGGAGAAAGTTCTAAATTTTTTAAATAGGATGTTGAGTGAACAGAGAGATTATTCTGTAGCTGCTAAGTGGTTTATACAGGCTGGAAGTCCCTGAGTGAAATGGTACATACACCTGTAAAAGGGCAGGTCCTGGCTGCTCCAGGTGTGCTTCTAGAATGCTATATAAGTTGCAGAATAAATGCTAATTTCCAGCCCTGTCTTGAGATCTGTTTCATACTTAACTCTTATCCTGTCAGGGTTGCTCTTTGATTACCCAGAATGGTGCTGCCTTTAATGTGAAAGAATGTCTCTTTCTGCGGTCTTGATCCATGTGACAGACAATTCCAAACCGGAGCACAAGGCTTCTGAATTTCTGTCCTTCATATGACCATCGGGCTTCTGTTTTAGATCAAAGAATTGGTTGTCACTGCTGGATGAACAGCTAAAAGGGAGCAACTATTTCCCCTAAGGTCTGAGATACCAGGTTGCCCCATCAGGTGTGCTTTACGGAAGGTCTTCAAGCCCACACTTGTCTTCTGGAATGACAAAGTGTGTGAAGACTTAAGCAATGTCCCTGTGGTGCAGTGTGGATAATAGCAGTGGAGGGCCCCCAACAGAGCTGAGTGGAGCAAAGAAGCTGGAGGGAATTTAAGGAAGTATCGAAAGAAAGGGAGAGAATTCTACCTGGCACATAAAAGGAGGAGAGTTTTTTCAGGCAGAAAATTGAGTGGGAGAAGAAGACAAAGAGAATACTGTGGGGTAGGTAGTCGGTATGGGGTGCGGAGGAACTGAGATAAGGGTTGTAGGTGGAAGCAGTAGCAGTGTATAGAGCCTTCTGTTCACTTTCCAATTCTAATGTTAGCTAATCTCTAATTAAGGAAAGCCTCTTGTGTGTCATCTGATGGATTGATGCTCTTCCTTTGTGGATGCTTTGTCTTCAGTATGGGAGGCCAGCAGCTCTTCGAGTGTGTCTGCATTTACTTTGTTTGATTTTAATTTGCAATAATGGCAGAGAAAAGCAATGGAGCCAGTGCTCTGGCCTCTCTCAGGATGCTATCATGCTGTTTATACAGTCTGTAATACTTTATACTTTTTTAGATATGCCACTATTGGGCACTTTGTTTCCATATGATCTTATTTCTGTTGAATGTTCTTCTGCAACATCTGTGCTTAAAGAGGAACAATATTGTTACAATCTTTGGATGTGATCCAGCTTAAGCTTCTCTATTAGAATAATTTTTTAACATTAATTCAAGAGACCAGGGCCATGGCACTCAAAGCAGTATAAATCTCTAGCTGTGCTGACCAGATAAGCAAGAATGTTTAGGTGACAGAGAAAGATGCAGGGATTTGAGAGCTAGAAACAAGATTGACAGAAAGGAAAATCTGTGGGTAGCAAAAGTAGTGTGTAGAAGCTGGTTCTAGCTAAAAGCAGTGTGAAAATAAATATCAGATCACTAGTGGAGCTAAATTCTGGAACATCTTAAAAAGAGGCCTGGGGAGTGAAAAGCAATTGTAATCTGATTAACCGATGAAAGTGGTTGGAAATGCAGTTGCTGATAGGTAGATCAGACATTCAGATCCCGAGGTGTCTGTCGATCTTAGTTCTTTTTTAATAGCCCTTTCCAGCCCTGTTCACCTCTGTTCCACCAGTGATTAATGTGTGGCTCTTCCCTTTGAGTGCTGAAGAAAATCTTCAGGTTTTTCACCACTGACAATGTCCCACTGCTGCTGACTAGCCTGGAAATTTGGCCAAGGTCGGAAAGTCTAACTGGATATGACTGTTGACCTGTTTGCTTGCAGACATTTTGAAAAACAACTGGAAGTCTCTTGGACTGTTATGCCAGGTACCTTATACTTTTTAAACACCAATTAATTGAATGTCAAGTGTAAGGTACTTCATAGAGCCAATAAGGAAACCTGGGCACAGCCAGTTCCCTGTTCTCAGAAACAGCCTGTTATGCCCAGTGTTCTTGGGCTAGTTTGTACAGCACTTGAGTGATGGATAGTGCTGTATGTGTTGTTGTTGTTGTCAAGCATGTATGAGCTATGCCAGAAGAGTTTTCATGAGTCATTTAAGCTTTTTATATAAAAAGACCTCATTTCTTCAACTCCTCCCACTTCAAAATTAGCAATGCTTGAGCAATTCACTCTGAGCTTAGGGGGTGCAGGTAACTTCTTTCCAGTTGCTATGGTTTGCTTTAAGCAAAAGCTGTGTTTAAAGAAACAGAAAAGAAATACTGATAAAGACTTCTAATAGCAGGAGTAGAGCCTAAAAAATCTGAACTATCATAATAATGGTGAAATAGCTATTTATTGGGAGAGTTGAATGCAACGTAGGATTTAAAGTGGATTTTGCCATTAGTAAGGGTTTAAGATCAGTTTCCAAATTGTTTTAACATAAAGTTATAGTTCTTTATCTTGTAGCATAGTTAATTTGGTAGATGTAGAATGCACTGTTAAAATAAAGGGTACTTCAAATATGTAGTGCTATCAAGAAGTTAATTTTTCTCCCTTTTTCATTTTAGGGTTATCAAAGCAGACTTTTACAATGCTACTAGACAAAATACAGGTTGTTTTTTTTTTCCTTTTTGTACACTCTTGAGATCTTTTTGTCAAGATCTGTATTTAAAGCAAGGATAGTACTGCATTCAAAATCTTTTTGTGTGAATAGTAAAAATGTGGAAGGTTTCTCTGCGGAAGATTTTAAAATAAAGAAGCAATTTTTTTGTGAGGGAGAATATCCCCCCGACTTTCAGTATCTATAAAATTACCCTTATGCAGTGCATATTTGAAATGGTGTTGTTTAATCACGTTGCTTTATTAGTTTTGTGACTGAAACACTGATTACAGAGAGTATGTTACCTATGTCATTTCTGGTTCTACAGCTGTTGATCATGTCTGCTTCAGCCCTCTGATTTATGTTGCTGAACAGACTGGAAGTCAGCTGATGTTGTGTCTTCCCTTCATCTCTGATCCGGCTGTCACTGTCACATTCTGCAGCAGCTACCTGGCAAGGGAAGCTTATCATCTTGCAGCTCTTGTGGAGGCAGGATTCACACACTGGTGTACCAGACAGTCTAGAACTGGCAAAGTTCCTGGTCACTTGATTCTATAAGAGTTTGGAAGACCATAGAGCTGCTTGGGCAGTTAGCAAATGGCTTAGTTTCTCACACAAACTAAAGGCTGTAGCTGTTGTGTGCCATGGAATACATACTGGGAGTTTGCAGCCCTTAGTGGGTCCTGTTCTCTTTATTTATAGGAGTGTTGGTACTTGTGATATATGGTAGCATGTTGGTCCAAGCTGGGTTCAGGAATGCAACTGTTAATCCTGTTATCTGTTTCATGGAATTCAGGAAAGGATTGGAATTGAAAGATGGTTTTATAAAATAGTTTTTGTTTATAGTTGTGGTGTGTCTTGTGGGTTGATATTCATTGATTTATTTAATTTGTACTCCTGGCAGCACTCCATGTTACCCCAAAGAAAACCCTGCTCCCATCTTAGAAAGCTCACAGGCAGCAAGATGGGAAGGTCAGGAGGAAGACTGCAAATGTCTGCTTGTCGTATTCTGCTGTCATTCTCAACTGGTGGGACAATGTCATGCTCACCTTTCCACATTACCTCCTTCAACCAAAGCTAGAATATTTTTGTGGGAACACTCCAGCCATTTAGTGAAATGCCCTGGTATTAAACTCTTAAAGAAGATAGTGTAAGAAATGCAGAAACTCGGTGGCTTGCTTGTAAAGGAGGATGTTCTAAATTGCCTGCATGGATCATTTTTAGGAAGCATCTGCTTTTACTTAATTCTAGTTTAGCTTTACTTTATGTTAACATATTTTAATACTGATGATAAAGAGTTTGACCCTGATAGCCAGTGAACAGAAAAAGAATAATATAAGATTTGTGGCTGTTATTGATCACCTGGTGAGATCAGGATGGGAATTTCTCAACATAGCCTTGCTCAGATAAGTACAAAGGGAATTCAGTCATCTGCATGGATAAAAGTCTGTCAGCCTTTTGGTCATCCTGCTTCAGCTGGCAGGTCTCATCCAGATATGTTGCTGTGTCCTGTTTTAAATAAAGCTAGCAAATACTGGAAAATTTGATTGTGGGTCACTAACAGTTTGCAGGTCATAGTGCCCTAGTGGAGATAGTGTGATAATTTCTCCAGGGAAATGGTCCCATTGATGATAATAGTGTTACAGTCAGTTGTTTGAAGCTGTTTCTTAATCTGCATGGAGGGGTTGCAGCATTTAGAATGCAGTAATTTATCCCAGGCCCCGTTTTATGTTCAAGCAGCCTCACTCCTGGGTTCCTTACCTTGCAGTCTTTCCATGTTCTCACACAATGTTTCTTCTCTTTCTCCAGATTTTCCACCTTTTCTGTTTAAAAACCTGAAGCAAAAATGCGCAACATTAACTCCCAAGACTACTGTTTAACAATGTGAACCTACGCTGTCAGACAAAATAGAATTGAGCTCAGTACTGCCCTTTCCTCTAAACAGGGATGAAGCTTTGTGGGTGTGTGCTTTAAAAAAAAAAAATTTAAAGGAAAAAAATGTATTGTTCATCTGAGCTTTAGCTGAAGTTGGAAAATTTGTGTTATTTCCTATTGCTTGCTGGATTGCCATCTAGCAGCATTGCTCTGGCATCAGCAATCAGCATTTCCATTAAGCTTGCAATTTCACACTGTTGGCTCCATTTAGGTGGGAACAGTGAGTACCGGGGATGGGGGCTATATAAAGAAAGTAAAGGGTTGGAAGTGAAGTCGCCTGCTCGACTGATCCTGGGAGCGATGGGTTGTGCCAGCATGTGCTCCAGCCCTCTGGCAAGCTGTTGATTGTCATTAAGAAAACAGCCTGCTTTCATGGATGTACCCTTGAGAGCGAGTCATGGGGAAAAGAGAGAACAGCTGTAGAGTGCTGATGATGGGGGAGCCTGCCAGTTGCCAGCTGCTTTTTGCCACAGAGCTGTGGTAGCTGGGAGGTGGAACTCGGCAGTGTCTGTGGCAGCAAGAGGGAGGGTAGAGGAGCGTCCAGGCAGGTGATTGTTTCAGCACTGAGTAGGCTGCTCCCTCCTGATCAGAGCAGTGAGAAGGAGCTGGAGCATGTTGACTAGTGATGTTGACAGAGCTTTTACTGCTTCCCCTGCTCCCGAGAGGCCACTGCAGCATTGCTGCAAGAGTCTTGTTTCCTAGTGCTGTGGGTGATTGACAGGAAGCTGCAAGTGATGTCCCTGAGTAATTGGTTTGCTTGTCCAAGGGCGCTGGGATAGTTTGTGCCTCAGGGAGTTCTGGTGTGGTAGTTTGTAACAGCAGTGTAACTATTTCTCCCACACACTCCTTATTCCTAGAACTCTATCTGGAAAATACCTCTGTTGGTTCTTTCC
The DNA here is from genome assembly GCA_013400315.1 of Bombycilla garrulus. Lineage (NCBI taxonomy): Eukaryota > Metazoa > Chordata > Aves > Passeriformes > Bombycillidae > Bombycilla > Bombycilla garrulus. Next base: position 450,983 of record VXBU01011898.1, read on the forward strand.
TGTCAAACCCAATCTGTAGATACTCATCTCCTGCCGATTTGTTTTGATCACTGTTCTTCTGAGTGCCTGCCAAAGCTGAATGTGGCCAGATCTGCACTCTCAGGTCATCTCAGAATGTCATATTTGAGCCTTTTGCTTCCCTAAATCTGAATTGCCTTTAAGGTATAGCATTTTCTAGAGGTGATTACTAAGTTCTGGGGTCTCTTCTCATAGCTGCACACTAGCTTAGCCCTTGCGACTTCCAATCTGGAACAAGAGAGGGGTCTGGTCTGTGGTTATGGTATTGTCCTGTTGTGAGAATCTGCTTTTTTCACTTTCTGTGCTGTAATTTCCCTCATGTAAGGGAATCATGCTGAATTTTGGAATCTGGAAGAACATATAAGAAAGCATTGCTTGGCGTATTGTTTTTCAGCAAGCATTTGATGTTGACCATTTAGAGACAGAACACTAAGCATAGGTGGACCTTTGATCTGGCTAGGTATAGGCAGGACTTATGTTGCTGTATTTATACTTCCAGTGCTGCTGCAGATAGAAAGGTCCTGTTATCTCTTGTATGTTGGAAGAACTGAAGCACAGAAAGACCAGTGATACTTCCTGAAGAATCTAATCCACTGTATTCTGAGTTGCAGCCTTAGTTGCACTAAGCCCTAGCCAGATCTGGCTTGTCTTGTGCTACAGTGAGTAGTGTGGACCTTGTCTTGGGAGTATGTACATGTGAACAGGGTGGCTGTAGGAGGTCCAGGGAGGTTACTGTGCTGCTGAAGCACTTGGCAGATGACTTCTCTGCAGCATGGAAGTGTTGCCCAGATGTCATGATCAGCTGCCTCCTAATGATATATGGGTGGGGATCCTTCTAAGGGAGTTGTGATTTGGGACACTGAATACACTGTTGGTTCAGTGGTAACTTCTAGAGGGAGTGGGAAAGTCACTGTTCTTCCCTATGTGCCCTGAAAATTGAAGGGTAGAAAATTGGAGAATTTTAGTAGAGCACTAGATCCTCTGAATGGTTGTTATATTGCAGCTGAGGAGCCCTCACATGTCTCTCCCTTGCTCCTTTCTTGAGAGCCATTATACGCACCATTAGAAGATTCTTGACCTGTAGGCACAGCAGATGCAGTGGCAGAGGCCTCTGTACTGTGCTCAACCCATCCAAGCTCTCATTGGTGAGTGTCTCAGGGGTATTCTCTTCTGCTCTGTTGTGCAATAACACATCAGAGCCTTCTGATGCTCCTGGCAGAGTCTGTGCTACATTCTGGCTTGCCCAAGGGATGGTACTACTTCCTTTTTTCCCCCCTTTTCTCTTGGCCTACCTCCATGTTCCTGTTGCATTACACATGATCCAAACAGAGACACTAAATAAAAAAAAAGCTTTGTGTGAATCGAAATTCAGCTGGGGCTGAATATACTTCTGTTTGAAACAAGGCTTACAGGGAGAGAAGGCAGATCTGCTATGCGAATAGGAATAGGGGAAGGAAGGAGTGAAAGGCATCTGTAACAGGAATTGCCTCCTTCCTGGTAAAAGAAGAGCAGAGATGGTGGCTGCCCACAGTCTTCTCACAGAGGATTGGCTTGAGGGGGGGCAGCAAATAACTGAACAGGCGTGTACTGCTACTCCTTGGCCAACAGAGTGGCTACAGAAGCTGATAAGGGAAAGTGTCTCCAAAAGCAGCTGTGCAGCGAAGGAGCTAAGAGGTTCTTTCACTGCAGTCATTTCAGTTTAAAAAGTAGGGAGGATATCTATGATGTCACTTTTCATCCTTTTGCTGTAATAATTCTTTGGAGAGAAAGTCACCCAAGAGCCAACCTGCTATATACCACTTTTCACATGCAGCCTGTCACATGGCTCTGTGTCCACTCAGCATACTTGTCTACTTGGGTTTGAGGCTGTAAACATAGATGTCCAAAGCTGTGCTCTCTTCTTGTTGATTTAAGAAGCCATTCTACTCAGCTCAGGTCACTTACATGAACGTACTTGGGGCTGTTTGTTTAGTTACAGCCTTCTCCTTTATTACTAAAGAAGCCCTAGTGACATGGTTATATTGTGAAATCATGGATGTTTCAAGACTCACCACAGTGGGTGTTTTGGATCCTGCTAATGAATGCCAAGAACAGATATCTTTAGGGAGGAAGAAAAGGCTCTAGAGGGTGTTGCAAAAATGATGCTGTTTTCCAGTGACTATTGAAATATATCTCTACCTAAACCATCCATTGCTGTTGAATCCTGGAGCATAATTTGGGAAAAGGTGGCTGAGCCGAAGCAAGGAACACATTGGTGTCTGCCTGTGCAGCTGGGAGACTGAACCGCTCCTCTGTTGGGAAAAAAAATAAATTAAAAAGGGATAATTTCCTGGCTAGTGTGAGAGGGCAGCCTGCAGGTGGGGTATGAGAGGCGAACAGTTAATTGCGGCAGAGAAAATGTGACACATCTGGTTTGGCTTCAGATTATTTAGGAATAGTAGCATCAGTGCTCTGTTGGAGCTCAAGGGCAGAGGGGTGTTCAGTCAGTTGGACTTTGCTCCAGAAGTTTATTTTGTGTGTGTAATTGTTGCTGAAGGGCACTAGGCATGTGAAGACAGATCTAAAAGTTGCTAGTTCTAAAAACTTCAGGGCATAGCTGTCCTCATTTTCAGTACAGGGCCTGCCTTACAGACAAACTACAGAGGCATGGCAAAGAGATTTAAAGGTTCCACGGTGTTTGTGCTCCTGAGAGACACTTGAGTGGAGGCTGCTACCGAATGTGCTGGCGTGGAAAAAGATTGGTTGCTCTTTTAGCGTCAATGTAGTGTATGTCCCAATTAGGAGCATTGCAACTTTTTTAGGAATGTGTGGTTTCCTAACAGTTGATGAATTTGTCAGTGCAGGGCACACAGTGATTGTAAACCTCTGATGAATTAGTTCTTCTGACCAGGCTCTGAGCCCAGCACTCAGTTTCTTCTTCACGTGAAGCATGTCCCTTTTCTTCCTAGTTCTTAGGGAAGGAACAGCACAGATAGTTTTGAGTGGGCTATGATGCAGTGCAATTCAGGTATAAGCACTCAATTTAATCACAGGTAATCTCTTGTCTTCTTTCTAACTGAAACAGGAAAATTAAATGTAGATTCATCACAACGGCTGAAATAAATGTAGGGATAGAGCAGAGAAAGTTCTCCTTCAAGTGTTGTCACCAATGTAGAGCAGGACAAGTGCTTCAGGGTGGTCTGTGAGAAGTACTGCAGTGGGCAGTTGTGGGGTGCTTGTCCTTGTCATTTGGTGAGTGCTTGTGCTCTGAACAAATACACTCGTTCTTGCAAAAACAGTTTCTCCTCATCACGGACAGCATTTGTGTTCACTGTTCTTGGATGTTTGGTGGTGGCTTCTTGTCACGGTATGCCACGACCTGCTGACAAAGGCCAATTCAGCAGGGCTCTTGTGGAAGAACAAGAGATGAAGAATTAACATGAGGCTTCTCACAACTTGTCATAGGAAATCCAGAGCTCTGCTACTTTGCTTCCACAAACCGAAGGTGCTGGTAGTTGAACAGCAGCACCTGCTCATGAGCCAGGGCCCTGTGGACTTTCATAGCTGGGAAGGAGGTAAAACCAAACCTTGTAACTACAAGATGGAGAAATGGCTGATGAGCTGCTATGACAGAGATGCAGGGCAGCTGTCTGCAGTCCAAGGCACTGACTGCAGGAGACTTTTTTGCTGTGGAGGTTTGGTTACCTTGGCAACCTGTTTTTAGCTGGATCTTTGCTCCAGTGGAGAGCCCATCTGTACCTGCTACTTTGCTTTGAAACGTTTGTTTTGCAGAAAAATAATTGACAGGGGTATTTTCATAGCTGTGTTATTGCGGAATCCAGGCTCTGCTTTTGGTCCCAGGAGTTTGTTTGATGATGGGGTGATGATGGTGTGGGGAGTTATGTGGTTGGATTGAAAAGGTGTTAATGTATCTGCTTCATGAGGTGAGCTGCTGACATGGAAGGGAGAAATGCTATTGCTGTTGGTTAATCCTGGAATAGGTCTGAGAGATGCATCACTTGCATGTCTGGAGTTTGCAGAGAATTTTGTTCATTCCTGGTTTGCAGTTCAGAATCAGCCACCTGCTGGAAGATTAAATGGAAGTAGCTTCTGCGTGTGATGAGTAAATAGCCACCTTGGGGCTGTGGGCTTCTCTTCTGGTGTGCATATATAAAATTGTGATACTCATGGTGCTAGTATTGTAAAGTAGTGGTTGCAGGACTGCATTCAGAATCTGACAGTTTTGTTTAATTCAAGAGCTGACCAGTGTCCTCGTATGTTTTTGCTGTAGGTTTTTTGATTTTACCTTTTGTGAATACTTCGTAATCTTGTAGGGGATGAGTATCTAAATTCTGCTGGTACCTCATTCCTGTTCCCTGTGCTTTATCTCACCCTCCTTCATAGCCTGTACGTTAGGCTGAATGGTTTTTCTGCGTTCGCTGTGGAGTTCTCCCAAACCAGGGTTTATTTTCTCACCAGTCACACCAGGTAGTGTGTGACACTTGTGTAATGGTGGGAGGAAAAAATGGATTAACAAGTTCTACTTGTGACTGTAAGAAATTGGAGTAATGCTTGGTATTGTTCTGTTGGATGAAGTTACTAATTAGTAGATAATTCAGAACCTTTTTAAAAAGGTGTGTACAGTGTTCCAGCATTGACTTTTCAGGACATCTTAATTCAAATGTTTTAAGTCTTGAAATGTATTGACTTCAGAGAAGAAAGTACATTAAGAACCTCTTCTAGGCAGGCATCAGCTTTCACTCCTGAACAGCTACAATGCAGAAGAAACTAGTTTTCTGTACATTTCAACAACTAGGAAGAAAAAAAAGACAAGAAACTTTACATTTTATTCAAGTGCATTGAATGCAGTTGTTTGTTGTAAAGTCTGTTTGATTAAAGCATTTTTAGCCAACCTTTTTGTTAATTACCACTGTTACTGATACTGGGTGGTTACAGCAGAAACTTCTGTTGTTTTATTATTTAAGACAAGTGTGAACCAGAACTGTAATCTTTACAGCACAGCCTTGAATAACTGACACAATAAAGTACTACATCCTTCTTTTTACCAGTGCAGCAGCATTGGCACAGAGCTACAGAAAAGCTGTGCTGTGGGGGTTTTCTTACCTTTTTTATTTTTTATAACTGCATGTATCAACAAGAGTGACAGTTTGGGGCTGACTGTGCATACATCATGTTGGTGATATATGAAGCAGAAACGAGACTGTTGGATTCTCCAATCCCAAAGCTCCCTAGGATCTAGCAGATAGAAAAATCTCCATGAACTGACTGAGTTAACAAGAAATGTACCTTGAGCCTGAGTAGATTTGATTGGGAAGTCAGTGAAGGAGAATAAATGTGGGAAGGTAAAATAGCTGTCAGTTACCTGTTCAGCAGGGTATTTTAGCAACAAAAAGAGCCACCAAACCCTACATATAAATTGATATATTTCTGAGGTGAATAGCTGGCATTCAGTTTAATTTATACTAGATAATGTAAATGCATCTGTATATAAGAGATATACTTGTTGAGAATTACTTTGGTTTTTATTGTATTTAAAAATACTTATTTTCTCCTAGCTTTGATCAACTTGTTGAAGTTCCTTATGTCTAATGAGACTGTGTTGCTGGCCAAGCACAACATCTTCACCCTTGCTCTTATGGTGAGCATCTCTACCCTTGCACAAATCCTCTTATTTTTAACAACTTAATTGTGAGTTAATATTAGGAAGGGATTCCTGTAAAGCTGAAGGTGTTGTTGCAAGGAATTTTTGCCTTTTAAGGAGATATGAGAGCAAGGCTATGAAGCAGAGGAATATCATTGTGGATGGTTTCACTAGGTGTTTGGAAAGGGCGGTGGTTAGACTCGCTATAGGGTTGGCTCATTGAAATAAATAAGTCTGTGTGAGGGAAGGCCTAGTTTAATTTTCCAGATTTGTTAAATTTTTTTTTGTTGTTCTGTGATCCTTTGTATGCAAAATAGAAATGTATTTTTCTGGCCCTAGATTAAATAGTGTTTAATCTTCTTGTCTGTCTCTTTGGTACAATTAGAAAAATAAGAGAAAAACAATGAAGTAATGTAGTACTATCTGCTGCAACTGCAGGCTATTCCTTTGAAGGTTTTGGACTTAATTTGTATTGTTTCTGTTGCAGAATAGATTTGGGATAAATGTTCCTATTGCAACTTCTTTTCGCTTTTATAGGTTGTGAACCTGTTCAACATGTTCATCACTTACGGAGACACATTTCTGCCCACTCCCAGCAGCTATGATGAGCTCTATTATGAAATCATTCGGATGCACCAGAATTTTGACAACCTTTATTCTATGGGTGAGTACCTGCTGACTTGTCAGGACTGCTGCTGCCTGCAAGTGAGGATGGTAGGAGAGGGATGTTTGTGTCAGGTGTTTCCTGTCTACCTGCTACTGATGTGTGCCATGCTGGGTGAACATGTTTTGTGTACCAGGGCATGGTGGTAAATTAAGAGTTGAGAGAAGGATAAACTTCATAAAAGGATAAGTTCTTTTAATGTCACAAAAAAAAAAAATACAACAGGCTCCTTGCCCCTTCTTCTATCACTTAATGTTGGAAATACAAATTTATTGTCACAATGGAGTATATAATGTATTTAGTGCATTTTGTGTAGTTTTCCTCTATTACATTTGACAATTTCAAGTCAAAAAACAGGTACATGCTGCAGAATCACACAGCATAGGGAAACACTGAATGCAAGTAAGAATTTGGAAAAGAGTTCGAGAAACTTACAACAGGAAGCTTACTGTGATAGACAAATCACATCTACTTCACTCATTGCCAAAGCAACCAAGAAAACAGCCCTCACAAACCTGCTTGCAGTGACAAGTGAATCGCTGGACTGAAGAATATGCCCCCTGGCAAAACAGGGAGAAGCTGCCGTCCTTCAAGAGAGAGGGAAGGGCGCCAAGTGACACCCAGCAGGGAAGAGGAACAGAGAGGAGCAAGGAATGCATGGAGGCATAATCAGGCAGGGTTATACACAGGAACCTGCAGCCCAGGGTAGCTGCAGCAGCACTGGTGTGCTGCATTCTTGAAGCTTGTGAAAAAAAAAGAATATAGCTGTGTTCTTGGTTTGCTTTATTGCAAAAGGACCTTTCATTCCTTCACCCTCTGCTCCTGTCTCAGTGTGATCACCCAGTGAACAGGAGTTAACATAAGCATATAAGGAGAGTTAAAGAGCAGACAGTTGGCCACAGCCCTCTTCTGACTTGGTACAGAGACATCCTCATATAAATAAAAGTAGCTGACTACCCCTTGTAACTGCAAGCAGAAACAAACTGCTCTTTTGTATAAATTTCCCTGTTTTCAGCCATTACATAAGGGATCACTTGGCCATTTTTGTGCCCTCTGAGTGCACAAGATTTTTTGCTAACCCATTTTCTACTCCCAAGAGTTGCAGCTAGTAAGAGGAGGTGCTTTTACTAGGTAATAACTTTTCCAAACCCATCCCCTGTGGAAGCTGAAGGTAAGTGGAATAGAAGAATAATGCACTCAAATACTTCTTCGTTTGGGTTGCAAAAGGGACACCTGAGCTGTTGAAACAATTTATCACATGAATGTTTGCCATCCTTCTGTGTAGAGCAAACCCCATTGAATTACTCTTGGAAATGCCTGAATTGAATATATTACTTCAGGTATTCAAGTGCAGTACCTACTGTTTGACAAAACAATGTTACTCAGAGCTGATAACTTTTTTCTGCAGATGATGTGTAATGGTAGAATAGAAGATGAGAAGGTAGCACTGTCTCAAGCTTATGAAAGCTACCAGGTGTCCTGATAGCTTCCCCTTGCTTGTCAGCCCATCTCTGAGACTACAGTGACCCTTCTGTCCCCTAGCCTTAGGTTATTTGTTAGCACAGATGAGAAAGCTACTTGGTCCTTTAGTTTTTTTGTTAATGTGGTTGAAACTCTCCATGTTGGGAGTGGAGGTGGAATGTAATTGACTTTTTTTTTTCTCTTGTTCTGAAGCTGAACTTTGTCCAGATCTGCAGGACTGAAAGTTTCTGTCCTTCAATTATAGGCATAAGTATGCAGGCACTGTGCTTAAGCATTCACTGTTGCATCCATGTTTCTGGATGATCCTAAATTCGGATGGTGAGCTGTTCCTTCACTTCTGAATTGAGGGTGAAACTTCCTTGTGGAGTCTAACCTCCAGAAAACCCTGTATGTACAAATTCATAGAAAATTCCCTTTGTTCAGGCAATATGGAAATTAATCAAAACATCTGCTACAGGATCTGTTATTGTTTTGATGCTTACCAAGAGTTGTGCAAGTAACTGCCACCATAAAAAACGCTACATATTTTGACCTAAATAAATATTTTTGGTACTCTGGCAGAAAAGAACTGGATTCCCCAGAAGTTCTTCCTGTTGCAGAATGTTTTCAGATCTGCTCTTAAGTCTGTCAGAGACCATCTGTGCAAGAGAACACCACCCTTCCTACAGGCAGTGTTTTTTCCTTACACTGGTGTGTAATTCATCTCTGCAGCTCTAGATAAATGGGCATGTAAAGAGTTCTTCATTGCTGGAGAGGGTTTAAACTGCAGTATGTAGTCCAGTTCAGATGAAATTAGGCAGGAGCTGGAGAAGAACAGCTGTGTGTGGAATAAAAGCTATTCTAGGCTTGGGACACTGCTCTGTTTCTGGGGGAAATGAACTGTGTGTGTGACAATGAAAGCAGTTTGAAGGACCCAGGTTCTTCCATCCCCTCTGCCTCCAAGTCATTATTCTATTCTGCTCACACCTTCCATGTTCCTTATGTTTCTTAGATGGGCTTTGAAGGGAACTTCTACCCTGCATCACAGATAATCTCAAAGATAAGATTACCTTTTTCTTTGATGTGGTTTCTGGACTACCATCTTGCCAAAGCAGATTTATTTTTCCTGTTTTGAATGATGAAATTGCCAATTCTCTGCCAGCACTGTTAAGTATCTTCTCCTTTCAGTTCTAAGGCTGTCTACCAATGCTGGTCAGTGGAAAGAGCCTGCAAGCAAGGTGACCCATGCATTAGTCAATATTAGGTAAGGAGTTAATTACTCTTATAAAGTTTCTCATTTCCTGTGTGATTACATTTTTATCATTACATATTCACATTTGTTTTAATGAATGTTGTTCTGAATTTGTTCTACTTGTTGGGCTATGTTGTTGCTCTAAGCAGGGCTTACAGGTATAAAGGAATGATCACCAGCAGATGTTTGTCCTCTAATAATTCTCTCAGGTCTTCTGTAGACTGAGTGCTTTCAAAGCATAGCACAAACTGTAATGAATTAATCCTAACATCATTCCTGGGAGAAGTTTTACAGTAGAGAATAATGCTGTGTTGGCAGAGCAATTGTGAATCTAATGGATTTCTGTTGCGTGATTCTATTGCAATTCCAGAAAGCTATGAAGGGGACTGCAAGCCTGCTGTAATAAGCAGATTTGAGGCCTCTTAACATTGCAAGATTTTTGTGTGTTTAAAACTGATTATTTAAGGACAGTTCAATGTTCTCTTAAACCTCCTCTTCCTGTTCAAGGGCAGAAGGGGAGAAATTATGCTTTACTTGTAAGGTTAAGGAGTGTAAATCTTGGTATGTATTCTTCCACAATGGCAATAATGTATTTTTCTGGCACCTCAAGCAGCTACTACTGACCAAGCTGGGTACTGGGCAAGAGGATAATGGAGATGATTGATTGGAAAATGGAGGAATGTTGAGAGGGAAAATTTACTACTTAGCTCTGGCTTGTAAATAAACTGTAAAAGATAAAAGTACTTATACTAAAAAAAAAATAAAATCTCTCACTTCCCTAGTCACCCAGACACTTCGTGTCTGTGCAACAACCAAGTGGCTCAGTAATGTTGCATTGCTAGTACTCATCGTTTTCCTCACTGCAAAAGACATTGTGTAGGATAAACTCACTGAGGGCATTTCTTTTGGTCAATATACATTTTACATGTCTGTAAACCACCTTAAATCTTCCCTTAATAAGTCTGTAAGCTTGATAACATCATATATGATTCTAGATTTATTTTGCTACTTTTCTTATTTTTGGGTTTTTTTAACAGATGTAAGTGAACATGTGTGGGTAGGTAGTGCACTTGGAATGAAGCAGCAGAACAGGTGACTGTTGACAAATGTCACTTAATGTGACACAAAGTGTCTGCTCTGGGAATGCTCTGTATAACCAGTTGGAGAAGTCTAAACTCGAAAGAGAGAAAAAACAAGTGATCACAGAGTTTGTGCTCACCTCTGGTTTGTGGAACTAAGACTTTGCATGGGCTTATTTCCTGTTGGCTTTGCAATTGCTTTTGTGAAGATCAGCATGCAGTTGAGACAAGATGCAGCCAAAAACTGGCGCTATGATATGCCTTGAAGGACAGCCTGTATTGGACATGGTCAGAAGGTGGTGATGTCTGGAGTCAATGAAGCCTCTAGTTTGTTTCTCTGCTGGGCTTCTGGTAGCTTTCCTCTGCTTCACCCAACTGCTCATCTATGTTGAAATTTCATGAATGACTGCTTTTCAATCAGTGAAATTAGTAAAGGTCTAAATTACAGATGATTCAAGACTTTGAGAGGGATTAGAATTCTGAGAAGGTAGTCTGTTTGATTTATCCTATTTCCTTGCTCTCAAAAAAAAAAAAAAAGGGAGAGTTTTATCTTCTGTTTTGTTTTCTTCTGGTGGTAAAACCACTACATTTGGAAAGTTCTTTAGCCGAGTAGATTTCAGAGCAGCCAGAAAAGTCCAAAGATGGTTTGTTTTTGTCAAGGTGTCTGACAATGTGATGGTTCAAAGTGGTGACTGGGACTGGAGCCTGGCTTAGCTCCCCATTATCAGGGTTTCCTGTTTGTTTGTGCCCCTTTGGTTTTCCCTTAGAGTGGTCTTAGTGTACTGTGTCTAATTTGGATGCTTTTGTCATGAAGGAAATCCACACTGGACTTTTTCCTCACCTTGCTTCATCATTCTGTAAAGTTTTTATGAGCAGTGATTACCTGCTTTTTGCTGTAATCAAAGTGTGCAAAGTCATGCTTTGGTTTATATCTTGGTCTCATTACACAAGCTATTTAAAAAGAAATAAATATTGCAATTTCCTTATCCTAGGGCTTTTAGTGGGTTTTAGAAACGTAAAACATCTGCCTGTGCATGCATACAGTGGGCTTTAACAAGTGTCTTAAATCCTAGTGTACAATTTTATCTGCATTTCTGGCAGGAGAGGAGTGGTGAATTGTTTACAGTGTTTCAAGGCTCCAATGCATTTGTGTTACTGGAGTAACTGTTGGGGAGACACCAGAACAGTCCTGCTTGTACCCTACAGTGCTGGACTGATGAACTCTGCTGATTAATTGCTTAAATAGACTGTCAGGATGAGTAATACCTAGAGAATCTTAGACACGTTCTTCTTTAAACTCAGCTGCAGAGTGATCCCGCTTTGTGTATCCTATTATGGAATGAACAGTACCTTTTAGTTGGACTAAAAGTTCTCCAGTAGAGAGTCTGAGTTTTGTTGTTTCTGATTATTTGATTTTCGTTGTCCTTACTCCAGTCAAAAAAGCAGTCGTGAATATTCTTTTTGAGAATTAAGAGATAGGGAGGCTATTCCTACCTTCTCTCTACAGATAATTAATAATTTCTGTCCAACCCAAAGAAAATGAAAAATTGAAGAAGAAAGAATAATAATATCCTTATCTGTGTGAAAATCTTACATACCGAACCCGAATGAGTGATTCTGATTGCTGTCCTATCTCATAATAGTCATTATAATTTCTGTCTGTGGATTTGTCTCTGTGGTTTTCATAAATAATTGAGATGTGATAGACTGCAAGATAAAGCTGCAGCACTGATGGGATTGAAATAGGAAGGTGCAGCAGTTGGTGTTTTGAAAACTCACCTTCTCACCTATGAGGAAATAAACACATTTTGAGACAAGTTTTTTTTTTTTAAACTAATGAGCCTCTTCAAGATAACATTGTGCAGGTTTGCATTTAATGAGAATTTTATTAACGGAGGGTTCAAAGGGGCATTTTCTGATTGCCTATTCAGTGAGAAAGGTGGCAGCTGAATCCCTGTTTTCTTTTAATAGAGTTTTTCCTGATCAGGATTTTTCCAAGGTGAATAAATAGATTAATTCAATGATTAATAGCCTGAATTTCTCCCTTGCCTGAAATTCAGCCCCATCATAATTTTTAAAGTAATTTTATTTTTCTCACTGAAATGCTTTTAATAAGCAGAGAATAAGTTTGTAGCATGGACCTGGGTGATAGGATTATTTTGATAAGGTGTTTTCTGTGCTATGGTAGCATACGCTGCAGTCCTCGCTTGGGTGCTTTCATTCACTCTTCCATCTTGCAGCTACTTTTGTTCCACTTGAGCCACCCTGTGTGATGCTCTGTCCTTGAATAGAAGGTGCTGCTTCTCCCAGGGCTGCTTTTGGGGTTGAAAAGGAGAGACTGGGGGTTTGGAAGGAGCACTCAGAGCATTGCATGGATGTGTATAAAATGGTTGTGCTTGGTCTGCGCAGGAGCACTCTGAAGGAACATTAGTGATTTTACTTAGGTGAGTTGGACTGGGCTTGTTTGTTGTAGGACACTTGTCATCCTGGCCCTGAAGCTATAGCTCCTGATAAATTACCAGCACTCACAGAACTGCACTTACTGAAAGCCTTGACAGAGGAGAAGGCTTCATTCAGGTATTTGTTAGAAAGTGGGTGGCTGTAAGCAGTCCACCTAGTACTTTCAGAATTGTTCCACCAGACTGCAAGAAATTTAGCATTTGTTTAAGAGGAGACCAAAATGCTGCTGACCTAGTTGTGCTGCAATGGCTTTTATGCAGAATATGTGAAAGTGGACCTGCTGATGGAGAAATACATCTGTATTTGTGGTGTAGGTGGTGACCTATGGATTACAGCCAGCTGAGACTGTGTACAAAATATGTTTATATCTGTACACACACACTTTCTTCCTTCCCTCTCTGTACAGACATAATAGACATATGAGCACGTTTCTTGCCAGTATGATTCAGAGTGAAAATGGGAGAGCAAGCTTAAAGCCTGTTTATGAAAAGAAATGGTCTGAAAAATCCATGTGCATATATTGAAATACTGTATGAACGTTATAGGCATATGCACCTATATAAATGTGAATATCCATATGTGGATGTCTGTGTGGATATAAATACATATATGACACATATGTAGACATGCAGACATATACACAACTATATGTGTTTATTTACAGATAGAACACCCACAGAGACCTACCTGTTTCCTTTGACAATGGGTTTATTAAAGCCATGATCTCTGAGCTGAAAATACCGAGCACCTTCTTGTTTCCAGCTTCTCCCAGATGAACCACAAGGGTTGGCTGTAGATGCTCAGGTGTTGCTTCTTCCTGTTGCTGTTGCACTGCATGAGTCCCCTGGGACTGTGGGACCATGTGGAACTGCTCAGGGCCAGCCAGGGCAGAGCAGCAGAGGGTGCTCAGGCATGCAGGTTAGAGCCCACAGTGATCTGGAGTTCATTCCCTGCCATTCTTAAAACCACCTGTGAGGACTACACTGACAGAATAACAACTCCATTGAATTGTTCACTGAGGTGTGTTTAATGGTAATGACCTCTGACATGCTGTCACTGCTAATCAGCCTGACTGAGCTCAGATCACAGGACAGTACAAGACAGTCAACAATTATTTCTGTAATGAGAAAAAAGCAACAAAGCCCAAAGAGAAACTCAGAAATGTATTTTATCAGTACTTTGAAATTGTAACACAAACTTTACAAGATTATGGATCAAAGTCTTACTAAAATGATGTAAGAAAACTTCTGAAGAGTATGCATGCAAGCTATTTGAAGAATTAGTTCATTGCAGTTTTCAGGTGGTAGTGTGGTAGCCTGAAAAAATTTTGATGCTGAAAATCTGAAAGAAGATTTTAAATGAGGGTACTGGCTTTGTTCTGGTTCTTTTTCAGTGATCTGTCATTACTCCTCACAGAAACAGCAAAACTAGGAGATCCTTCTTGTCATTTCATGTGTTTCTTGTTGCATGCTTTTCTGTCCTGCTTTGGCACAGCAGAACAGATCCTGAAATGCCACAGTGGTTATAACAGAGTTATAGTGGTTACTCAGAGTTCACCTGCTGCCACTGCTTGTTTTTCACTTGACCTTGCAGTATTGTGGTAGGGAAGGTTCCTTTGCTAGGAGGAACAGATCTTGATGTGAACAGGTTCTGGCATTAGCTGGCACCTGAACAGAGGAAGCAGGTGGATTGAAAGGGAAAGACCTTATGACCAGCAATGTATTAAGAGGAGAATCAAAATAGAAGGAAAGAAGCATTCCTATCTTGAGTTATAATGTTTCATCTTTTCACAGCAGTCTAACCCATGTTTCAGTTATTTTTATTAGTATTTAAGGCTTTCACCTAGTCATGTAACTTCAGTGCTTCATTTCCTGTATGTTATCTGATTTCTTCTCAAGGCAGGAGTGTTAGTTTTCAGTTATTGCTCTTTATTTACTAGCTGATTCATCTTGGTGTGTTTCATTTACAGAGCCATAGCCAATTTCATTCTGCTGTAATTTTCTTTCATTCTTTCTCATTTATGCAGTAGCTTAATTAAATGTTGTCTCTGCCACTGGCCCAAATCCAGAGAGCAGATCTGTTGGTTGAGTGGTGTTGTATGGACCAGTTCCACAAACACAGCAGCATGGTTTGGCAAGTTGGGTACATCCCAGGTCACCTTCCTTCTTTCTGCCGGTTACTTCCATTTCAGTCATGAGGGGACTCTGACAATGCCAAGCTTGTTTTCTCTTTAATGAACTTCTGTTTTCAGTAGGTTTTCAGGAGGATTGATTTCTTTGCTATTGTGATGACTTTTGGTGGAGCTGATGCTGATTTCAAGCAAAGATGTTTGTATGGCAAAGAATGCCTCTGTCTGAGATACCATAGCCATGGCTTGCTTTCTTCAGTGCATTTGGATGCAATTCTGCAGAGATTGTTTTTGCTCTAAAATTTCATCCTCAAAGTAAACAAGGCTTTTTTGATTGGGGTGGGGAGGATCTTGAAGTGATTTATTCCTAGGATGGTAGCCTTGCTTAACTGGCTTTCTTAGCATTTTTCCAGGTCTGCAATTGTATCAGCAGCTTTCATCTCCTTTCCTCGTATCTCAAAGGTGACAGGCTGGCCTTCAAGAGGGGCCTGGGAGCAGGATCCACTTCTGTACTTGAGCTGCTCTGTAGGGTTTGCTGTGGAGGTGAGCCCTCTGTAAAAGTGAGCGTTGTTTGCTGGGCAAATGGGAAACTCCTCTGCAGAACAGCCACTGCTTGGCAGCCTCTTCTGAAGTTCAGCAGGTCTCTTAGTTCATGTCATTTTCGTAAGGTGAACATCATGCAGTTTGCCAACTTGTGAGGTTTTGTCCTCCTGGACATTTTATTGGAAACATTTCTTCCTTGAAATGTGAAATATTTGCGAAGTTACGCAGGATCTGTAGGCTACTATTCAGTTTGGTGAGAAATGTTGCCTCCATTGCTAATGTATTAGAACCCAGATTTCATTTGTTCTTTTTCAAATGCAACTGCTCAGTGAGTAGGGAATTCCTGTCTGCAGATCTCTGCTGGACTCATGGGTGTAGATTGTAGGCTTACAAGGTGGAGTTGGTTAAGCTGCTAGCAATTTTTATTTTTTGAAAGCTGTGTATACCGCCTTGGAAGTGTGATGTTGGCACATAATTTCAGCTTTTGTGCCAATGAGTTTGGGGTGTGAAGCTTTGGGAAAACAGTAGAGGAAAGAAGTCAGAGACTTCTCAGTGCAATTGTGGTCTCCTGTTTGATTGATGTGAGTGACTGTGCACTGCCTGGTCTGAAGAAGTGTGGCACCAGGCAAGTAATTGTTTTTTGTTTTGCTTGCCAAATACCTCTCTCTGTAGAAACATAAAAGTAGTGGAGAATATATGTCAGCATGGGGAGTACTTCTGGTTTATTTCAGAAGTGGATATAATATTTATTGGTCAGAAGTTATTTTTCTGTCTCATTTGAAGATATTTTGGTCTTGAATCCCAGTGCTGGACACAGGCAAGTTATGTCTGAGCTCAGTAACGCATTAAAGCAGGTCCTGCAAACCGAGAGTGCAGACTTGTAAACATCTTGGGGTTTTTGTTGAAGCTCAAAATCCAGAGAGCTCTGCTGTTTCTCTCTCTGAACTGTTGTATTGTTTCCTCCTTTTTATGAGAACAATCTTCATTATTTCTCTGGGACTGTGGCTGGCATGAGTTCAGTTCCTAATTGATAGATTTCAACCTTACAGTCAATGTCTTTGTTGGTAGCTCTGTTGCAGCCAGGAAGCAACCAGATTCTTTTGGCCCCAAGAACTGGCTCTACTGGAACATGATTGAAGCACAGTTTGAAACAGCTGTTTATAGCTTGTCGAAACTTTGTCCATGCTGATTTTATTCTTTGGGTAAATATAAGGGACTCTGATCTCTGCTGGTCTCTAATCTGGCTTTCAAGATTTGCTTCAGTAGAGAAAGAACATTAAGCAACTTTCTTCATAACCCAAACAATGTAAAAATCACTGTGAGCTTAAATAACACCCTTTTCCCTTGAAAAGTGATGTAGTATAATGCTGTTTTGCTCTTTCTGTTTAAAAGAAATCTGTTGCTCACAGCAGCAGCCAGAATTATTATTCCCTCTGAAAGTCTGGGCTGTGGGATGTGTACTTAAAGAAAAGCTTTTCAAAAGCCAACAACATGTATTTCTTATTATCTTATACTAGTAGGGGGCCTAAAATTTGGGTTTGCTCTAGGAGTGTAAATTCCCTGTTCTCCTAATCTTCCTTTAGGACTAAACTGACAAAGTACCCACTCATTAAGTACATCTGCTCATTAAGGTAATGAAGTACCTACCTTATCTTGAACTGAAAGCAAGGATAATACATTGTTAGCATGACTGCAGAACTGCAGTCTGTTTGTTTTTCTTTCTGGTGCACTCCAGATTGCACCATAATCTGGAGCTCAGTTCCCAGGGAACTGAGGGGAAGACATGTTGTTTGTAAGACTTTGTTCATTAAACTAAATACTCATTCCAGCTTTTAAAGTTAAGGTGTTGGGTTTTTTTAGGAGCTGTGTCCATGAAGGCACAGGTTGTCTCACCCTACCAATAGGTTGTCTTACCCTATTTGGCAAGCAAAACAAAATTAAGTTTCTTGCCTGGTGCCACACTTCTTCAGACCAGGCAGTGCACAGTCACTCACATAAATCAAGGCTGCAAAGGGGCTCACTTTGCAACTTTCAGTAAGCAGCAGCTGGCTAAGGTGAAAGCAAAATACTGCTTGAGGGGAGGGGAAAAGCAGAACTTGAGTGAGTGTGATTTCCACACACCACACCTGGCACTACCACCTTCCAAGATGTGAAATCTATGTTGCTCTAATATCTCTGAGTGCAGATAGAAACACTAAGATACATCAGAGTTTCTGGTGACTTGAATGAAATTGACTGCTTGGGAATCCCAGAATGCAACCTTTTATTCCTACTCTATGTAGTCTTTAAATTTTTTTCTCAACTCTTGAAGCTAAAGAAAATTCAGAAAATGATGGTAATGCTCTAGCAGTAGCAATTTCTCCCTTAGCTCTGAGGTCAGACTTCTGTTGCCTGTTTCAAGGGATGCTGACTGAAGGTTCAGCAGTCAGAATTGCCCGTGTCCTTGGCTGCTTCTCGGCAATCAAAACCAGATAGGTTAAGGTAACAGTGATCTCATCAAGAATTCATCATTGGGTACCAGATTCTGATGTCTCATCCTGGTAAGGGTTTAGTTAAAGGATGTTACTCTGGCAAAACTGCCCTAAGTGTGCTTCCTCAGCCTGTGCTCTGCTCACTTGGAGGAGGTATAAACTGACAGGGTTCCTGCCTTCTCTTCTGTGGGAGCAGCCTGCATTGGAAAGGAGGAGACTGGGGACCTGACCCAGGATAAAACTTCAGGCAGGACAAAAAAAAAAAAGGACAAAACAATGTGTTTTAATGTGGGTCTGTTCTCAAGCCTTCATTGGATAAATGTATATGACTGGTTGTGTCAGCCTGTAGAGGATGGATGCACAAACAGCTCAGTGTTAGGGACAGCAGGACAGTCTCTCTTAGCAGCATTGGCCTCTTGAACTAGTTTTAAGCTGAAATGCTACCCAGTGTTTTTTACGATTATGTACAGAGTCATCTGTAGTCACTGATGTGACGCTTTGCAGGTCTAAACACATGTTCTCTTGCTTGTGCTGGAATAGGGCAGCGTGGTTTTTGCACACTGGTCTTGCTTTTAATATCAGCATAATCATTGCCTCAAACTTTGCCTGAAGTACTGGGCTTGAAACAATAGTACTGTGAGCCCAAAAAGTGGGAGCTTGGGTGTTAGTTGGTCGGGAGTCTGAAGCAGGAGATCACCGACTCATTGAAGGCATCTCACTGCAATGGAGTCCTGTTTGATAGGATATAAAAGCATGGTCTCAAATGCATCTTATTTATAAAATGACCAGAAATGAAATGACCTTAAAAGCTCCCTGGCAATCCTTTTGCCTGACTTTGCTAGAAAACTTTGAAAGCCTAAAGCTTTTTCGTGTTGCTGCTTTAGTGATTAATTAGGTCATCACTTTGTGTGTTAATTACAGTGACATTTTTCTTCTCATTAGTTGGATTATGGAAAGTTTTTGAGTCTGTGTAGGATGGGAAGTAATGCAACCTTTGTGGCCAAGGGAAGGATGATTTCATACTTAAGAACATTGAATTTCAATGGTGGCTTTGGGTACTGTAAAAAAAATGCTGCAATCCACTGTACAAAATGCGGCTGGTAAGTGCTTTGAGAGCAGGATAAATGCCTTTTATTCTAAACAGACATGATGCTGCACACACTTTGGATGAGGAATTTTAAACTGGATCCTTCTTCTGGAAGATTGTGCAGTTGTGCATTATGTTAATTAATGTAAAGCTCTTGCTGCTGAGAGAGGGGTGTGAATATGATACACTTCATATAACATCCTTCATGGTATATCCAAAAAGACTTGACAGAGAAGTCATTCATTAAGCAAAGCAGTGTACATGAATGGAGGCCAATTGCTTTTACTTGCAATTTTTTCTAATTATTTAATGCCCTCCTTGTAATTTTACAGCACTGTTTGCTTTGAAATCTGAGCTTTACATTAATTTTTTATGATATTTGAGATGAACTTGTCTGGAGCAGACGTTCTGTTGTAAACTTAGAAAGCAATAGATCTGCCATACGTTGTTCTTGCTTCCTTAGTTTGAAGGCTGTGGTTGCTTTGAGGTTAAGCCCACGTGTGATACACTGAGCCTTGCTGAAGGAGCAGACTGTGCAGTTCTCTCTGGGTAGCACCTATTTTTCTTCCTTGTTTGGTGACTTTTACTCTTAGCACGAGCTGATGTCAGAAATGAAGAGTCACAAAACAAGAGCGTCCAGGGTCTGAAGTTTGACTGGGAGATAAAGTCAGTCGGATTGCAGTAAGGGAGGCTCTTCTCAGAATGAGTGATCCCATACTGGGCCAGATAGCTCAGTGCAGTCTCCATCCTTGGGACTTATTCATATCTTGCCTGAGCATAGCTGTGAGTTGGACAAAGTCGAGTACAAAGCTGGACCATGGAATTTGCCGAGGTCTTTTTTAACCTAACCCATTTGATTTTAGAGAGCAGTCTCTTCACTCCATGGTCAAATGGTAAAAGAAGCAAGAAAGCTTGTTTTCATGGAGTGTGTTGTGCTGTGTGTTAACTCTGGACCTGTGTGCTAGATATGCAGAGTAGGGCACTTACTTAAATCAGTGGGTTCTTGGCACGTATTTTCTTTGCCTGAAAGATCTTTAAATGGTAAAAACTAGAGAACTTGCAGTATGTGTTGCTGCCCAGTATTGTCTGCTGTCTGTGATCTCACCATTAAATTGGATCCTGCCAATGAGATCCAGCTATGCAAGTCAGTCATTTGTGAGGAGAAGCCGTTCTCAGTTTGATGAATGCTGTGGTTGATGATGGGCACGGAAAGCACTGCTTTGAATAATGCCCATAATGGCATATTCCCCTGTGCGTGTGCATCTAAAGGAAGAGGCTGTGCTTATATGAGATTGAGGGCATTTAAGAGGCAGCTAATGACAAGTGAAAATGATAGCTAGGGTAGATTAATTGTTAAATGAATTGTGCCTGCCCTTGCTGTTGTTTTTTAATGTGGTATTGGTCTAAGTATGATGTTATATAGCAGGAAGGCAGCAGGGAACAACGCCGTGCACTTGGGTTCAGGTCAGAGGAGTTTAAAGGCTTAGCCATCAGGAGTTTTTCTCTAGTTTAGACATCTTTTTGCAGTGTGGGGCTTTCTTTGTCCCCTCTGGAAATACACAAATCTTTGTTTTGATTAATTCTGATTTAATAAGTTTTTTTTCCCCATACTTTTTTTGACAGCGGAGTAAAGCAGTATTTTCTCATAAACAGTTTAATAAAAGCTTTGTATTAACTGTTCCTGGAATGAGATGATACTAACTGAACTTGGTCTAGAGCATAGCTCAGGGATTTTTTTCTTATTTTTTAAAATTGTACTCTATCTCCAGGACTGCATACTTAACTTTGATTTGTCATGGGGCTGCTTTATATTCATGCCTTCAGTCTGAGTGGAGCATAAGGGGAAATTAAGCTGGAAGAGGACTGAAAGCAGCCAGGCAGAGGTCTCATCCTGTCATTGCTGTGAAGAAATCTGTCCTTTGAATTGATTTGGAGTGACAGTGGGGCAGGAAGGCATTGGCAGAAGTTGTATGTCTCTTGCAAGCTTTTGTTCACGCATGGCCAACAGCCTCATTTGAGTGAGTTTTGAGTGCCTTCTGGATTAAATGTTATCCCATATGTTTCAGTAAAGTTTAGTGGTCCCTGTTAAGACTTAATTGTACCTGAGGGGTTCTTAGGGCCCCTTTCTCTGCTCACTTTTTTATTTTTAAAGTATTTGCTGTCTTTGGTGGGGAATCAGTTTGGGCCAAGGGCACTTAGAGGATGTGGGCTTTGATTGCTTTCCACCTGCTAATCTTCTTGATGTGAACTGTGCACTCAGGCAGAAGAAAAATAATGCCATCTACATAGGAAGATTGACTTTCTGTTAGGCATTTTCCTTTCCTAGGAAGAGAGGAGGCCTTCAAATTCATCTTATAAAAAGATAAACTTGTATAGGGACAGGTGCAGACAAGCATCAAGGAATCATGATTTCCTTCTGAAGGACTCTTGGCTCGTGCTTTGCCCAATCCAGCAAAGAAATAACTGGTGGATACTGCTAATGTAGAACGGTTTCTGAAACTGAAGGGTAGCTTGTAATGGGAGCAAATGGATAGAGAAGGAGTATCATGAATAAATAAAAGTTGGAAGTGAAAGGTTTTCTAAAATTAAAAGCACTGAGGGTCTGGGGCACTCCTGTAATCAGTCAGAATGATGCAATCTAAACAAGGAAGGATTATTTTGAAGCTGAGAATATGAGAGAATGGGGAGAGCCAGAACCCCATATTTGTACCAGGAGGAGCCCAGGTGTAAGACATCTGCAGAGGTTCCCAGTGAGCAAGGAAGGTGGGGTTTTTTGTGGGTTTGACATTTTTATTTTTTATTCCCCCTCCCCACATTAGTAATCAGCTCCAGAGTGTTTGAGATGGATCAGATAATGTTGGTCCATGGCTTAAGACATGTTTCTTGTAGTGTGATAGGTACCATTGCAGGGTTTTCTACAGTATAAGGCCTGTGAAATCTCCTACCTGCTGTTACATTTTATGTGGGTTATTTGCTTCCTGCGTCAATGATTGAGAAGCTGTTAGTGTTAACAGAGTAGCCACTTCAAAAAGACTGATGCCACTCCCTCCTGTCAGTCCGGGATCACTTTTCCACTGAAGGAAGACAGTAAACGTCTTCAGTAAAATTCAGGGGCTGGCTAACAAATTGCAGTTTAGAATACATTACAGATGATGAATGTGATCTCCTTAAAGGGAAATCTGTTCATTTGACTTAGTGCTCTTACGATTAATTGCTTGCCAGATTAAATTGCTCCATAAAATGCATGCTACTTTATTCGATCTCTTCATGATGAGATTAGCTAGGCTATGCTGGTTCTTTGTATGTTAATTACAGTGGTATTTTCTTCTTCAATTTAATTATTAAATTGTTTGGCAGAGCATGCTTTCTCCTATCCTCAGGAAACTTGTCTGTATTTTTCTTTTGACCACAGTTCTGCAATCACACTGCCCTTTTTCCAGAACTATTCTGGGTTCCTTCATAGGAGTATCACACACTGTAGAGGATACACTCCGAGATTTTTCTGTGTTTTCTTTGGTGTGCTGCTGAAACACAGAAATGGTTCTAATCTTCCAAAGGTTCATTATGTGACAGTCTAGGATAAGGAACGAGGAAAGTCTGAACTGACGCTGTAGAGGCAAATTTCCAGGGTTGCTACACAAACAGGAATTTATCCAGATAAACTAAGGTTTCTGCTTTTGTTGAAAAGTGTAAAGCTCACTGAGTGGCCAGGATGTTTGCTTTCTGTCTCAGCTGGAAAATCAATATTGTAGCAGTTTGGTATTCTGTGCTGTTGATGTTTCAGAGTGAATTTGGAGGGAAGAACCATGTATGCTTTCCTTGTTCTTGAGGACTTCTCTGTACTCAATGACCATAACCCAGACACATTTTTTACTGAAAATCTGGAAAATGGAAACATAAGAAGTTGAACAGCACTAGAATTGTGGTGACAGCCAACAATTACTGATGGAGGCCAGCAGTAAAAGATTTAAGGAAAGTTTAAGAAAAAAATAAATTTAAGTTTTCATTACCAGACTTGTCCCAGCCTTTAGGATATTAGTTCATGGTCCCTTTCTCAGTCCAGGACCTGACTACATATGCAACTCCCCCCCACATGCACACACAAAATAACCCCCTGTTCTTTTGCAGTGCCAAGACTGGGATTTGCACATAACTGAATGTTCTCGCAGTAGCATTACAGAGTCTCTGTTGAAAAATTGTTGGTTTTCTTAATTTTTAATTTTTTAAAATGTTTATCCTGCTATACCACTCCAGATAAAATATATAATATGAATCAATTAAACTGTTGTGGTGTTTAAAATCCTTCAGATCTCTTGGTCTAAAATGGAGCTTCTCTTTTACCCAGCTGTAGTAACTTTTTTTTTTCAATTTGCTTCTCATTTTAACCCCTCTCCCTCAGAAAATAGCGTGTTATCTTCTATTAGAATTGATTCCCAAAGGCAAGGCAAATTTTTGTATTTGTTAACCTAGTCTTTCATTTCCCATCTATCCAGAGCTTAGAAAATTCAGAAAGGTATAGGAGGACTTAGCACAGTTTCAGAAAGGCATCGAGAATGACTGAAGGCATGGAACCAGTTGTGTTATGAAGAACATTCATAAACCTGACAAGTCTTCATACTGGGAGAGATGGTAGAGAATATATAGAAGAGCTAGTAAAAATTACCAGATGTCAGAGAGAAGGTGAAGGGGAGCTGTAAGAAGAGGGTGCATCAGAAGATGAGATGAGCTTGAACCAAAGAGATACTGCTTCATGCTATGCCTAGTTAAGCTGTGGAATGCCTAAGAAGTTACGTGAATTTAAAGTAATGATTATATAAATTAATAAAACAATTTAATCAGGAGTTTCTGGATCATACAGATGTCACCTCTGCTTCACATACTGTCTTGAAGTGTATGTGGCTGGAAGTAAGGGTTCTTTTTGGAACGGTATCATTTTGTTTTTGTCTGCTTTTATACTGTTACCTGAGCTCCAAATTCTAGACAGTCTTGAAGTAGGGACACAGAGGCCTTTGCTAGCTCAGTATGGCAGTTTTAAATGTTCACATAAATTTCATCTGTCAGCATTTTCTCAGGAATAAGTTATTTGCTTCAAAGTCTTTAGCCAAGGATAAACCAACATGTCAGCATCCCCCTCCCACTGCTTTCAGGATGGAGGTGTTTGCTTGCAGTCTCACATCTGGTTATATCCATGGTCTATTCAATCTGTCACTGCTTTCAGTTAAGAAGGCTGAATTCCCATGTTGGGGGTCTGTAAGGGTTCTGTGTTAGGTGAAGGAGTCTCTTAGCTGCACTTTCACCCACACTCTCCTTGTGTGCAGAAGAGGAGGCTCCAAGCCTTTCTGTGGCTTTCTGCTGGTACTTGTGCGTGCACAGGATATACTGTCTGTGGTAATTTAGAGGAGGGATGTCTAAGGAAGAATATGAGCTGGTCTCCTGTTTGACAGCCTTTTGGTTTTTTTTCTGGGAGTGGCAAAGAAGTGCATGATTTTCTGGAGCACTGAAGAAGACAACAGTAGAATGAATAACCATGGAAGATTTTTCTTCCCTCATGATTTTACTTCAGGATTTCAGTCATTGTCACTGTTGCTTTTTTCTCCAGAAAGAGCTCATGGGGAGCTGTCAGGATCATGTGCTTATAAATATTGTGAAAGTAAAACCCGTGCCAGCTAAGCATCACATGATTTTAATTAAGACAAACAGGAATTTTTGGGTTTTTTTTCTTCCTTGCTAGCCACAACCCAAATATAAGTCTTTTAATTTCAGTAGCCTCTTGTTTGTCAGCTAAAAAAGGGTGAGTTGATGGAGCCTTTTGAGACTTCTTTGATTAAAAAAATTTAAAGTTAAAGGCCCTGTGTTTTTTTAATTTGGTTAAGGGGACAAATCCTTTTACTGCATCTGTAGAGCAAGGAATTGAATGGGAATATAATCAAGTTTTCTTCTGTTGCAGGTTACTGTTCTAAAGAAAGTTCATGCTGGATAATTTATCATTCATTCTTTTTTCCTTCTGGCTACTGTAGATCCAAATGCACTGCTCTATAAATAGATGTATAAAAGGTTCTTTTGCTGACATCTCTGAAGACAACTTTCGATTTTGCTTAATCCAAAGGAAAAAAACTATCATGAATTCTCAGTGCACAAGTTAGATGAGTTAGGAAGAAGAAGGGATCAGGGTAATCTGATCTCTGCTGTAAGTGCCTCAAATAATGATCTGTTCTTTGTGATGAGCATTTATCTATGAAAACCAGCCAAGGTGAATTAAAGGAGCATTATCTGAAAACAGGTGAAGTCGCATATCCCAGTGTTGTCCCCAGACTACCTGTGTATGGAGACGGGGAGGATTTTTCCCTTGCTGAGGAGCTAAGACCTGGTAGCTCCAGCTGGTTCTCTTGCCCAGTGCTGGTCTCACAGGCCAGTTGTACATCCCTGCCTGTGCTCCCTACAACCAGCACCAGCACAGTGGTGGCTGAGAAGGGTCTCCTTCCGAACACAGGGCTGGCCTGACTGAGTGCCGGGCTGAATTTGCATCCCATCCATTTCTTCCCCAGTCCACAGTACCTCTTACAGGGAAAGCCATCTGTGTTACAGCATTTTCATCTTTGCTTGGGAGGCAAATGAAACAGAGCGGTTGTGATGCTTGTGGACTGATGTTGTGAAGCAGTTCAAGCTGCCTGCTGCATACAAAGCTCATCCCGACTGTTTAGGCTCTAAATGATGCAGGTACAGTTTTCCTGGAAAGGCTGGGTGCTGAGGGTGTCTTTAATTCCTGACTTTCTGAACAAACCTTTCCTTCTGTGTTACCAGTTATTCAGTTGAAAGAGTTTGCTTGATGTGGAACGGTGCTGCTGTGGAACCCTACTAAGGCCCCATCTGCTAAGAGCTTGTATTGATTTGTGTCTTAGTTTATAAAAGCCTTCAATTCACCTTGTGTAAATGCCATAAATAATGCAGATGTACTAGATGAAATGTGCTGTGGGAACATCTCAGAAATCATTTTGGTCTGGGTTGAACAGAACTAATCTAATCATGTTTAGGAGTTTCTCAATAGCTGTGAAACAAAAAGTGTATTGTCTCATTCTAGCTTAATGTATTAGTCAATACACAGGGGCAGGAAGATAGGTATTTGAAAGTGGTAATCAACTTTAATGAAAACAAGAGTTTTTAATGGTATAATATTACAAAACTTCAGATGAAACTATTTGTAGATTATATATGTACACATACAGTGGGAGTATAGTCAAGTCCAGTCCTGCGCCTGTGATTTATCTGCATAATCCTAACATTTGTATGCCTCTTTGTCAGCAGGACTGCAGTGCTTCAGAGGCTATATGTATATATACTAAATAAATCATTTTATCCGTTCATAGCAAACAGCCACTTTGTGCCAGCAACATTGCAGAATGCGTTTTAGTACAGAGGGGACATTGATGAATAATTTGTCCTTTTGAAATTCCATGGGCTTTAGGGCACCAAAATGTTTTTCAGGTTGGACTAGGTCCAGATGTGTATGAGAACTCCTTGGCAGTCTTGTAGAAAGCATATGGGAGTTTTAAAGGTGACCTCTTTTTAGAAATTTAATTGGATTTTTGTTCTATTCAGTTATGTGTAAAGAAAGCAAAAACATAAAGGAATGTAGTATTTCTTTGATTGTTCAGTTAGGAATATCCATCATATCAAGGCTGATTTTTTTTCAAAGTGGTCATGGCATCTTGAGTTCTCTGCATTGGAGAGATCAGCCGATGTGCAGTGGTTCCTGTAGAGGAAAGAGAACATTATTTGTATGGTCATAAATTGATTCCAATTTATGTTACC
Source organism: Bombycilla garrulus (assembly GCA_013400315.1). Lineage (NCBI taxonomy): Eukaryota > Metazoa > Chordata > Aves > Passeriformes > Bombycillidae > Bombycilla > Bombycilla garrulus. The sequence continues at coordinate 477,596 of VXBU01011898.1, forward strand.
ACAATTGCAATATGAAGAATGTGTCTACGTGCTATTAGCATTGTTAATTGGGAGGAAACATGGAGCCCATTGTCAGAGCTGAGACTTGTCTTCCTGACACTTTTCTGCTTTTGATGGCCCCAAAACTGCTGGTGTGATCAAATAGGACATTGCAGATGACAGCGATATGACAAGTCCTGAACTCACTAATTCTGCCTCAGATTGTTTATCAGCAAACACTTGCCTTGGCTAAAGCAGACAGCCTTACAAACAGTTGTCCATTGGCAAAGACTTTTGAGGAATTTGGGGTCATATAGCAGCAGTCGTTGCTGAAGGGCCTCCAGGTGCCTGGAGGAGCTTGTAGAGCTCTTGAATGTCAGCGCAGGGCAAGAGTTCAGAGCTCCTTGAGATTGCTGCTGGCGTGACTTGGCTTGATGTTGGTGCCCCAGGGGTTGTTTGCTGACAATTACAGCTCATCTGCCCAACTGGAAAGCTCTCATCAGTAGAGAGAAGTAGTATTTAAGAGCCTTTGTGTGTCAGTTTTATAGCAGAGATTACTGAGGTGCTATGGACATGTGAAACTCACAGTGTTTCCTTTGGAGGTAGTAGTGGGCATCGGTGGCAGTGCTGGAGGTTCTAAGAGTGAATGATTGACAAAGCACTTGTGGTGGAGCATCCCTAGAACACAAGGAGGGTGCCTTTCTTGGGTGATAAGCATGAAAACAGTGGTCAGTCAGAAGGGACATGAGAATTTCTTATGCATGTTGCAAGTTACTGTAAGACTGGCAGAAGGTTAAATCATGAGGTAGATGAAGCGTGTGATCCGAATTGCTTTTTAACCTGTCAGGCAGTTCTTGAAATGCAGTTCTTGAAAAAACAAGTGCCAGTTTGCAAAAAGGGGCTGTATCTTGAAAAGCACTCTTTTAAGAAGTGTTGACTGACAACTTGACTCTAGATCTTTTGTGAAACATTCAGCTAAAGAGGTTTATTTAACCCTAAAAATATTAACAAGAGACAGAAAGTGATTTTATCATTGTATATATTTTGCAAATTTTTCTGGTGTCTGTCTCAAAAAAAGATATTGAAAATTTGGGGAAGAACAGAGAAACCCCAGTTATGAGAAGCTAGTGAGCATGCTTTCAAGATTTCGGTATCATAGTCTCTTTAAAACAAAATATGCTCTTCAGAGTGTTCAAGCATCTTTGACGAGAAAATACCAAAACAGAAAAGGAATGTAAGGCTAGACACTGAAACCAAATTGCAGCTGCAAATTACGTACTCATTTCTTAATAGGTAATTAATCACTGTAGTAAATGACTGAAAGAAGAGGTTTTCTCCTCCTGTTCCTATCTGAATATAATACTTTGGTGAAAGTGCTCTAGCTAGCTGCTGACATGAGAGTAATGGTGTAAGGGTAACGTTGAAAAATGTGGTATGCAGAAGTTCAGATAAACTGATCTACTAACTTGTAGTGTCATGAATCAGGTAGATTGGATCAAATGTATCATTTTGCATTTAAAACTTAACAAATTCACTCTGGATTCTTGTGCTTTTCATCTTTGCAATGAGAAATTTCTCCTCCAGTACATCAGTTGTAGGCATGCCGAAATTTATCCACAGAGCAATTAAGCAGAAGGGCAGCCCTGAGAATTATTTTGAAACATTTTTGCTCTTAACTCCACAAGACAGAGGTAAGATTCAAGGAGATGTCAGTAGGCCACAAGTTTTTCATTTTTCTGCAGTTTGCAGTCACCATGATGGCTGTGCTGAGAGAGCAGGGCCCAGGAGGAAGCCCTTGTGCTGCAAGGAAGCGTGGAGAAATTGTTCACTAGCTTAACCTCCAAGCGAAATTATAACATCTGCAATTTAAATTTTCTGTAGTTTCAGTATTTTTAGGGGAGAAGGGATTTTTCCCATTGTGTTTCAGAATGACAAGAGTTTTGTACTCAGTTGTAATTGCAAAAGAAAGCTAGAGTGCTTCAGAGGCCTCAAAAAGGTAAGGTTTTACTGAAGAAATTTTGCTCAGTTTTCCATTTTTAGTCTTGGAATTAATGGGCGGGAGCAGTAAGTAATGCAAGGCATTGTCCTCAAACCCAAAGAAAGGTTAAGTATGCTGATTATTTCAGCAAAGTGTCTCTTTTTTTCCAAAGTGCATACATACAGAGTAAACTTAAGTGTTGGTGTTCTTGATCGCTGTGATCTTGAGGATGCCAAGACGCCCTTTGGCACAAGAGGACCTGTTTATCAATTGCAGGGTCTGAAGCCTGGCACCTGGAAGAGGCCCCCTCTCTCTTTGTATCCAGATACTCTGTGATTGGAACACGACTGGCAGTCCTGTAGCAATTCTTGGTGTGTAAAAGTAGGGTGGGAACGGAATCCTAATGATGCCCAACACCAGGAGAAAGGAAACTGCTGAAACTGTGCCGTGGTGATTTGTGGTGAATCCTGCCAGAGCTGGAAGAGAACTCCACCTTCAGCAGCTGTCTAACTGCAGTTTTCCTGGAATGGTTAAAAATACTTAAAAGTGATGGTGTGATTGATGATCTGTTAAAAATACTTAAAGGAAACAGGAAAAGCAGTCAATACTTGATGCAGATCAATTGCCGGGTCATGAAGAGCTGCTCTGAGGGAGGGTGTAAAAAAGCCCAGGATAACCTGTTTTGGAGCTTTTAGTAGCTGCCCCAGCATGTAACTGCAGAGAGTCTGCAAGGGCTGCAAGTCTGTCTTTGCTCTTTTCGTGCCACCCCCTAATTCTCTCTGCTGTATAATAGAGGTGTTTCGGGGCACCAAATCGAACTCTCAGGTTTGCCATTGCTCTTCAGGAGGTTAAGCACTCTGTTTACTCCTGCTCTCCTGTGCCGATTGCATTGAGGCAAGAGGTTCTTTGTTTCTCTGCTGGCATTCCCTGTTCATCACTATGCAGAATGAAACTGTTCATCACTATGCAGAATGAAACTTAGAAGTTGCTTGAATATTAATTTTTCAGGATTTCTGAGAGCTGTGGAAAGTAAAGGTCGGGGAAAATATATCGGCTTCTATTAAGGCAGAATGATGAACACGCTGAGCAGTGAACAGTCATCCCAGCCTGTAATACACCCCAAACTTGGGCCTGCTGGCAGCACCTCTGGCCTCCTGCCAGGACCCTGCAGCGACTTGTACAGAGAGTTTGCACATCTCTGAATGCAGGGATGTTGTGTCTGAAGGCTTAGAGATCCACAGATCTTGAGATGGGAGTCCTGCTAGAAAGGGAGGTGAACCATTAGTCCTTGGTAGGTCTGTTCTGTGTATATGTGCAGTGGGCAAGGAAATACTCTGTGCTGGAGCCAGTGGGTTTATTTTGGAGATTGCTTGGAAAGTACTTGGATGTAACCATTTTCCAGTGTGCAGCTGAAATCAAAACACTTTTCAGTATTTGCTGATTCTTATTTTGAAATATCACCTCACTTCTTAAAGTAGCTGGATGCTTTCAACGTGCAGGTCTCTCACTTTGACCCTAAACCTTGTATTTCAAAATTGAACTGAAATCTTGAATTTTGTCCAAAGTTTTGAATCAGCTCAATTTACAGACAAATATGGAAGGAAAAAAAAACCCTTCTAAATTTTATTCACTTTTCTTGTTGAATTATTATGCAGCTTGTCTATGAATCCAAACTCAATTCTGCCCTTTAGATAGCATTCATGTTTTTTGTTTATTTGTTTGGGTTTATATCCTTTTTTGCTTTCCACATCTAATTTTTTTTGCAGGAAGAGGTTTATACAGTTTGAGCTTTCTTGAATAATGAGCATGCTGCCAAGCCTTGGCTCTTGCAAACTGCTAAGTGCTGTTGCTCATTAGCATCAAATGCCACAGCCTATATCACTTTGCTCCGTTGCTCAGCGAGTACTGCTGGTTGTTACGTTGGGTTTGTGTGGCAAGGGTTTGGTGGAGGGGGCTACGGGGGTGGCTTCTGTGAGAAGCTGCCAGAAGCTTCCCCTGTGTCCCATGGAGCCAGTGCCAGCCAGCTCCAAGGTGGATCCATCCTGGCCAAGGCTGAGCCCGTCAGTGACAGTGTCAGTGCTTCTGAGAGAACTTAATGAAGAAGACAAGAAGTGACCCCATGGGAAGCCCTCTCCGGAGCAGACTCCTGGAATGACCTGTGGTGCCGTGGAGAGGGGAGCCCACACTGGAGCAGGCTTGCTGGCAGGAACTGTGATCCTGCAGAAGGGACCTGTGCTGGAGCTGCCTGTTCCTGAAGGACTGCACTCTGTGGAGGGACCCATGCTGGTGCAGTTTGTGCAGAACTGCAGCCTAGGGGAGGACTCACGTTGGAGAAGTTTGTGGAGAACTGTCTCCTGTTGGATGGACCCACACTGGAGCAGGGGAAGTTACCTGTCCCTGATTTGGTTGGCAATGAATTAAACTAACTTCCCCAAGCTGTGTCTGTTTTGCCAGTGTTGGTAACAGTGTTGGTAAGTAATCTCTCCCTGTCCTTATATCAACCCATAACCTTTTCATTATATATTCTCTCACCTGTTCAGCTGAGAAGGGAAAAGACAGAGTGGCTTTGGTGGGCATCTGACATCCAGCCAGGGCTAACCCACCCTGGCTGTTAAAGCAGCAATTAATTGCTTTGATACTGAATGGATTCTGTAATCATCTGATCTGTTATTTAAAATAATAATCAAAGTTGTCTAATGAATTGGATGATTTAATTCCTTTAGGAGTCTTGCAACAGATGAGAAAATTCTGCCATGCAAGCTAACTTATATTAGCTGGAGAGCTGCTGGCTAAGAATGCTTTTTAAATACAGTCAAGAAAAAGATGTCTGAAGCAAAAGCAGTGTGGGTGAAGGGAAAACAGGGTTTGGTAGGTGAACTGTGAGCAAGCCTGACTGCTTTCTGTTGCTCTTAACACATATTTTGCTGCAATTTAGACTAGAGTTTTTGGAGCAAGATTTTTACAGTATTTTACCTGGCAGTAAATGCTGTATCAGTCAGGCTAGAGCAGTGCTGGATCTGGGTTAAGTTGTCAGAAATTTCTGAGTGTGTGCCTATCAATAGTAAGTAATTATGCATATGCTCAGAAGGAATTCTAGCCAAGGGAAAGAAGGCATGCAAATTTTTTTCCTCTCTAAATGTGGTGGAATCTGCAGTACCACAAAAGCATTCAGTAATCATTGACAGTTTAAAACTTCGTAATAGTGACCTGTATATGTGCTGAATGCCTTTTTATAACGATGCCTTCTCCATGTTTTCTAAAATGCTTAAATTGGGCAGCTTTCCCTTCATGGCATGTGACAGCACTCCTATCTCTCATGTTTCTAGTGCTGCAGATAGAAGAGTGGTTAGGTGGGACAGGAGTAGGAATCAGCCTGCTGCAGTGGTTGGACCACCAGAGAAGTGTCGCCTTCAGTCTTTGAATGGAAGAGCTAAAAGGAACTGAAGAAAAATGAAATAGCTGACAAGTAGTCAACACTGCATTTTTGACAATGCAAAACAAGTCAGGATTTCAACAGCCTTTTAATGCCTATATTTTGTTGTTCACTAGAGCAATTCTCAATCAAATAGAGCTCAGAGAAATGAATGCAGCCAAGTGTGGTGATTTCCTTTTTGGTACTAATTAAAAACTACAAGACATGTGGCTTTTTAAATTAAATTTGCCTTTTTTTTTTTCTTGCATTTTCACTTGATTATGGATAACATTTTTTTGTGTGGCCCCAGCTGTGGTTCCTGAATTGGGAAGTTGTGTGGTCTTCCCCAACTGCTGAGTGTCTGCAAACCTTTTCAGCACCAACTGAATACATGGATGCTTTGTGTTTCAAAAAGAAAGGAGGGGATAGAACACAGACTGTGTTGCACAACTCAGAGGTTGGCTCTGGGTCTGGAATGTTGAATTAGAACTGTTGGTGTAAGAATTGTTCGGCTTAAGCTTCACAAAGAAACTGGTTTGAGCTATCCAAAGCTACTGCCCTGGTTAGAACCAGTGTACCTCCCTGGTGTGTAGTTGTGTATTAGCAATTATAAGGAAAAAGGAGAGGCAAACCTTTAGTTCTCCTTCTGTAAAGAAAAGTCCAGGGCTCCTTCCTTAAATCTTTCAGATCTTCTGCCATGTGTATTATGTCACATGTAACTGATTAAAAATCACGTGGCCTTTTTTTGCATTATGTTTTTGTAAGAGCCTTGAAAAATACTTAAATTCTAAAGCACGAAAGACTGTGCTTTAGAAATATCAGTAGCAGAACACTGTAGGAGTTGGGCTTTTTGTTTGACTTGATGGATGGGAAAACATCAGCAGTTAACTTTGAAATACTTGGTGTGCTGCTGTTTCTAAGACTAGAGAACCATAATTCACTTTTGAAATAGAAAGTGCACTTCACTGGCCTTGCTTTTGCTAACACCCATACAAAGAACAAAACAAGAAAAAAGTGTATGTCTAAATTAGAAACTCAAAGCTTTGAGGGAGAGGTGAGTGTGTGTAGGTATGTCAGGGATGATAGTGAGTGATTTGAAAAGAAACTAAATTTCTCTACTTCTGTGACATGGGAAGGTTTTCCCAAAGGTTTGCACTCCAATGGCCAATTCAGCTGAAAGGGTTTTGTCAACATCTGCCTGGAATTCATTGCAGGATAAGGACGGGTAAAGTAGAAGCAGAACCCAGAAAACCCCAGCACTATTGAAGTGATTCTGGAAACCCTTGATGAAGGAGGTGGTGAAAAAACTTTTCCCCTTGTCTTCTGGGCTGTGATGAGTTGACCCCCAGTCCTCCTTTTGTCCAAAACTGGGAGTGCGTGGGCACAGGCAAGTTTATCTGTGGCATTTTACTCTGCAGGTACAAAGGATTTACAGCATGCTTGTTGCCAGTAGCACACGTTAATCAATCACTTGCTTCTGATTATCACCTCTTAGTGAGAGTAGAGACCTCAGTAGTGTAGATATTTTTGAGAAGTGTGGATATTGGGATTGAAGGGGCTTGGCTTTTAGGGAGATGGGTCAGTTTAAGGCAATTAAACAGAGAAGAAGATGATGGGTATACATGAAATACAGCAAAGGAGTTAAGATGAAGTTCTCCACTGGTCCATAAACCATGTGCCCTGTCTCAGGAAAACAGAATCTTAATCAAGTACAGGTCCTCCAGTCTTTCAGGCATGAAATAAATACCCTAAAAAGAGTACCATTCATTCAGCTGTAATGCTGTTTGACCCTGCTTTTCCTTGCCATTGAAAACCAACTTCTCCCTGTCCCAGGTGATGTATGGTTGCATCTTAGTTGAGAATGTGATATTCACTTGGGGTGTGTCTGGGGATGTCAACAGAATCCATGCTTCAATCTTGGTCCTGGATTTTGGAAGGATCTGAATTGCGCAAGGCATTTTTCAGCAAATGTTGGAAATGATCCTCATTTGCACCTGACTGACATGAAAAATGTTGTGAGGTTTGCAGCATCTTGTATTTTCAGAGGATTGGACTGTAAATAATGGATTTTGGTTGGCATGGTGGTTGGTAGTGACTCAAAGGCTGACTGTGTGAACTGTGATTTACGTGGCTGTGCAGGTACAGCCATAGCTGACACTTGGTGTAATTAAGTTAATTAAAGACCGTTGTGGGACTCAAGATTTGCGAAGTAGGTTTGACTGTAGCTGATTCTTGCTTAGACAGTGTTCCTTCCCCTCCTCTCTCTGTAATTTAATATCCAGCTGCTTCTTGATTGCATTGTTCTAACCCTTTACTCACTCAGTACAGACAAATGCTGATTCTTCAGGCCCTTCCTTTCCCTCTGGGACTTGTGTTGCAGGCACAGGTTTTACTCTGAGTCAGTAAAATAAGGTTGTGCTCCATGACCTAAAGAGAGAGGTTTGTCTTGCTGCCAGAGCCTGCAGACAGGGTGTTCAGGGCCTCATGCAATACCTGCTAGCTCACACCTGACAAAATGAGGTAATAAGAGTCGTTTCCAGTGTGCTCTAGATAATACAGGGTTGATGGCAAGTTTTCACTAAGTTAATTAAACTAGCAGCCTACTCAGAGCCTTTCTCAGAGAGCTTTAAAAGGTCCCAGTGGGATGGCTTATAAACTTTCTAATCTCACTCGTAGCTTGATGTGTTTGGAAGTTGGTGTGTGCATCCTTACGATATTCTGTGCTAGATGCAGCATCCAATAATCCAGGTTTGCCTCAAAGTTAAACATTCTGTGCTTGAATACTAATGAAGATACTAAAAGTAATTTTAAAAACATCAGGTTAAGATTCTGTTTGAGGTTTTGCAATGTGTCCTGTGTCTCAGGAGGCTTAGATGGCATCCTGTAACTTGAATTATGAAGCAGTGGGTAAATCCTGACCCACTTATAGAGCTTGCAGAGAATGAATATTTGCCATAATGCTTTACTTCAGGTCCTAACCAGAGAAGGTGGTCATGCAAACATGTATGGGAAAATACTGTCAAATGTGCTTTTTTTCCTTGTTTTGGTTCTTTTTTTCCTCACCTTCTGGATGAGTTGTATCTTCATGCCTTACTGCTGGTTTAGGGAGCAGGTTACCTTGTACATGGGAGTTAAAAGCTGGTGTACTGAGGGGCTGTATTTGCTGTTAAGGCAGCGTTCTGTAACCCATTTCACTGCTCTACACCAACTGGCTGTAAGAGACTGTCACCCTATTTGCATCACAGAAGGCTTGGATACTAAAAGAACCGCAGCCTATTTGGCCTTTGACTGTACTTGTTTAGTGCAGCTGAAGAACTTCGCACAAAGGAATGTATATGAGGTAAAAGAACTGGCAAATAAGTGCTGCAGGAAAGGTTGTTAAGGCTCTGAAAAAATGTACTTCCATATTAATATTGCTTGTTATGGCTCTGTGCAGATATTAAGCCAGGACCACAGCCCTAGGGCAATAGGTACTTTTTAAAAGCATATATTAAGGAAGTTTCAAAGAAGGATGTCTCATTTTAAAAGTTGGCTGAATCTTCAAAATTGGTGACACAGATGAGGAAGAAGTACAGACATCGTGTCTAAAATCCAGTATGCTGACATATATCATGGCTGGCTGTCACATCTGGGACCTGAGCTGCAGGTTTTAGTGCTGGCAGCCTGAGCCCAGAGGACGGGCTTCCCTGTCTGTGACGCTTCTCTTCCATCACACAGCTCCAGCTCTGTTTGGAATTAGAGGTGAGCAGGTATAGTGAACTGCTGCCCTCTGGAATTGAGGTGTAATGAAGGGTTCGCTTTTTAATGTTTTTACTTGGGTTAAAGTAAACTCTTGCCACACTCTCACCACTGCTAGCCAGCTGTTTTAGAGCAGTGAAATGTGCCATGAAATATGTCATTTGATCCCTCATAAATTACATGCTTGAGATGAGAAATGTATTTGTTATCAAGTGATAGCTTTGTTGTAGAACAGTCAGTTACAGATCTGGAGATGAGCAGGAACACAGATCAGGCTGGTGCCCTGTGCTTCAATAGATACTTTCACTCTATGTGCCTAGCTAATATTTTTTTATTTTGTCATTCATACAGCTTAAACTGTCGGTGCCACTGGTTACTTATACCTAAGAATTCTGATGCTTACTTATTGAGAAAAGAGAACAGAAATGCTTCTTAGATTAGTTTCCAGTGATGCACTGGCTGTGTGAAAATAGGTGAGGGGATAAATTCCCTAAACTGTAGTCTCACGTGAGGTTGCGTAGCTGTTCCAAAATATGAGTTAACTGTTCATCCATGAGGATTTCCTTAGTTAAGAAGACAAATAGAAGTTAAGTGAGGTATTTGATTTGACTTAAATTTATAGATATGAACTGTAAAAAGAGAAAATCAGCATATCCTGTAGCTGTGGTGATACCGGGTTAGTACCCAGCAAGCAGTGAAGTGTCAAGATGCACTGTGTAGCTGCCTGGTGGTTCAGAAAGCACATCTGCCTCTGCTCTTGCAGAATGGAGCTTGGTAAAACCATGCCGAGAAATGTGAGGAGCTCGGTTGCTGTGTGTGCACTCTTTTGTCCCCTCCTTATTAAATAAATAGACCATGTGCCTCCCTCTGCCATGGAACCTGTCATCACGATCAATAGGTTTCAGGGTGGCAGAATTGAACAGGTGTAGCAGTTGCTTCTCCTTTGAAATTGCTGCAGTGCTGACTCGGATATTTTCAGTGAGCTGTAAAGCAAGTGCTTTTGACTAAAATATCCTTTTGTCTTGGATTCTTCCCTGCAGTTTATTATTGTGTCTGGAAGATGTCTCCCACTGTGAGTTGTGGACTTTCAGCTTAATGTCAGTACTTATTAAATTGTAGGAGCAAAAGAAGTTTAACGGACTGAAGTTAAACTGCAGTAGAAGGAAGAATTTGGTGCACAGTTCCAGGGAGCGTGCTTGCTTTTAATTGCTGCAGACAGCTTAGGTATGGTAGGTATGTGTACTTCATAGCAATGCTTCATGGACGTGTGTTAAAATAATCTAAAGCCTCTCACCTCCTGCCCAGGTGGGGTTGTACATATGGAGGAACTCAATCTAATTGTTGCAGGCAGGGAACAGATGGGGTTTTATTGTCTGGAGTGCTGGGAGTGCCTATGAGAGCATTGTCAGCAAGATCCTTGCCCCAAACAGCACTTGCTAAGACACAGCTTGTTGCAGGAAGATTGGCTTGGAAGCTTTACGTAAGTCTCCAGCAGCCATGGTTGTGATGGCATGCATGGGAGAAAAGGAGAGAGGGTTTGTGTTCATTTTGGTCTCTGTATAGTGTGTAATTTACTTGCTGCCTTGTGCTTGAGCAGTTTCCAACATACCACATGGTAGAATACTGAGCTCTTACCGCCTTGTTGGTTTAAAACACTTTGTGGTAGTGATCGCTCTTAGTTCCATTTCATAAAGGAGAAACTAAGGTGTATGAGAGGGAGAGGGACCTGCTGTGGCAAATCACAGAGAAACTGCCTGCTTATTGATTCCTGTTCCTGAGCAGCAACTACTTCATCTTAGGCCTCCTTTTTGTAGTAAAGCAGCTTTGTGGCGTGTGATGGAAGACAACTATGCCCTTTCCTGCTTGCCTATTCCTAGCCTTCATAATGGATGGAGCTTAGTGCATGCTGGAGTATTTGTCCATCTCAGATGGTGCCAGTTTTCATTCAGAGGGCGAGTGAACTGGCTGCCTTTGCTGTGCCTTCAGTTTTACTCAGTGAAGACTGACGTGCGTTCCCTGCTGCCCAGTGCGCTGTGTTGGCATGAGCAGATGAGAAGATGAATGTCTGCAGTGACTATAGAGTCACCCTTGATTTCCTGTGAAGGCGTAAATACCAGCCAAGAGCTGCTGCTTTCTGTTCTACTCTGGTGGAATGTAGCAAGTGAACTTGTGGTGTTGCTTTCAATGTACAAGAAACATTTGGGAATCCACAAGAATGCTTTATGTCAGGCACTGCATGCTGGACCTGTGAAGTAGGTGCAAAGGCTAGATTCATGCAAGGAATGATGGCTCAGCATTCCCATCTCTATAATAAGCTTTGCAGCCTTTCTGTTCTTCCCTTAGCCTACTTTCAGCACCTCCACAGTGCTTTACTTTGCTGCTCAGGATAAGAGGACAGTGTTGTCTTATGGGACTCTGGCAATGTAGCTGCTGTCAGGCAAGAGTGGGTATTAGACAGCTCATCTGCAATAACTTGATGGGGAGAGTCTGGAGGTCAGAGAAAACGTGCTGAAGAAATGCTGCCTGCCTGAGCATAGTGATTTTGCTTTCCCTGCACTTTGGACCTGGACCAGCTCCTTGTGAGGTTAAGGAGGGCGAGGCACCTTCCTTGCCAGGGTGGGTCACCTGGGCTGGAAGGTCCTGTTAGTTGTGGGACCAGTACTTTCGTGTTGCTGGTGTATTTCGCTTCTCACACCTGATGTTACAACCAGTGACAAATTAAATTGAGGAATTAATTAAACCTTTTCTTTCCATATGTGCCATATTAGTTTTCATAGGAACCTTTCCAGTCAGCAGACTTTGCATCTTCACAAGTTCTTTTATTGTGGGCCTCTCTGCAGGGCAGCACTGGTTTTCTATTTATCAAGGAGTAACTCTAGGCAGTTTTTAAAGACTATAAACCTAAGTTTTTTAATGTTACTGTCTGGAGAGCTACTGCAGCCACTGCAGAAGCAGATCCTGTTGCAGTGAACACAGTGAGGGGAGGGGAATGCAGCTTACCTGGGGGGAATTCCTTTCTTCACCATAGCTCTGGGTGAGAGCCACAGTGTGATGTCCCTATTTGGGGAACAAAATAGCCGGTAGGGCCCACACGGAGATTCTTCTGCTTCTCACTTTTCAGCGTATGTGTTTTTGAGGGAGAAAGGGCAAATAACAGTCACTTCAGGACTGGCCAATTTTTGCAGCCTTAAGAATAGCCAAAGTAGAAACTTTCCACCAATTAGTGCTTTCCAGTTTGCAGAGGGCAGACTGCCCTGGGATCTGTTGCTGTTTCTCTGATCCTCCCTGCTCTGCAGTTTTTCACTTCTGTTTATCTTGATCCTATCTGCCCTTGTATCTCTTTTTTCGTATCTCTCTACTTTTTCCTTCAGTATTCTTTCTGTGTTTTTTCTATCCATGGTTTATCTCAAACTGAAGTGTTTTGTGACACTCAGTGAGTAGCAGCACGATACATATTCTGTTGCCAATGCACTTTTCTGTACTTCCCCTGTTTCTTGCATTTGAAATCCTTAGCCCCTGGGACAGAGGCTTTCCAGCACTCTGGATTCGTACAATACCTGTTATAGTGGGACCTGATTTTACTGTCTAATAACATGATTGATACATCTAGTACAAATAAATTATTCATCTGCACTTTGAGGTTTCTAAATCGGGGTGATTTTTTTCCTGCAATCATTCTCCTCTTCATGAAGAATTAAATGAATGCAATAAATATGCAATAAATGCAAACATACATAAATGCAAGGGTCCTAGGTTATGAGAAATATCCTGAGAAATATGTGGGTTCATTCATATGTGCCTCTACATGTTTCTGGCATCATGGTGTGTAGGTAGCTTGAAGAGCTGCACGAGGAAGTGATGTGAGATGTGTATTTTTTTGTAGACCACTGGTATGCCTCATATATTTACTGGTAGATCCACATCTCTCCCCAGGAGATTGAGGAATAAAGAATGTGGAGGTGGCTTGTGATCTGCCTTAGAGCACTAAGCAGTAACCTCAAGACAAGGCACTGGGAGCCAGTTTTTTAATTCCTGAATCTTCTGCTTATTCAGCAACCTTCCTTTGTCCAGTGACAGTCTCCTCTTGTCAGTTCACTGCTGAATTGTTGATCTGTCAGAGGAGGCGGTGTTGCTGAAGTGACATCTCTCAGTCCCTGGAGAACTGTGTCCCACAAGTGCTGTGAAATTTGTATGACAAATGGCAGCCAGCCCCACGGAGGGACTTGGCAGTGTGGAAACATGTAAGTGCACGTACTATGGAAGGCTTTGTGGGAACTGCAGCACTTTGTCTTTCAGTTGACACTTCACCAATTCCTTTCTTTACAAATGTGTTGAAGATGTTCGTGCTTCATGAATACCAAACACCACAAGGGTTTTCTTTTATTTCCCCATGATCAATATGAAGATCTCAGTAGAACACATCATCACAAATCTTTTCTAAGTGCTTTAACTGCTCCCTTCCCCCTCCCCAAAGCTACTGGCTGGTATGGCAGTAATTGAGGCAATCGCAGTGTAAAAATAAATCATTGCCAAGGACCAGCTGTTATGTGCTGGTGTGGGAGCTAATGGTGGCAGAACCACTGGTTCTTTTGTCAGTAACAGGGAGACTGTATTTCAGAGTTCTGGTCTCCCATTGTCTCCAGGATCAAATGCCAGTGTAGAGGCATCTCTGCAAAGTGAGCTCCAGCTGTTAATCAGTGAATATCCCAGGAGGCCAGTAGCTAAAAACATGCCCCAGGGACAAGATGTATTTTGAGAGATGGAAGAATAGCAGAGGTGTATGAGAGTAGCTGATGCAGAAAGGTGCTTTTTGCCCTGGATAGCAGTGGAATTTCTCATAGTAAATAAGTGAGAAGGAGCTGCAACATATGCAAAGCCTGGCCCAGGTGGGTATGTTGGGCAGTAAGAACCTCGCTACACAGAGCCAGGATTGAATCCAAGCTCTTCATGCTTCTCTGCCCCAGGCTGCCTGTGGGTTCAGGAAAACAGCTCTGCAGATGGTCAGGCTGGGGAGGAATTCTTCTTAGTTAAAACAAATTAAACAGCTGAATTTGATCTAATCACTGAGGAGTTGTCCATTCACCTTTCCGGAAATGAGGAAGGAGATTTGAATTCTTTTCCTTCCTTAATCTCTATTGATTCTTACTGCAGTGGCAGCTGGTTGGTGGTTTTGCTTTCACTGGGTGAATCCCAGCTGTGATTGCAGGTGCCGCTCCACTAGCTCCCATCCAAGCAGGGACTTGTGAGCAGGCAGCCCATGTTGAAGTGCTTCACAGCAGTGGGTACAAATGAATGCTAATTCTGTTCCCTGGTAAATGTTGGAACCATGTGAGTGCACTGAACCCCTCTGAGCTGCCAAACCTTCTGTCAAGCCAGAAGTTAAGTTGTTGTAAGTCTGTGTTCCATTTTCTTTCAATAACTTGCAGTGTGTCCTGTAGGAGTATAAATATGACTCCAGCCAGGCATGAAACATGCAGCTTGAAAGCCAGAGTGCTGGAGAGGCTGGATAATGGACGGTGTGACTGTGACTCTGGTCATACTGAAATGGGAAGAGGCTGGGCATGTCTCCTCCTGTGTGTTTGTCCTCCAGAGGGAAGGGGGTTATGTGACGCATGGTAGAGGCACTGCTGAATTTGTTTTCTGGATGTAACTGTCATGGTTGTCAGAAGGCTGACATCCTCTTGTGCTGTAGGAGCAGCTGCAGCAGTGGCTGGCCCTGTGTGCTGACTGGCACCTGGTGTGTGGGTGAGGTGTGGCTGGGAATGTTGCAGTGAAGGTAGCACAGCCAGCAGGATGAGCGAGATGATTCTGTCCTGCTGCTCTGCTCTCTGAGACCCCAGCTGGGGTGCAGTGTCCAGCTCTAGTGTCCTCAGCACAGGAAAGACATGGACATGGTGGATCCAGTGCAGGGGAGGCCATGAAACTGTTCAGAGGGACGAACTCTTCCGTGAAGACATGCTGAGAGAGCTGGAGAAGAGAAGGCTGTGGGTAGACCTTACTGTGGCCTTTCAGTACTTAAAGGGGGAGTAAGAAATAAGAAAGCTGAGGAAAAAAGTCTTAGCAGAGCTTGTTGCAACAGGACAAGGGATAATGGATTTAGCTAGGAGAGTTGATAGAGATTATATGTGAGAAGTAAGTTTTAAACAATGAGGGTGGTGAGGCACTGGAGCCAGGTGGATGACCCATCACTGGAAACATTCAGGGTCAGGTTGGATGGAGCTCTGAGCAACCTGATCTTGTTGAAGATATGTCTGCAGGGCAGTTGTGCTAGATGAGCTTTAAAGATCCCCCTACAACTGAAGCATTTCTTTGAGCCTAGGAATTGCAGATTATGTTTGGGTTGGAGTTTTTTTGGGTTTGTTTTTTTTTTCCTTTTCCCCAGCTCCCACTCTCCACACCTTCCACACTCTTTATCTGTGTATTTAAAGAAGTAAGGATGCTTCTAGGTAGGTTTTTATCCACTCACTCTGATTGGCACCACTGAATAGCACGTATTCCTAGACTGGGGCACAAGCTCTTAGCTGTGATGAGGTCTGGAGAAAGCAGTCCTTCTGCAGCAGGAGGAGTAGGGAGGAGGGAACCCATTTGAGTACAACAGAGAGAACCGGAGTGAATTTTCATGCTGATGAATATGAGAGTGGAAGCTCTGACTGCTGCTGCAGTGTAATCTGGCTGAGCAAGTGTTCTCCAGGCACAGTCAGAATTCATCTGTGCCGAGCACTGACATGGCCTGTTCCCATGATGAATGTTTACCTCAGCAGTGGGTCTCATGAGTAATATCCCAACTAGAGCAGTTGCAAACTCTGTCCCAGAGAGTCTTTACTGTCCTGCCATTTGTCTTTCCAGCAGCACCTGACAAGCAGAAGGAAGGCCAAGGAAATGCTCCAGCTGCAGTTTGCTGGGTTTTTTTCCCCCAGTTGTTATTTTACTTTCAATTTTAGATTTCTCACGTCTGCTTCTAGATCCAGCTAGAATGGATAGGGAGTGGTGTGGATTGATGCAGCTAGTGAGAGAAATGAGGCAGAAGAGCAGGAGTGACCAATGTTTGCTGCTGTGTTTGGGACTCTTGCATAAGTTATCTCTAATGATCTAAACTGGGGATGAGGACTGAAGTCACTATGGTAAGAATTCAAAATGTTATGGTTTTAGTGGTGGATGAGTACAAGAGCCAGCTACAACGTTTTAAACTGAGTGAAAATCCAAAGCAATAAACCATCAGCTTCATTATATCAGGCAACCAAGTTCCAGAAAGTGTCAGGGGACGATGAGGAGCTGAATTCCCTGAGCGGGATGCGGCATGGATGGCCAGGTTTGCTCTGGAATGCAGAGCAATTTGCAGCCTGTTCCCAGCAATTACCCCTGCCAGAGCAGCAAGCACAGTCCAGTATCTGCTGGGACAAATTCACTCATGTCTAGGACAGTGCCTGTGCTTCCAGCGAGCTCGTGTCAGGATCTGCACTGGCCTCAGCAGGGAGCCTGCCTTTGGCAAAGCAAACAGTGCTTTGTGGTGAAGGAGGAATTTCTTGCAGGACTGGCTCCATATGCACCTGCTCAGACTGGCAGAGAATTTCTGCTGCATCTCTAAGCTGTTCCTGAGACCTCTGAAAATTTCCCTCCTTTGTTTCAGAGCCATCATCAATCACTTCAACCCGAAGATAGAGTCTTATGCTGCAGTGAATCACATATCACAGCTCTCCGAGGATCAGGTAAGCCAGGCGTGCCACGGCCTTTTTTCATGCTGACCTGTGGAATATGGGTGTTCAGGGTACCTTGTGCTCACTGGCACTGATGGTGTGGCAGCAGTAAGAGAGATGCAAGCAGGGCTCTCAGGCTCCTTGTTCAGCTGCGGGTGAGAGAAAGAAAAGCAAGAATTGCTTTAGCCAATTTTGTCACATTACAGAGATTTTGGTCCCATAAATACAGAGGGATGGGTATAAACAAGAAAAATATTTAGCATTGTTAGCAAGTATGTTTGGAAATTGTGAGGATGCTGGCATTTAGAATGGGACAGGAAGTTTTTGGCAGCAAACTTATAAGAGAACTGTTGAGCATAGCTTGATTTTTTTTTTCTTTTGGTGATATTGGGGACTTAGAAGTCTGACAACAGCTGGTAGAAATTTTCTAGGGTAATTGAATTCAGTTAGGTTAGATTTTAAAAAGCAGAGGTTTTTAATAAAGAGGGCGATCATATTAGGTTTCCCTTCCTTATTTTGGCCTCGTTTGCTATCTTTGTGTTCTGCTTGTATTGCATGAATTTGTAAAGGTGGCTTTTTGAAAATAGGCTAGTGTGAGTGGTCTCAGGAATGGAAGAGCTGGTCTATTTCCCAGAATAAAATATCAGAATTATACATTAATCACTCTTAGAGAGATAAACTACTCTGCAGAAGCATGTGGTGGACAAAATGCAGAGCTGCCATGAGAGCTTGGGGAATCATCCCAGTCACAGCTGCATCAACAACTCTGGACCTTCTAGAGAAGAAATTGTTTATGCAGTCTGGGACAGACTTCATTTAAGTCACCTTGGGTTGCCCCTTCCACTGGATGAGATCCCATACTTGTGCTTGCTAGAAGGTCCTGACTGTATCCTGCTCTGCAATTCATTTCTCTTTCTGTCCATGATATTTTTACTATTTCTCGATTATACCCTCCCATGTTTCCCACTAACATTTTCATTTATTAACCTTCTTGATGTGTAATATGAAACACCCCAAAGACTTGGGATGAATGCTGTACTGATGCAGTGGGGGAAAAAAGGTGACCCCGACTGGTTTTTATTCTCTTCTTGGTATAGTTGGATAGAAGAACATTGGTTTTTAATTTACTCAATTTTCCTTATTGTTCTGCCTCTGAGAGTCACTGTATCCTCAGCTATGCTTTGTGGTGGTTTGTGTTGTCAATCCTCATTCATTGATGATACAGTGATTACATCAACCCAGGCCTCTAAAAAGGAAAAGCCTTTGATAGCCCAATTTAAAACTGGAGGCTTGGATAGAGGGGAATTTTGCAGTCTTTGAGTTAGTCTGAGAAAGGAAATGAGCTTTTCACTGTCAGCTCTGTGTAGTATTCATCCCCCAGCAGTTCAGGGAGGTCAGGTTAAATCCTTTCTTCCTTGTGTGTTATTCTTTAAATAAAATCCCTAGCAGCAGGCAGATAATGAAATCAGTGCTGATGCATGAAGCATTTTGAGGAAGATGATTAGGAAGTTGAAAGACAGACAGATTTTCTTTTTTCTTTTCTCCCTTCATGCTTTCTCTCAACATAGGGAGAACATCAAACAAAATAAAGCAATAATAGCCCCAGATGAACTGCAGAGATATAAGGGAGATGTCACTGTGGTGAGGGAGTGTGTGGTCCCAGGGTGTTTATTCAGCACTCTGCAATTTACTGCACAAGGAGGACAGGGATGGAGACTTCTTGCCTCCACTTTCAGTTATGCCAGTGAGCTGAGGTCTGAGTGCTTGGGCTGCGGTTTCCCCTCTGTCAGTAGCTGTAAGTACATGAGACATGCTGGTACCTGGCCCAGATCAAGCCTAGGGTCTGGCTTTTGTGGGCTAACAGAATTTACTGTTGTCATTGTGTGAGCTGTTCAGCATGTGTGTGGGAAGAGGAGGGATCAAGCTTGCCTTTTGGCTGCTGCAGTCTCTTTCCTTTTCTGTATTGCCTTCCAGCTATATCTTTGTTTTAACTTGTGTGTTCACTTAATTACCCATTTCTCTGCTCTCCTTAAATATTTTCTACACAAATCCACCATTCTTTATAGCCCTGTCTTTTGAAGTGTACCACATTGAAGTATTTAATGCTGACATTTAGTTTGTCCACACACAGATACTACATTTGAGACTGGTCATTTTCTCCTTTGAGTTATTCCAGTAGTTTCAGGAGACTGGTATTTCTTTACATTTGTAAAATGTAAAGAATAAACAAAAACATTTGTTTGTAGAATTTTAAGGGTCAAACTTTAATTTTAATGAGGATTTCCTTCTCAGACACCAGATTCTCATATTGCTGCTTACACTCCTCTGTGCTGAGAATCTCCAGCTAATCAGGCAGCTATGTCTTTGACATAGCTTTGTCTGAAGGGGAATTTCCAGTTGCTCTGCTTTGTTTCAAATTCACCTGAAGCTAAGTTCTGACACCCTGTTCATGTGTTAGATTATTTAGTTAGTTAGTTAGTTTTGTATGTTAATATCCTTAAATGTAGCTAAGTAATCAGCTGAAAGAGATTTTGCTCTATCTTCTTATTTTCCTAATCCTATTGAAGCCTTTATTACCTTGTTAATTACAAATGTCCATTTATTACTGTTCTAAGTCTGTCATTTCAGTGCTTTCTCCTTTATTATTTATAAGCATTAATTTTAACAATATTACATGCTGGAGAGATTTGTAGGCTCTCTAAAATGACGGGCATGGGATTGTTTTAAGCATAGGCTATTAATGCCACTGTATGTTCTCAGCCCTAGAGAGCTGCAGGAACCGTAGTCTGAATGTACAGGTTTCTGGTCTAGGCAACTGTATTTGTAAGACTTCATGGAACTGTTTTGCTGACTGTTGTGGGGTTTATCCTGTGTTAAGGAGTTTATCCAATGTTCTGATCAGAAATATTGGGAAAAGACCTTTTCCATCCCATAGTCTCTCCAGTGAAGAGTGGGAGATTCCCAGGAGCAAGCAAATGATGAACCACTTGAGTCTATAAACACCATGGGATCCTCAGTGCCTTCTGCAAAGCATTTCCTTGCCAAGGCAAACTCAGAATCCTTCCTAATCAGTAGCTGTTTTGACCTTGCTGTAGTTCCTCACCACGAAGCAGGGAATGGCTTAGCCAGTTATTGGCATCTTTCCTCAGTTGCTAATCTGTTAAACCTGACTTCAGTGTTAATTTGTTGTTTTGTGGTATTCTCTCTCTCAACACATTTGGTTCCTCCCTGCACATCCTTTAAGGGACTGAAAGATGCTGCACAGTTGAAAAGATTAGGTTAGCCATTAACTGCCAGTGCAATTTTAGCTCTTCCATGCAAGTGGTTATTCCAATGTCTTCAAAGAGCTTTTGGTACATTCTTGAGTCAAAGGGCAAAATAGCCTTTTATGAAATGAATTCACAGGCTTATCTGTGCTTTCCAGATGATTGGACTGCCTTTTACTTAATATGTTGGAGGCAGTAGACTTTCTAGGTGCCATATCTGATCTGAAAAGCTCCCAAAATATTTTCTGGCATAAGCAATTGTAGAGAACAGGGTCAAGGCAGTGAGAAAACAGCAACACAAGAGTTGCTCTGGAAGAGCAAATGCAGCCAAAACAGAAAGGATGAAAACACAGTCTGAATGGTCAAGGTGGGGTCTCACATCTGCCCTTTTCTGGATGTTAAAGAGCAGCTGTTTGTAAGAAGGCAGCTCTCTGCCTGAATGTGATGTAGTAAAGCTTTCAAGAAAGGCTAAAGTGAGAGGAACCACAGTAGTTTTGGTTGAATCTTCTCTGAGTAGGAATGTGTTGTGGTGCCTTGCATGCCAATCAAGTCTTGTGACTGTTAGAAAATTGCTCACTAAAGACTCATTTTCTCTTTGGCATTTTTTCCCTCCATGATTTCCTCTCAAAGGGTCTTCAAATTGAGATGTCAGACATGTAGGACTGATAACGCTTGTTAGTCAGGAACATCTCTGTGCTTTTTTTAGTAGAAGCCCCTCTTTCTTCCTAGCCATAGTGGGGATATTATGCCATCTCCAAAGTGGAAGTAAAGTTCAGTGTGAGAGACTGCTGTGAACACCTGTTTCATGTCTGGTAATTGCAGATGGAAAGTGCTGGGAGCCAGAACAGATTGTGATGGAAAAACAGGACAACTCCATCACTTTTGAAATTGTGACAAATGAGTGTAATACTTGGGTTGTTTCACACTGTAGTGCCTTTGTAACTCAGGTAGAATTGTTTCAGTTTGGAAAAGACCTTTAAGATCATCTAGTCCAACCACTAACCCAGCACTGCCAGTAGCTGCAATCCAGTTTGGTCAGGGCATCTCACAAAGCCATTTCCCTTTCACTGAGGTCATACTTCGATTGCTGAATGCTCCTCCTGTGACTTGCATAGAAAGACAGAAAAGGATGTAGCTGGTTTTAGGTGCCCTAAAATGTTTTAATGCCAAGCCATTGATGTCAGGGTTTATTCAGTTTGTTCTGGTTTCCATAACTAGTAGCAAAACCACTGGCAGATACCAAATGCTTTGTCTTTTTTTAGCACTGCTGGCAGTGGCGTTAAAAGCCTCTTGGCAATGTCTGTGTTCGATATTTTTTAAATGCCAAGTACTGTCAATGCTAGGTACTACCACACTAAATCCCCCTAATCTCTTACATTAATAGAACGTGTCAGGAGGACTTGAGAATTATTTTATAATGGTCTTGGCATAATGGTGCTGCACTTCTGAAATGCAGTGAGCTTTGGGGTAGAAGGTCTCAAGCCTGCTAGCGTTGTGTTGCACACAGTAGTGGGAACATGAAACTCCAGCTAAGGAGGGATCACCAAGACAAGGCCTTAAATTAAAGTCATCATGTCTTTGCAAATGAGGCAGGGATGTTGGTTTTCATGGTCTCATTACAGACACCTACTCATGACTAATGGCTTGAAACAGATTTTATTGTTTAAATAGAAAGAGCAGAGCTGCACTGGGTGAAATTGGAAAGGATCTATATAAAAAATCTTCTGGAATTGGCAAATTGCTGGTTTGCTTATCTGATGGGAGTTTTCTCTGATTTAACTGTCGTCCTCTTTTTTTGTTGTTGCTTTTGTTGTTTTTTTATTTTATCAGAGAACCGTCTCTGCTATTTACTAACATCTCAGACTGCTTTATGCAGTGTGCCAGGCTGAATGGGTCTGAACAGGCTCCAAGGTCTGATCAGCTTTGCAGCAAGGAGATTTGAAGCTGGAGGTGAGCTTTGGAGCAGTGACTTTGTGCTATGTAGTGCCTTTTATTAACATGCAGAATGCAGTAAACTGTGCGTCAGTGGAGGAGGGGGGACAACTGTGCTAGGCCATTAGAGAGACAAAAGAAGGACTTTGATTTTTAAAAACAGCTGCTACTGGAGAGATGCAACCTTATTCCAGTAAGAAATGGGGGAAACTCTTGCATTCCCTTCCTTCAGGCTTGACACAAAGGTGCCCCAGCATCCTACCTCTTTACTTTTACTTTTTCCTACCTGCATTGGGCCTCAGAGGCAGCATGACCCCAAAAAACCTTGGCTGCTCCTAGAGCAGGGGAGTCTTTCCACCCTTTGTGCACTGCAGGTGCTGAGGCATGTCTTCCTTCCACCACTATTGTGAGCTGCCCTCTTGGGGAGATAAGGGACTGCCTTGAAGTACAAACTAGTAACAAAATAAGTCCATTAAACTTCAAAGCAAGGTTTGCCTTCAGTTCTCAAGGCTGTTTTCACATCCTTGCCTGGCTTTGCTACTGCAACAAGGACTGATAAAGGCTTGAAGACTGCAGTAGTACAGGTGACCATGCTGGACTGAGCTTGGAAGAGTTGCCTTGGGGAGCTGCTACTCTCTGCTGGCTGTCACTGAGTGCAGTCTCTGGAGCTAGATACGTTTCTGGGCTGCGGCTACAGAAATTGCACCCAGTGGTGTGAGTTATGCGCCCAACCTGATTCACAGCTGGGAGTGGCTGAGCATCAACCGCAGGTTCAACTTCATAGTAAGCTCCCAGTCCACATTGTGGAGACAGACTGATGTTGCTCTAGTTCCAGTGCTTGTCCTCTTTACCAGTGAGTTTGTTTCACAAAACACTTCTCAGATGCCTGGCAGGTTTGCTTTATATGTGCTTCTTTTGCTCATCCTTGCTTTTTGTTGCTTCTAAACCTAGAGAAGGGGCTGTGGGTAGCTAAAGGAAGGGGCTGCAGGGTGGGGTCTGAGCTCCTTCCTGCCGTCACTGTGCTGCTTTGAGCAAACCTTGAGCCCTGTGTCCTCCCGAGTGAGGGAAGCCCTTGGGGAGCCCGGCAGCATTTGAAGTGCTGTGTGATCTGCCAGGGAAGGCTGCTGAGGAAGTGCGGAGCAGTGTTATGGATTCCCGTCACTCTTAAGTGCCTGTATAGGGCAGGGAAAGCTCCACAGAGAATTGCAACAGAATGATCAAAACAGTCTGCATTTATAAAGATTAAATTACAACTCTGCATATCTGTGATTAAAGCAGAAGCTGTCAACGTCTGGCTTGTGTGAACGCACAATTCAATTTGCATTTTATAAAACTTCAGATTGAGAAGGTTCTTTAATCCCTTGTGAAGCAGGAACAATAGGTGTTGGCTTTTGCCATAATGCCTGTAGATACTGTGAAGACTTCTTTGGTCATCCTCTGTAAAGCTGGATTTATAGCACTGTGATTCGTTGCTCTAGTCCTGAGCTCCATCCTAAGCTCCCTTACACTCAGTCGTCCCTCTGCTTGGGAGTCCTAAAAGCAGACAGGCTACAGCCTGCTGTGCCAGCTACAGACGGCAGTGTGGCTGTGAGCAGCCATGCCTGGAGTCACATTTTCCTCTCACAAAAGGGGACTGCCTGCAGTGATTGCCAGCCCTGCTCATTCTGGGGCTTCTTTAGGATAAAACGCCTGCCTTTAGAGACTGGTACTCCTCCTTCTCTCTGGTAGTATCCTGCTGTTACAGATGATGTTTCTCTGCCTTCCTTTTCTGGATCCTCTAGCTGGAGTTGCAGCTGTTTCCCAAAAGTGACAAATTGGGTCATCGCTCTGATTTCGAAGTGGGAAACAAATGGAGCTGTGTGGTCTCCGCCCCTCCTGGAGCAGGAGAGTAAATCTTGCTGAGCCAAAAGGTGCCACATAGAACAGAGCTCCACTCAGCTGGAAGATTAGTTTTTTTGGCTCTCCGACGCTTGACATTTGAATGTTAAGACAGTACGTAGAAATTTATTGTCCACAGTATGGACTTCAAAGGCAAACCTTTTAATAGTGGAGAGGATGGCATCCCTGATCTGTGTCACTCTTCCTGTCTTCATGGGAGATCTGAGGCAGGCGGTGGGATTGCTCTGGGAACGAAGATGTGCACTCAAAAGAGTGCAAGCTGGGGGAATGGATGTCTGGAGAGATGGAAGCTGGGGAAGGTAGTTCATCAGCCAACTGCCAGAGGCTATAAATCAATTCCACTGCCTTAGTCAGAGGGCCCTTGGATTCCCCCATGGCTCAGTTAAGGCACAAATAAGCTCCTGGGGAGCTAAGTATTGCTGGCAGCACATGCTGTTTGAGCAGCAGCATCTGCCTCATAGCTGGCAGGGGT
Organism: Bombycilla garrulus; assembly: GCA_013400315.1. Taxonomy (NCBI): domain Eukaryota; kingdom Metazoa; phylum Chordata; class Aves; order Passeriformes; family Bombycillidae; genus Bombycilla; species Bombycilla garrulus. The sequence goes on from VXBU01011898.1 coordinate 501,966, forward strand.
GTAGGCCTGCAGAAGGATTAATTCATAGCCCTGTGTTTGCTTTCACCTGAGCACCTGTTTGGAGGAGCTCCTCTTTCACATTTTCCGATCTGTGGATTTGCGTTCTCCAGCAATAACTGTTTTGCAGCAAGAATTTCTAAGAGGAAAAATGTATTCTGGTCTCCCAGACAAGAAACTGGTAACTTTTTGTGGAGCATTGTCTGAAAGTACATACGATTTTAGAATAAACTGATGCGACCCAGCAAGCATCACTGGTATCAGTGTTAACTGGTGTGTCACGGTTGTATCAATGTTAGTTTAAACCAGCAAGCTTTTCTCTTCCATGAAAACAGGTCTTAGTTAGGATGACCTCTGGCAGTAAGATGGATAAGTATGGAAAATCTGCTGTTACAATCTCAACAATTGGAGAAGGCAGTAATGTGCAGACTGTCACCTAATAGCATTGTTTCCAGTGGCTCCTGCCAGATGCCTTAGCCTCATAGTTGGAAACTTTGCCACTAAGTGTCACTGTGTGCAGAACCCTGCTAATGAAATGTCGTGCTGAAGGCTTATTTGTGCACAAACCCTATTGTGGTTTCCCAAGTGTATTTTCCTCAACAGCTGTAATTTGGCAGACTGCATTTGTTTTTGAGTTGGATGTAAAAACACACAAAGAATGCTGTTGAAATCATTCTCTGTGGCTTCCTGACTACTCAGAAAATGCTGGATTTGAGTTCTATGTGAAAGCTGTAGAAGTTCTTGTAAGTGCTTCTCCCACTTGTGATGGCATGAATGAGCTTCTGTCTCCGAGACAGTGACAGCTGCTTGCAGGGACGGACAAGGCATCATTATAGCAATGAGATTTAGAATCGGGGAGCTGACATGAGGTGGCTAGCTAACTCTTCTTGGGGTGCTTTGGCTTTAGGAAGGTTTGCAATACCTTTTTCGGAGCAAACTGAGCTGCCCTGGAACCCCGTGAGCATGTTTAACACTATGGAAAGCTGGAAGTAACTGTATTGTGGGAATACTGTGAGAATCTGGGCACTGCTATCAACTCCCCTCTGGTTATATTTCTTCAGCGTATTGTAAACCAAGCTATTGCTTTTCCTGCAAGTAAGGCACCAATCTTTTCACTTAGGTAATGCATTGTACTTTGGAGCCTTCTCCTAGTTCAGTGACAAGTAATGTTCCAAACTCAGGACAAATAGATACGTGAATCTGAAAGTCACACAGAGCCCTGAGATGTCTCTCATCCTGCCAGTAGTTCTCTTTCCAAGTATTTAAAGGAAGAGTGTGCTTATCTGGCTGGCTAATGACTGAATCTCCCTTTCCAGTTCTCTTCTGCACTAGAACTATATATACCCCTCCCCAAACCTAGATAGCAGCCTCTGCTCAGCTGTGTTGTGCTGGTGGTTTGCTGGAGTCAGGCATCTGTCCAACTTGCTGGAAACATTTGCTGTCTCTGTCACCACAGAGTTTATCTGTCGTTTTATAAACAGTTTGAAACACAGAACATGGATCTAGATGGAGCTTTATGGGACTGTATCTGCAGGTGGTTTTGCACCCTTTCATTTCTTAAAAAGGGTAGCTGTGAACTGCAGAGTAGAGTTCTTAAGGCTGTGTTTTGTGTGCAGTGAATGCTCTTTTTGTTGAACATCTTGAAACACTAGAACAAGAACACTCCTTTTACTGATGAAAACAGAAATATGGATTTGTGAGGGAGCTGAGATAGGCAAGCTGGAACTTATTCTTTGACTGTCTGCTTTAATTTTCTGCATCCAGGCTGCTTTGCTGGGAATTTTCTACCCTGTCATTAATGCTGCTGAAAACTAGTGACTTGATGGAAGCATCTCACTACAGAGTCTTAGTTCTCACCTCAGCTGTAGAGATGTGCTTTTCTATTTTAAGGGATGGACCTATTTAATTACAGTACCACCTACAAGTCACTTTATAGGCATAGAAAGAAAACTTAGGTCTGTTGCTGGGCTAAACTCCCCTTCTCAGAAGAATAAAAAGAAAGCTGCTGTAATACTTCATCTCAGCCTCTTCGCAGATACCTGAGCATGACACACTTTTTGCAGGGGAGAATATTAACATGATCTGAACCTTAATTTCTCTGGATGATGACAGTTTTCCACATCATGCGGATTTTGCTGAGCTTTCCACCCTCAGTAGTGCCCAGAGGGGATAATATTCCTGGACTGCTTGAGTCCCAAAGTGCTTCTGTTGCTATTTAGTGTGTTGATGCCTCAGAACTAAGACTAAGCAGTTCTGGGGCTGGGCAGTTAATGTCATACCGAATGTTTTAGCATAAAGAAATTGGTCACTGGCCACTCCTGTCCTAATTGCTCAGGAAGTTAGTTGTTAACGTGTGGTCTTGTTAGCTTAAGGCATAGCCTGGTCCCTCATAGTCACCCAGGAACCCTTCAGTTGAGTGAGGCATGATTGAAGATGCGGGTAACTGTTCTGTTGTGAGATGAGGATTGAAGCTGCCATGTTTTTCATACATGAGATAATAACTCGGCATGACTTTAGCTTAGGTATGTCAGGGAGACCTTTTTCTGTTGTGAGTTTGGAAAAGGTCAGGTTAAGATGCTTGAAGGAAGATGGCTAGTTGGCTTGATCTTGATCTTTCATTGAGAAAAGAATGATGCAAAAATCTGCAAAGTTAAATCTGGGAAATAAGTGCTTTTTGTTTTTATGGTATTCATTTGTAGAAACCTGGGGGGATGGAGGGTGGAAATCACCTGCCTACTCTCTTCCTGAGCCTCTTATTTTCCAGTGCTTAACAGCCTTGTTACTGAAAAGGTTAATCCAAACTCTGGGCTGTTAACCCTCTGCAGTCACCTTACACAGTTGTACCTGGGTGTTTACAGACTGCTGCACATTGTTCTGCCCTGACACTTGTAACTGAGTCAAGAACAGATGCTGGAGAAATAGCCACAAAATGTCTAGGACAGCTGTCCTCTGTCACTTTCTCTTGGAAAAGGCAGTCGGGTCGTTCTGCTGCTCAGTGTCCCTCCCTGGCAGAGGCTCTAATGAGCCTGCTGGGATAAGGGCGAGTGGCATTTCAGATCTCAGGGTTCTTATGTTCTCTGTATTTCCTACTGTATGTTCCCTTCTCTCTGAGTACTGAACTGTTGTTCTGGCACAGTATTTGACTGGAGTTTTTGCCCTGCCTCTGTTTTTTCTGTGGGTGGCTGAGTGCCGTCACACTGCTGACAGTGCATGCATTTGAGAGGATTCCTTTACATGTGCCTTTCTGGCATTTTATGATTTGGTCTCTTTCAACGTGTGATAACAGACTATAAAGTAGGTCACTTCATTTCTTTTTTGCTTTTCTGCAGTTCTTGTGATGTTTGAATTCTTTCTGGTATCAGTTTTGGAGACTCGTGACTGGGAGAGTTCAGTGGGTTCCTAAAGCCTTGGTAGTCATCTTAGGATTGGGTCTTAACAGGACACTGGGGACATCTTTTTTTGTAGCCTTTGTGTGTCTTGGGCAGCCTATAAATTAGTGCCTTTCACATGTTTTAGAGAGTTGAGGAGCAAAAATGATGGCACCTTTCATGCACAACCATCACTTGCTGCTATACTGCATCCTGTGGCTGCTGCCCTTGCCCTGCTGTCCTCTCTGAGCTGATTGTAGATGGCAGTTGTTGTCTAGAAGCAGTAAACAAAGTGGACAGCTCTACTTATTGCAGTTTGTGAAAATACACCAAATAAAAGCTCTAGGCACAGTCACAAGTCGGGCCTTAAAAAGGCATATGGAAGAAATTAGTCTTTCCTGAGTCAGGCCAGTTCAGGCTACAAGAAACCCCAGACCTTTAAAGTACCTGATATTTGAAACCTGCAGACTTGCTTCATACAGTCTAAGATGATTTAGAAGGGTTAAATTATAGCACTGTTTCACTGAAACTCCCTTTAGCAAATGCTGCTTAGAACTGTAAGATCAGAGTCTCTACAGGGTAATTAAAACTGTGACCCCCTTTAGCTTTTCCACTGGCTTTCTTAACAGGTAAGTGTGGTACCAGTTTATTCTGTGTTAGCCAAGGGTGAGAATGGATCCCTCTACTTTATCATTAAAGGTATGTTAGTATGTGGTCAAATGCAGGCAGACATTTTATGGAGCTTCTCTGAAATGTGAGACCAAGTTGAAGACACAGCAAGACCTGGTCCAGAGCTTCCACCCAAGCCTTCTAGTGGTGTTGAATTCCTGAGGGGACTGCTCAGCTGATGTGCCTGGTTAATCCGGAAAAGCCAAATAGAACTCGAACTTGTGTATTAGTATAAGGTGCAGTTTCTTAAGAAATTTGCTAAGCAAGCATGAAATCCTCTTTATGTATAGGCAAAAATTTGGATGTGAGAATAATACAAAGAGGGCACTGCAGCAGCATTTTGGGAAGAGCAGGGTTTGATTCCTGTTTAAACAAAAATAGTTCTGCAAATGAAACTACCAGCTGATGCAGTACAAATTAAAGGTTTTCAAATCTGGAGAAAAAGCTGCTGATTTATTAATCCCTGAACTGAAGCCCTCAAGTCCTTTTAGTGAGTGACTTCAGCTTGTCATCTAATCCCTTTGACTCATAGAAAACAGACCCAGAGTTGTTCTCTGTGGTGTAAGAAGAGGAAATTAAACCAGTGAACTAAATAAATAAATTGATTAATTGGCAACAATAAGGAGTTGTTTATGCACTGTATCTAATTGGTTTCTTTATACTGTCTTCTTCAAACTTTTAAGACATGGGTTTGTGGGTTGCTCATGCAAAAATATGCTAAAAAACCCCACCTCACCGAGGCTTTGAACCTTCAGTTTCAAAGATCATTTGTGGATCATCTTAGGTTGCTTTGGACAGTCTCTAATAGGGACATTGCTCAGCCAAGCTGAATTTATGCAGTAGAAATTCAGGCTGAAATTGAATACACCTCAGGATCACAGAGTAAATCAAATCTCATTTCCTTGCTTGCAGGCAATGTGGGCTCTGTGGACTTTCTTTCTCCTTCTCCTCCTCTTCTTCCTTCTTAGTAATTTTTATTCTACCAGATCATAGCTACCTTTTTCTCATAAGAAATACTGAGCAAGTGGCTTATTCAAAAACCCATCAGAGCTAATGGTTTTCAAAATGTTTGATGTCCAAGAGGCACTTGGGAGCATTAAATCCTCACACAGGGATTTTCAGTGTGTAGAACAATGGTGTCCTCCAAGCAGTGCAGAAATTACAGTTGAGATGATATTTCCATCACAGATCCTGCAGGTACTGATCCATGGAATATGGTGAAAGTGAAATATATAGAGAAAGCAGAAGCACTGGCGATCAGCTCCATATCCCCAGGACAGTGGTGAAGTCTTTACTTAAGTCTTTGGTGTATCCCATCTCTGTAGCCAGCAGGTTCTGTTCAGAGCTATGACAGCAAAGGATGCACGCTTTTGATTCAGAGGGCAGGCCTTGTGGACAAGTAGTTCTCCAGCTTGCTGCTCGATTTACTGATCAGCTCAACTTGAGGAGTCAACAGCTAAAGGTGCTTTGGAAATGAAGCATAGATTGTGTTCTTTTTTGTTCTCATCCTGTGGAGAGAATAGGTGCCAGCACAAGTCACCTTTTCCTTGATTGTCAGTGGTGGGTGTACAGCCAGCGCTGTAATCTTATCTGGCCTGTCAGCAATAAACCTCACCTTTGTGTCACGTCCTTCCTGCCCCTCCAGCATCTGAATGTCAGTGGAGATAAAAGCTCGCTGTCACAGAGGTAAGATGCCTCTTTTCAGTCTTTCTCAGCTACTCGGTCTAAAGAGATTTGCCTCCTATAGTGTTTGGGGTTGTTGCTGGGAGCATATGAATTGTGAGAGTGCTGGTGCTGAAGGGGTGGTAGGTCTGATTTATTTTAAGGACATAAGTGGAAGAAATGTTTACAGGATAAACGCTATGTTCCAAGGCATACAAGGCCTTTGTGTTCTCCAAATGTGTTTTGATTGCAAGATGCCATTTAACTATGCCAGGAATTCTTCTTCAGAAGTATAGCTATTATCCTGGACTCTGATAGTTTCTGCCATATCTGAGGAGAAAGGACTAGAAACAAATGAGTGTCAGCCACCTTTGGTGCCTCTGTGTTTATTCCGGAAATTGCACGTGGATGCCTATCTCTGAGAAGGGGGGGCAGTTTAATTTCTCAGAAACATCTGAGCTGTTTTCTGTGTGTGGTCCATGCCCAAGTCTCTGCTCCCACTCAGCTTCACCTTGCTGGCTCTCTGCTGGCCGGCCTTCCAGCACATCCCCATTTCAGTCAAAAAGTGTCTCAGCCTACAGTGTTCAGCATCTCATCAGGCCTGCCCTTGCTAGTGATTATCTTGGATTGTAGCCTCTGCATTTCCATCTGTCCCAATAGCCGTCTAAATGTTCCTTTTAAATTAACTTAGCAGTCAAGTTTAAGCAGTTCTGCTTTTGCAGGCAGAAAACGTTTTCTGTGTTGGCCATGGATGCTTCCAAGCATTAATGGTCTCGTTCTGTTTCAGTTCTGGTCATTGCCCAGATGGAGTTTGAAAAGAGTGGGACATTCCAACAGCACAAAAGGGAATAATTCAACAAATTAAAATGTTAACAAGCTTCACTCATTCAGCATATCAGGAATTATTTGGTTTCCTTATTTCTGCCCTCATCACGGACTTTGTCCGTTCCTTTTCCTCTGCTGTGCGATGCAGATTAGTCTAAGATCCCAGAGTGTGCCTGGGGTTTGTGAGGAATCACTTAGTTGGGACAGATTTGATTTGATCCTGTTGTCCTGGTAGGAATTTCATAAGTGCTGTAGTTCCTGTAAACCTGGCTCGCACAGCTGCATTCTCAGTATTTTAGTCAACTCTACTCCTCCTTCGCCTTCTCAGTCCCTCCTGATGTCAGTACTGCCTGGTCCCCAACACCCTTGATACTTGTGTTTAGATCAAAGAGACTTCTGACTCGGACGGTAGAATGTCTTATTTCTGCAGTGAACACCATGGAAGGAAGAGCTCCAGACTCTGGGTTGCAGGCTAGGTGACCTGCACTTGGATTGACTTCAGTCACTTTTGGGGCTGCAGCCTTAGAGCAGACATTTTGCAGCTGAAGTTTTCTTTTCACTACAGGATTTTCTGTCTATAAGGATCATCCAGCAGCTTATACATAGCTGTCTGTTCCAGCTCCAGATTTGCAAAAGCCTTTAGAGCTAGAACTTTTATATGGGTTGAGTCACACAAACTTCCAAGCACTGCCCACCTTTCCTTATCAGCTTGCTACTACAGTCTTTCTAGCTATTTGTAGCTAACCAATTGACTACAGATCTTCTGTTTCTTTTGGGTTCTATCTTTAGAAGGTATTTTTTGCAGACTGAATTTGTAAGTCTCTCAGAATCATTAAACTGTAGTTTTAAGCCTGCTAGATATTGTCATGCGGGAAAGGACTCCTGGAGTCACTCTGATAAGCCTGGAAATGTTAGCTCAAGACTCAACAGTAATCATAAAGGCAAATAGAGAATTAGAAATTATTAGAGAGAACACAAAAATAAAGGAGAAAAACTGTGTTATCACTGTGTAGGTCTTTGATAACCCATACCTTAGATCTTGTGTATTGATTCCAATGCCCTTAGTTCATAAAACATACTGAAAAACTGCAAAATAGTGCAAATAGTCAAACAGCTGTCTGCTCAATGGGTTTCTTGGCTATCCAGACTTCTTGCTTGTATTCAAAAGTTATTATTTTCCCTGAGAACAGACTTCAGTTCATTTTCCACATGTAGTCAGTTAGGCAGGTGAACTTAGCATTTTGTTTTCTTTCTTGGCTTCATTGCATCTCCTCAGGCTACTGAATGACTTCCTTTTATCACTTCCATTAATTGCTGAAATGTAAGCAGGAACTAAGCAACTGATCTTTCTAATGTCTGCCCCTCCAAACATATACCTTGCTTCTCGAGTCCTAGCTGGTTTTCTCTAGTATGTTCTATATTGGTTTGACTTACTTTAAATACAAGCATCCACTTGGTTTGTGGCCAGTTTTTTGGCATATTGGTATTTAGTTTTGCTGCTTCCTTTAATTAAATTTATTCATGCTGTGCAAACCAAGTTTAAAAAGATTTATGATCATTAAAAAAAAAAAAGTCATGAGCTAGATTAGCATCCGCTTTTTCTCAGCAAGCATCAGACCTAGGGCTGTACATTCATAAAAACCATTGGCTGGCTATTTGCTAGAAAAGATCAAAAGAGAAAATGCATGCTAAGCTCCCTAGCTTTTTGGAGTGTCTGTGTTCTCCTTTCATTTGTCGTGATCTTCAAGTCAGAGTCCTGGTGAGTTTTGATTTGGTTTTATTTCTATGTTAGTCTGCAATCATTATATCCCAAAGAAGTGTGGTGGCTGTGTGAGGGGCACAAGCTCTCCTGGATCCTCTGCTGATTTCTGTGAACCTGACCAGGTGACGTAGTTCCAGAAGCCTCCTGTGACTGCAGGTGTTTGATTAGACCATAACCAGAATAAGCCTCCCCATTGTTTTTTTCCTTGGGCACAATTAGGTTTTGGTTTCTTCGAACTAGAGCAGTGCACTTACTTCTGTCTGGGTTTGATTGAACAGAAAGGGCTTTGTTGCATATCCTGCCTTAATCTATTCTCTAGACAGCCTTATTCCTGAGCCAACTGTCTTCTGGGCAAATTTGAATTTCTTTACTGGGAATGAGTTTCCTCTGGTGTACATCAGGTATCCTGTTGTCATTTCATCAAGGCAATCTCAGCTGAAAGCTGTGTATTTGAGTTCCAGCAAATGTCAGGATGCTTTCTGTCTACTGATCCTAGAAAGATTTTATTTCAAACATTTTCTTAAAATCTTCAGCTACCATTTTTAAGGTTCTTTTATCTGTCTTTGATTTCTGTAATAACTTTGCATGTCTTGCCTTCTCAGTTGGCAGCAGTTCACAACTTAAAACTCTTCTATCTTGTTCTGGAGACCAAGGTTACTGGTCTTGCTTTGGTCAGTTAAACGGTGCTGAAAACCTGCTGCTGACTATTTTGTTTTTTTCCTCAGTGTTCAGGAGGACAAGGTCTTCTGTAAATAGAGAATTGCACCAAAGGTTGCACACAAATCACAGCATTCATTTGCTGAATGCTGGTTAGCCACTTAGGCTGAACGGGTGACATGAATGATAACAGTGAACATGAGGATGCTCTTGTCCTCTTGTGTGATGTTTTGGTGACAGCAGTTGATTTACTGCTCTGTGAGAATGCAGCTGGTAGATAAAAAGCTTCTCCTGGAATAGCCCATCACATTTCAGCACTTAAGTTAATTGTAAGCACAAAGGGGAAATAAAAAAATTAACGGTCCAGTCCATAGCTATCTGCAGCGCATTTTGAGCCTTGGCAGAATTGCAAGTGCTCTTGCGTACCTAGCAGTGAGAAATGTTTTCATAAATGCCACCAGCTGGAGATAAGGGTTCACAACTCCAAAATGGGCTGTAACTCCAAAATAGCAAATCTGTCTATCTCAGGGTTTTATGCTCCTGCCATCATCCTGGCCTTTCTTAACACTGCCTGCCTTTCTCAACAAAATTTCTAAAAACAGACAAGCTTAGTGGGCCTCGTTCGGTTTCTGGCGTATCTCCCCTTCGACATCTAAATGTCTGCTCTAGAGACTGCTTATTTTATTAACTGATAATTTTTAAGATAAAATGCTTCAGGATCTTTGATTTCTTTTTCTCTGCCTGGGTTTTGAAAGTGCCAGCATTACACAGTATATGGATGTTCATTCCCCTGGCAGAAGCCCACTGAACCTGTTTTCCTCCCTTGAATGGCACAGAGTTTCCTCCTCTATTTTCCCTGGAGAGCCTGTCCCTGCAGTCTGGGAAAGAGCACCCAGTGTCCCACAGAGAATACCAGGTTCTTTGTGCCAAGTGGGATATGCAGATTATAAACCCACTGACCATCTTTGAAACTGGGAAAGGTGGATTAGTCTTGAGAAAAAACAATGTGAGGCTACATGCATTTTCACTCCATGTGCTCCAAACCTGAACAGGCTGAGCAAAGTGCATTTAACGTGTGTGGGAGTTGTCGTGTGTATGTATAGGTGTGACTTCTTGAAATTACTCGGCAGCAAAAGCATCCCTGGCATAGGCTTTCTGCTAAGGCGGGCAGGCTTTCAGCTACCTGACAGCTGGAGCTCAGAAGGTATTGTAGCACAGCACTGCCTGGTCCCGTAGGGCTGCAGGAATGTCCAGGGTTATATCACCACATTAATCTGTTCTGCTGGTCCATACCTATTACAAATTAAGTGCCCTCCAAGCTGTGCACATAGAGACTACTCCTCTCCCTTGTTACTTGTCTTTGTCTTTGTTTGCAGCCTTACTGCTTCTTAAAGTAGCTGTTGATTGCTGGGAATGCCTGTCCCGTGGGAGCTTGGAGTGGGCACTGTTTTGTACCTTTACAGCTGGTTCTTGGTGGAACCGGGTAACAGTTTTGACTTTGAGGCGTTTCTGAAAGCGGAGTGACTTCCAGGTTGGTTGGATCAGTGTGTTTTTTACCGCCATTAAATAAAGTTGAACATCTAAGGCTCCTAATGGATGGTGTGTTTAAAACACTTCTGGAGCAGATAACTCTTGTCCCAAAATAGGAAGCCATTTCTGCTAGCAGAGTTCAGAGAACAACAGTAATTTTCTGAGTGAGCTTCTAAATTATTTATCTTTAGAAGAGGCACCTGTGGGCAGAGGAGAAAGACTGTAACCAAACCCTCACACTCCATGGATAGAAAGTGTTGCCTTTGTAGGCCTGTTCCTTTAAAGATCACAGATCCCTGTGAGATCATTGAACAAACATCTGAGCTACTGTATATCATCTGAGCCTGACAGACTGGCACTATGCTGAGGTGAGAAAAGGGGGTGTGAAATGTCCCTCCTTGATGTTGCTAAGTAAAATAATAATAATGATAATCTTTTATGTACGATCAAAACCTTTTGCCTTGTGTAGAGAAGTGATGAGGGCTGGATTTTGATGCCACTCAAGTGCAGATGTCTAAAAGCGGTCCTCAGGAAGGATTTGGGACATGGAACGTTAGACTGATTGTCTGGGCACAGAGCAGTTCACAGAAAACAGCAGGACAGCAAGAGGTGACTGGCCGGGACAAAGGACAAACTGGTGGGCAGAGACAGTTCACTTCCAAATTCCAGGAAGCAGTGTCTTGGCTAATGCTCAGTGAGCTGAGCTGAGGGAGAGAGGCAAACAAACTAAAAGGTGTCAGAGTAAACCTGGTGGGAACTGTGTGCAGGGATCCCTGCACCAACTTTAGCAGTGGAGAGCAGGGTGAGGCACCTCCTCTCCCTATTTCCTGGCTCACTCATCTTTGCTATGTGCTGCTCGACTCCATCCATGTGTCCAGCTCCAAACACTGAACAAGGCTCCCATGAGTTCCATCAGCTTTGGGTTCTCCACAGCAGGACTGGAGCGTGTACTGATGTCCCATTGTTACCCTGGAGCTCGTGGACAGCTGCACCCACCTCTGCAGGCTCTCCTTCTCCCCAGTGACCTCTTACAGTCCTGCTGCCCAGCAGTGTTGGTGCATCCCATGTCAGTGGCATCCTGTTTCATACCTCAGAGGGGAAATTTGCCCTTGCTTGCTTTCACTTAATCTTTTTGGTCTAGCTGAACTTTTTACTATTGCGAAAGTATCCTTCTTCCAGCGATTTTTCTTGTACTCAGGGCAGCAAAGATGATGCCTTCTACTCTGGGAATGATGGATGAGTGAGCTGGTGGGGGCTGTCTTACAGGCTCATGCTCTCAGCCCACAGCATGAGAGGGCCGTGGGTCCTTCACTGCATGTAGTACAAGCTGCAGCTGCTGGATGCAGGAGATCTGGGGCACCAGAGCAGGATTGGCACTGTGCTGTGAGTCTTACACATATGTGGCATGGTTACACTTGAATCTGCAGCCCACGTCTTTGTCTTTCCCATCAGACCCGCTCCACGTCCTCTGAATCCATAGATATGTGCTGTACATGCAGCATGTCTTGGGAATCTGAGTTGTGAAACTATCATAGCAACATCCTCCTCCTCTTTGTCTTGGCATTCATGAACATGGAATTAATAGTCGTGGCTTGATCAGCGTGGGGGTGAGGAATGGTGCTAAAGCCTCAGCACTGCATTCAGCTCCAGGATAGCTGCAAAGGTAAGGTAGTGTTGGGTCAGACAAAAGCTCTGTGCTGCTGCTAGTCCTGGATGGGTGTTTTCCTGGCAGCCAGCATGAATGGCAGCTGCTTCCAGCATCTGTGTGTAGCATTGGCAGCCTCAGTGGAGCCTCTCCCTGAACTTGGCTCCTGCAGACAGAGAAAGAGGAAAGGGAGAAGGAGATGAGTGCAGCTGGGGTTTGGGCAGAGTCTGTTGGGAAATGTGGCAGCTGTGTGTGTGTGTTTTTATTTAACTTCTAATTATTTAGTTATGTTCTTTGTCTGTGGTGCTTCTGGGGATTAGTTTCAACAAAGACTCCAGCCTGCATCAGCAACTTTAAAGTTGCTCTATGAGAAGTGTGATGGCACTTGGAAAAAAAAATCGTTTTCCATATTAATTAGAACTTACTACTGTAAAATTGATGTCAATTATCCAGTACTTTATTATGGAGAGGCAATAGCCTCTTTGTAGTCCAGGTGTCAGCAGGCTTTTCATTACAATGAGAAATGTTGCTATTCAGTTGAATTCTTGAGGAGAAACACTCGGGGACTATGAGTTGTAGAGATTAAGGAGGGAGAAAAAGGGGAAGATTTGTACTAAACCTGGAATAAACAAGCCGTTTTAAGGGCTGCAATGTAAAATGCACATTTCTACTGGAATAGGAATACCCTGGTGTCTCTTCCTACAGCCTCTACCCTCTGAGCTGTGGGGACAGACTGCTGAGTTTGCTTGTGGTATTTTGTGCTTTGACTAGGTTTGGGAGGTGGGACTGCCAAAATTCCCTGTGTGTGGTACACAGGCAGTGACAAGCACTCCATCACCTCTGCAGAGTGGACAGAAGGCATGTTTGGCTGCTCTCAGTCCTTCTGCCCTGTTGTGCAGTAGTGCTGATGAGAGGTTGGCATTACGTGCCCCACAGACTGGCTGCTCCATCCTCTGGCATGGAACAGGTGGGACAGAGCCTCTGGCTTTTCTGTCCTGTGGGGGCTTGCTTGTCCTGACCTGGAGAGTCTCCCCATCCCAGCCATGTGAGCAGCAGGGAGTTGGTGAGGGGGGCGAGTGCCTTTTAACCTGGGCGTTGTTGGGGTGGTGCTTTGCCTTTTGCTTGATGTGAGATCATTCAATCAGTGCTGTTCCAACTTCTCCTGTGTCGTGGTGGTTAATGACTGTCTTATGGGCACAGAGAGGTACTGGTGATGCTGACTGATTGCATTCTTGTGCTGTCCTGTGCTGATTAAAAAGGCAGTGTAGAGACCTTGATTTGTTCTTGCTTCTGTTTTTCCTTTTATTTTTCTGTCATTCCCTGTGCATGCTTCCTGGAACCTACCCACCACCGGGTCCTTTGCTGGATGCTCTGAATTTCTGGTGCTCTCTAATTTTATGTTCCAGCAAGGCAGAGACTGCAGATGCAGATGATGAAAGATTCTGCAGGTGAAAAAGTTACTAAGCAATGAAGCAAATGATGTCTGCCAGATAGATGGGCCCTAGAGCTGCATGTTGCCCATTAGGTTTTACTGCTGGTGCAGCTCCTCCTGTGGCTTTGCTGCTAACAGTAGCAGTGTTCTCTGGGCACAATGGGGAGACTGCAGCATGTAATCCCTGTGTTTCCCCAGGACAGGATCTTCCAGGAGGACCGGTCTCTCCTGGGGGAGTGCAGTGTGTTGGCTCTTGCTGAATCAGTCAGAGGGAACAGCTCTGGTGCAGTAAGGAAGAAGCTGGTGCATAGTGACTAGTACAGCAAAATTATGATCTTTTTTGAATGCTGAAAATTTCAGGGCAGGGGCAATTGCTTCTGGGGGAAATGGTTTCAGAGCTCGTGTTCACAAGAAGCCACTGACCCAACCAACCAAGATTGTCCATCCAGTTTACAAGGCAGTGGTGAGCTGGTGGATGGAGCAAAGTAAGGAGTCACAAACCGTGAAATAATCTTGTTCCTCTGGGTGCAGTGACCTGGCATGGCGTGCTGCAGAGAGCTGAGTCCCTCCTTTGGAAGCCAGCCCTCCTGCCGTGTTCCTAAGGGGATGCCTCTGCTCACAAGTTGTTGGTGTTACTGGGGAAGGAGAGTTTTATGGGGCGTGGGCAGTTGTAGCTGCAGGAGGAAGCTGAAGTCTGAATGCCAGAGAAAGCACTTGCTCTTCAGAGCAGCTCCCGAAAAGTTGGTTTGGGGACACACATGCAGGGACCTGAATCTCCAGCATTTCTCTGGAACTTCTGGAAAGCAGTCAGTGAGTGAGTGGTGAGGCAGGGGGTTAATTTGATGGCAAATTATCTTAAAATTACGGTGGTGCAGCTCCACTGAGTTCTGGTTTGTTGCAGTGGAAAAACTGAGCGAATGTAGCCTCTGGGGCTGATACAGGTAACTGCAGGAAGAGAATTCAGCAGCCTTCCCTCTTCTTGTATTGACCGTGTCTGAGTTGCTTGCTTCCGTCATATTGCTTTTTTAAGACTCTGATTCCCCTAAGGTAACCTACAAAAAGACTTTTAGATTGTGACTCCATTAGATTTTTTTGGGTTTGTTTTTTTTTTTCACTGTAAAGATCCAGTAAACCATTAAAAAAAAGAAAAAAGCTTCCCCTGCATATTTATCCTTGCAGTCTGAGGGGTGGGTGTCACTTCAAGCTCCTTGAGGATCATCTACAGTCCAATTTCATCTGTCCTTGCCTAAAACTGGTGTTTTTCCAGCTTCTCATGAGATTGTAAAAATCTGAATTTCTATTTAAAATCTGTTTGGAAAAGCAGCGAAAAGTCCCTTCCTTGAAGTCCCTTCTCCTACTTGACCATCTTGGAATTCGTGTTTTCTAGACAAGAGACTTCCAAGAAGAATGGGTTGAACAAGACTTTGAAGGAGAAATGCTTTAATCTCAGGATTAAATTACTCTAGTTCCCTAGTGTCTGACAGAAAGGTGCAAATAAATATCTTGTGTGTTTAAGGAAAAAGGCTGTTCTTCCTGGGGTAGTTTTCCTGAGCAAAAGTCAAAGCAATGTGTAAGAAGCGCAAAGGATGTTAACATACAGTCTTCTGTTACACAAAGGATGTGAGGTTTTTGTCATCTGTGTAGGAAGCTGATGCCTTTTAAACCTTCCTGTTAGATATTCTTAATACCTCGTGCTGCTCTTTGGCCTGTCCTCTGTCTAGCAGCTGCATCTTAAGGAGCAGGTGAAATCATCTCAAGGATGGCAGGTCCTAATCTCAGTAATAGTTTCTATCCATTACAAGGTATGAAGTTGAAATGATCTGTGAGTGGGTTTATCTCAGATCCCACGTAGCATTTTTTCTCAGCAGCAGCAGCAAGAAAGGGAAATTATCAGGCAGTGGGGAGAAGCTGTTTATTTTTAACTTACCCTTTCTTTTTGAGTTCTATTTCATAATTAAAGGAGATAAGAAGTGGAAGCCAATGAAATACATTTCTAAAGGGATATGCTGATCTCAAGCTCACTGCAGAGATTACAAGAAGTAACAGAGTAGAGACTTTAGGGGCCTCTTTTTCCTTCACTGTCCTCATCCTAAAGTACCAAACTGAGTTCTTAGCTGCCTTTCAAAGGTCATGCAGGAGGGCAGATTTAAAGGATTCTGTTTACAGAGCTCACTGCTGCCCTCAGAATTTACTTCACTACGGTTTTGAGGATGCCTCTCTTGAGTATCTGAAGAGATCTCTACTCGGAGCTAGCAAGGAGGAATCTTGATTGTTCCCAAAGAAACATATGCATCCATCGAGTGATCACAGCTGCGTGGCACTGTGCACGCCTGTGTGTATGGGAACACAGAGAGACTGAAGGGAAGGTTCCTGGGGAGTTAGGTAGCCCTGAATAAAATGCCTTTGCTCTTGAATTACTGCTGGAGAAGCCTGTTCAACTCCTCACCTATCAAACCATGTTTTTCCTCTGCTGCTTATTAATCTTGGTCAATTTGGCTTCCTGTGATTGACAGGAGCAAGCTGCCAGATCCCTTATTGCTCAGAAGAAGGTGCATTATGCTATTACACTCCGTCCCTGGTGGATAGTTATTCCTGTGCCCAGGTGGCTTTCTTTCATCAGTGCTCTTGGCTCTGCAATACTTGTTATAGCTTCTGCACACAGGAGCAAGAAGGGCAGGCTGAATTTGGAGATGGATGTCATTGCAGGGGATTCTTTCTGCCAGTGGAGCTGACAAACAAAACAGCATTAGGAAATGAGTGCTGGAGAGAAGGCTGTGAGCTTTTGCAACACTGGCAAGCCGTTCTTAAATAACATTGCAGAATCAGAATCAATGCAGTTGGAAAAGACCTCTGAGACCTTCAAATCCAAATGCTTATTCCTGTCCCTAGCTAGAGTCTGCAGTGCTGGAGGACAGTTGAGCTGCAGAGACTGCTGTGTGACCACCTCACCTGGGAACCACTTTTGGAACCCCTTTTTTGCCCCCAGCCCCCATTTGGATGATTCCCTGTAGCTTCTGACACCTCAGGCCCTAGCATGAGTGTCTCTCTGCACCACTGCCACATGCAGAGTTTGAGGGAAAAAAGGCTTTGAAGGAACCCTAGGCAACTTTAGATTTCCTAGAAAAAAAGATGTAAGGACAACATTCAGTCCTGTAAAGGGCAGGAGCTGCCAGCTGCCTAAAGGGGCAGTTGAGAGTAGTGCTTACATTGTTGGGAGTACAAAAGGGCTTCTTCTTGTTCTGGTCACTGTTGTCTTCATCCTCTGCAATGCTCTTCTTAGGATCTTTTCTGAGTTGTGATGCCTTGGAGCAGGGTCCTCCTCCTTTGCACCTTTTACCATGTGTCTTCCTGACTGAATCTTGTCATAAGCAGGGGTTACTGTAGTGCAGGTCTCAGATGCTGATATTCTGTTTAGCTCTCAGAGCAAATGGCAACAGCCTAAGAACAAAGTTCTTGTGTTTAAGAGAATCATTTCAGGCATATGTTTGCCCTGGAGTTAGACCTCTGTGGTTCCTTGTAGAAAGATTATTGTCACTAACCATCTCGCAAATGCTTTGAGGAGTATGTTAGTCCATGCAATGCTTTAAAGCAAAAAATCATGGTGGGAGTCCCTCTTGGTATTTCCTAGTTAGGAAAATGAATAGTTCAGTAGGACAGAGATGTGCAGCTATGAGTTTGCAAGTATAGCCCAACACTGGAGCAGAGTAGGTGGGTAATAAAAGCTGGAATTGCTTTGGTTGCAGTGAAGGCCGATAGTAAAGTATCTCCTGGGCAGAAAGACCTGGTTCATGTCTTCGTGTCTTTCTAAAAGCAGGGTTCATACCAAGGCTGCTCTTCTCTTAGTGCCTGTCAGAAGCTTGTTCCTACCAGGACAGACATGCAGTGCTCTGTATGGAAGCTGACCTGAGCAGCTCTAGAAGCTGGCGATTTAGCAGGCTGTGCATGGTGATTCACAGGCCAGGAAGAAAGTGTGGTGGCAAAACTAACCTTGGAGGGACCGTGGGGCTGGGCAAATCTGTGTTTGTATTGTGCTTCTGTGTTGCATCTGGGTGTACATGTGATAATTAGCTGCTTGATTTATTAATATGTCCAATTCTGATGACAGAAAGCTGCTGCTGTCATGGATATTCGTTCCATCTACCATTTTCATGAATGGAGAAATTCTGTAAATTTTGGGACTGTTCCTTGGTATTAGGAAGACTTTAGTGCCCACCTCCGTGTTGTTAATTGTGAGCCAAATATTGGCTGTTAAAGCCATCTCTGTTATGAAAACAGGTACCAGAGCTGTGATCTGTCTCAGCCTTGTTCCTCCTGCTGAGGAGTGTGTGGATACTGATTCCTGTGCTGTGTTTGGCTGGCAGGTTTTGGAGGTTGTACGGTCCAACTACGACACTCTGACCCTGAAGCTGCAGGACGGACTGGACCAGTACGAGCGCTACTCAGAGCAGCACAAGGAGGCTGCCTTCTTCAAAGAGCTGGTAAGCTGCCTTGACCCTGAGCAATCAACAGCCCTCTTCCAGAGCTTTTGCTTATGGCCTGGGCTTGTATTTGGGGTGCAGCTGAGCAGTCCCATTATTCCACTGGACTGCCTCCAAAGACAGGGCAGGAGCAGGATCTGGACAGACTCTGCATGTCTTAACAGATCTGAGAGCTTCCTGGAGCTCCCTGTGGGATTGAAAAGGAGCCTCTAGGCTGCCTAGGCCAGCACTGGTCAGACAGTGTCTGCCTCTTTTGCCATGGGGATTTGCTGTGCTTTGTAGTGGTGAATTTGTGTGAGGAGAAGCTGACTGAGCTGTCTGCTCCCACCTGGGATTAATCATGCAGAGCAACTTTGCATTTTTTTGCTGTTGTTAAGGGGACCATGAAATTTTGGACTGGTGAAACACCTTCCTGTTCATTGCTTTCCTCCATCACTCACAAAAAAGGGTTCCCAAGCAAAGAAAGGGAAGGCTTTCCCTAGAAATGTCTCCATCTGCAAGAGGAGAAGACTGATGGTAGGAAGACCCACAGAAATTATAGAGCAAAGACAAAACTGAGTCTAAATAATTCAGGTTGGTAGTTATAACTCTTCAGCAAGCCAGCTTGCTTACCCTGCTCCAGAGAGCCCTGATGGAACTTTCCTTGTCCAACAGCCACATGAGCATGGAGGGAGTGTTTTTGTAGTGACTGGTGTGTGAGGGAAGCCTCACTCTTGAATCATTACAGCTTCACCAAAGGGATGGATCTCTAACTTTGGCAGCCTTCTCCACCAGTATGAGAACTGATTCTTTCTCCCAGCTCTGTCCCTGCTGATTGATGAGTAATTGATGCCTGCCTACTCTGTCACGAGTTTCCATGACTTTGGGCATGTTGTTGTGCATCCCTCTGTCAGCTCTGTTCCAGAACAGGCACCTGAATTGGTTTTGTTTCCTTTTACAGAATGCTTTTAACTCTCTTGGGGTCATTCCAGCCCTGATGTTGGGTAGTATATGGGCAAAACCACTTGCAATTGCTTCTGTGCTATTTTTCTGTGTTGTTTCATGCCTGTTTTTGTCTCTCTGGCCTGCTGTTTGACACAGCTTTCCTGGAATACATGCGAAGAAATTTGGCCATAGGCCGTGACACAGGCTTCTTCTATTGCTGTACCCTGGAAATAAGACACATTCCTGTTTCTGTTGTCATCTGTTCTGTCCCAAGGGCTCCCACCCTCAGCCAACATCTCCTTCCCCTTGGCCGCATGACTGCTCTGCTTCCTGCATGTCCCACTTTCCACTTGGCCTGGCAGAAGCTCAGGCCAATCATGCCAATTGATTAAAATGACATTCTCAGTCCTATGATCATCATAGCTACAAAACACTTCAGCTAAAATTATTTTCTTCCTAGACCAATTTCCTATTTTTTTCGAATTCCCAGTTTTGTATCGTTTAAGAATCTGTTTATCATAACCAGCCCGTCAACTCCCTTCTGAAAATTGCCCACCCGGATACCCTTGGGACCCTCTCCTCAAGAGCATATAAAAGCCTGAATAATTACTGTATAAATGTGCTGATTTGACCCAGTTGTGAATCTGTTTAATCCACATCTCTAGATGCCCTGAGAATTGGGACCCTATTAAATGTTCTTTACTCACAGCTACAGAAAATCCCCTGCATTCCATTAAGCCGTTCCCTCAACACAGCGGGAAATGAACCTGATACGTTATGATTTGTCTTCAGCAAATCCACTTGGCCTCCCGGCCTCCTCACTGTGTTTTTCTCTAGGTGCACAGTAACTGATGGCTTTATTAATTGTACAAACAACTCATCGAAGGCCCTAATCTGCCCTGTCCTTCCCATAGCCCCTTCAAACCAGGTACTTGGTTTGTTTTTGTGGAGCTTTTGAGTCTTTACTTCAGCTTCTGTTGCTGGTCTGATGTTGGATAATACCCATTCCCCCCACCTAGTGCTTTCTGTTTAACCTCTGAGGTTTGCAGGATTTCATGGAGGGGGCGAGGGGACAGAGGGAAGTTGCTGCAATTCTCTTTGTGGGCTGCACCGGAGGAGCAGGGCTGGTGGTGAACCACAGGTTTCTGAATTCACGTTGATCCCATCTGGTCTTCCTGGACAGGATCTGTTTGCAAGTAATTCTTTTCAGATTCTGCCAGGTTTTCTTATCACTGTCTGTGAATGTTTGCATCAAAGCAAACCCTTCTTGGGTCGGGAATGACACAGAGGAGACATTTTCCTTTTCAGCTGCCTTTTTATCTCTCTTTGCTCCCATTAAGTAGGTGAGCAGAAGCTTCCCCAAGCTGTTCTGGGGGCTCCTTTATGCTTAGAAACCTTGTTCTCACTCCTTTGACCTGCTTTGCTAATGCACTGCTTCACTTCTCTTGCTTTGCCTCAGTGCTGCTCTTTCTTGCTAATCCCAAAGAAAAATCTGCTTTCTTCTCCCATTCCCTTTACAAAAATGTTTTCAAAGGCTGCAATACTGTGGCCGCATTGTGGTGGAAGGTGATGTGCAGATTGTTTTATCAGCTGGGTTTTTAGGCATGTTGTGCTGCCTTTGTGGGGCTAAAGGAAGGAAGTTAGGAAGTTTTCCAACACTCTTTATTTCTTTTCCTTTGAAGCCTCAGGGATGTCATTTGAGGTCTGTGCTGCTTTGGTAGAATGAATTGTTTGGATGTGAGCTTTTGGACTCTCACATTGCAGCTGAAGGAATGTGTGGAAAGAGATTTCAGCATCTTTCCAAAACATTCACTGCTGTCTTTGCAGTTAGATAGGTTTCATCAGTCTCAACATATTCTGATTAGGGATTGATTTCTACAGGGGAAATTATATTAATTTGACTTTTAATTAAGTGTAATAGTCACTGTAAACCTTCTTCCCATTGTACTAATAATTTAGAGGCTGCTTGTTGATTAGGAATAGGTTTAATTGATGAGACTTGCTGTGAAATAGGAGTGTTGGTACAAGCTTGCACACTTCCAGCGCTAATGACACAAAACTAGAACTTAATCATGTTTCCCCCCCCACTGTTAATCCCGTTGCTTCATCCATTCTTTCATTTACTCATCTTCCACAGATGATGTTAGCATTGCATGCATTTCCCATTTCTTCAGTGTTTGTGGACTAATAGAAAAAAAAAACAATTTTAAAGCTCTTCTGGCCCTAGTTCTCCAGGATACTCCATACAGAAGCAAGAGAGGACATGTGCTCTGCTTGGTACTTCCTAGCAGAATGAATGTTAAAGCTCTGACCTTAATTTTTGCGGTTTTGGGGCCTTTGTGTAAGCCAGTCTGGAGGGATCTGGTAAATTCCAGGCTGGCAGCCAGGCCTGGGCTGCTCACTGCACCGAGAGCTAGGAGGAGTCCTGGGGTGTATCCTTATGGAGCAGCTTAGGTACACTAGAGGAAACTTCTAAAATTTATCCTTGTTACAGACTGACACCTCCCTGTGTAACTGCCTGGTCTTCCACTCCGAAAGGGAGATGAGCTCTGGCTCCCTGTGCTGAGCCTGGTGCTGGAGATAACTTGATTTAACTTTAATTTGAGCTATTCTTACCTTTTAAGCGGGTTTGCTCAGGCTGCGTGATTTCTCACAGCAGAAGGAATGCTGGGCAGAGGTTTGTGTAAACGTCACTCTTGTGTGTTATCATTCCCACTCTTCTCCCCACTTTGTGTTAAGGCAGATATAAATTCTTCTGGACTGCTCTCGACCAAAGTTTGTGTCTAAAGCTTCTCTTGAAACTTGAAGCTGTCTTTAAATGAAACCTGCTTCACAGTAGCTTCAGGTGAGCTCCTCCACCGCTTCACAGCCCACAGGTTTTAAAAGTATTTCCTCTTTTCCTGTGTAAATCTTCTTTGTCTGAATTAGGCTGAGTATTTCTTGCCCCATCCCTGGGGAGCCAGATAAATATTACTCACTGTTCTCTTTTTGACCTCATTTTACATAATGGAGTGTGTTTGCTCTATTCCTCCTCCTCTTTGCAAACTAATCAAGCTAATTAATTTCTTGTGCTCTACCCCATAGCTACAATTTCTGTTAAACCTTGTGTTCTCATTGTGCCACTCCAGCCTCACTTTCTGGGCTTGCAGACTCCTTCTTGGAGACCTTGATGTGTATACAAGCTGGGAATCTTCTACTACTGGTGCCTGACTCCTGGCAGCAGTTCCTGAGGCCAGGAGCTCATTACTGCTTGTACTTGTGTTGCTGGGACCCACAGAAATGCTTTTAGTCAGAATAAGGATACTGGCTTACGCTGCTTGTAGCATCTGCCCCTTTTCTTCAGACAGTCATATTCCACAGGGCAGAGAACTCCCCACAGCTCATTACTCGTGTTCTTCCCTTCTTACAAGAACTGACTGGATCACTGGCATTGGAGCATTTGGTAGGACTGGCACCAAATCCTGTCAGTGGAACTCCTGTCTCCCGGCAGCAGGCCAGCCCCATGCCAACCCATGTTATGGAGACCACTTGCAGTGGTGTTTAACACAGGGTGCAGCCGTGGTTATCTTGCAACACATGGTCCCAAACTGTTTGAGGATGGAGTAAAAAGACACCTAAAGAAGAGACTTGAGGGGGTGGTCCAAGGGAATAAAGATGCTTGGGGTCTCTGTCAAGCATCCTTATGAAGGAGAGTTTGTGGTTTCTGCAGGTGACATAGAACTTGGTTACTTTGTCTGGCATGCTGGAGTTGTTAGTGTATATGCACTGGGGCTCGCTGGGGTTCATTTCATAGCTTTCACTGTTAACCTTCCAAGTTTTTATTTCCTTTCCTCTCTTACACATTGTGTCTTTAGGGTAGCTTTCTGTCCTTTCCATGTGCTTTTCTCACCAGGGTAGCAAGCGGGACCCTTGGCAGTATGTGCAGTATGTGTCTCTGTGCTCTTCCAGCCCCTGGTGTTGGATTCCTCATTATGCATCTATATAATTCTTCCCCCAGTGCTTTTATAAAGCACAAAACACTAACCAGGTCAGCAACAACCTTATTATCACAGGCTCCAAGTCTCTGGGAACTGTAATCCTGTTGTTTGGATGAGCTTGTGTCAGTTTTGCTTTCTGTCACTGCTGCACAGTCGCTGACACAGATGATGTTTGACTTTGTTTTCTCGTTGCCAAGTACAGCTGAGACTGAGCCCAGTCTGGGGCCTGCGTATTTGGCCAACGAGTCTGCAGGAATGNTCCTCCTCTTTGCAAACTAATCAAGCTAATTAATTTCTTGTGCTCTACCCCATAGCTACAATTTCTGTTAAACCTTGTGTTCTCATTGTGCCACTCCAGCCTCACTTTCTGGGCTTGCAGACTCCTTCTTGGAGACCTTGATGTGTATACAAGCTGGGAATCTTCTACTACTGGTGCCTGACTCCTGGCAGCAGTTCCTGAGGCCAGGAGCTCATTACTGCTTGTACTTGTGTTGCTGGGACCCACAGAAATGCTTTTAGTCAGAATAAGGATACTGGCTTACGCTGCTTGTAGCATCTGCCCCTTTTCTTCAGACAGTCATATTCCACAGGGCAGAGAACTCCCCACAGCTCATTACTCGTGTTCTTCCCTTCTTACAAGAACTGACTGGATCACTGGCATTGGAGCATTTGGTAGGACTGGCACCAAATCCTGTCAGTGGAACTCCTGTCTCCCGGCAGCAGGACAGCCCCGTGCCCCAACCCGTGTTATGGAGACCGCTTGCAGTGGTGTTTAACACAGGGTGCAGCCGTGGTTATCTTGCAACACATGGTCCCAAACTGTTTGAGGATGGAGTAAAAAGACACCTAAAGAAGAGACTTGAGGGGGTGGTCCAAGGGAATAAAGATGCTTAGGGTCTCTGTCAAGCATCCTTATGAAGGAGAGTTTGTGGTTTCTGCAGGTGACATAGAACTTGGTTACTTTGTCTGGCATGCTGGAGTTGTTAGTGTATATGCACTGGGGCTCGCTGGGGTTCATTTCATAGCTTTCACTGTTAACCTTCCAAGTTTTTATTTCCTTTCCTCTCTTACACATTGTGTCTTTAGGGTAGCTTTCTGTCCTTTCCATGTGCTTTTCTCACCAGGGTAGCAAGCGGGACCCTTGGCAGTATGTGCATATATATGTCTCTGTGCTCTTCCAGCCCCTGGTGTTGGATTCCTCATTATGCATCTATATAATTCTTCCCCCAGTGCTTTTATAAAGCACAAAACACTAACCAGGTCAGCAACAACCTTATTATCACAGGCTCCAAGTCTCTGGGAACTGTAATCCTGTTGTTTGGATGAGCTTGTGTCAGTTTTGCTTTCTGTCACTGCTGCACAGTCGCTGACACAGATGATGTTTGACTTTGTTTTCTCGTTGCCAAGTACAGCTGAGACTGAGCCCAGTCTGGGGCCTGCGTATTTGGCCAACGAGTCTGCAGGAATGAGGGGGGAAGGGAAGCTGCTGTCAACAGAGCTGCCCAGCTCTTCTTTGTGCTCTGTGGGTGACCAGAAGTGTGGGTGTCATTGAGGGATAAAGGTGTCTCTTCTTCAGAGACAGTCATGGAGCCAGCTGCAAGTGTACGGCACTGGGAGTACACACAGCTGGCTCTGAACCCAGCGGTTTCTGCCAGCCTGGGTGATAATTTGTGTTTACAGCACAGTGGCATGGCCTCTGTCCTTTCCTTCAGACTGTATCTTTGGCTCTGTGATTGTGGAGCAGGACAGAGGCCATGCCACTGCATTAATCCAGGAAATGCTCGCTGGCACTCCAGTGGGCATTGCTAAAATACGATCTTTAATCTGCAACCTGGGAGTGCTCGCTTCCCCCATCTCTTTGCCCCAGAACAGGAAACGCATCATAGCTCATGCATCCACACAGAGCATTTTCCCCCATCCCAGTCTCATTGGGAATTTACTGTCCTTGCTGGGATGTCACTGTAGACATTCCTGTTTTTCCAAGAAACGGCTGAACCTCAGCATTTCCTTGCTAGGCTGGAGCCTCAGTGAGAGCTTGCTGCAGCAATTGCTGTGGAGCTGTAAATGCAAAGCAGCTTCGTGCTGAGCATGGAGGTCAGCGGTGTCAAAACTACCAGGCTCATGAGGAGCCAGGACGAGTCCCGTGGCTAAAACGTCTTGTTTTGTTTCTGTCAGGTTCGTTCCATCAGCATCAATGTGAGGAAGAACCTTGCTTTCAACACGCTGAGCCAGGAGCTGCTGCTGAAGGAATTCTCTACGATCTCTTGAAGCGGGGACGCTGCCGCTGTGCCGGCGGAGCGGGGACGGGCCCCTGAGGGCAGGGACGCTCCAGCTCTGCGGCCCATCGCCTCCTGCCTGCAAGGGACTGTGTTTCTTTTAGGGGAACGCCTTGCTGCTGTGTGTTTGATCCCAAAGAAATGTGTTTAAACAGAACTTGGGCTGAGGAGAGGTGATTGGCGTGTTGAGGAGGAAGCAGTTTTTTTATGGTGCCATGGGAGTGGGCAGCCATTCCTGTGACACGGCAATTGGAGATTCCCTCCACAGCCTCAGGGAAAAATGCACTGGAAACCTTTGTAGCAGAGCTGGGGAGAGCTCACAACTGAAATAATAAAAGCAGCCCAGCTGTGTGCAACTGTTCTGGATAGAGATTGCTCACCTGCTCTATGGGGAAAGCTCTGTCCCATGTGAGGGCTGCTCTTTTCCATCAGCCTGGGTCAACACGTCCTCCTGTAATGTAAGTCAAATCCACTGCCATCCCATTGTGAATGGCTTTGGATTATAAAACAGTTTCCCCAAGGAGCAGGCCTTGCTCACTGCTGTCTCCTGATGTCAGAAGGTGTCACTTAAACCAAGCCATCAGATTACTGGAGAAGGACAAACTTCACCTCCAAGGCTGTTGGCTTACAGAGTCTAGTGTGAGCCAGTCTACAAGAATATGGGTCATCAAACAGAGCACTTTGTTACTGGAGGCCAGCTCTGCTTGGGGTCACTCTTGCTTCCACAGCCCCAGCTCATCTGCTGCTTCTGAGGTAGTGGGACATTTTTAGACATTTGTTTTTTATGGGGCAGAGGACAGGCTGACTCCTTCTCCCCACTCCCCTTACTGCCCATCCGAGACCGCTTTGCGACAATCCTTCTCTTCCTCACAGGAACATCTGCCTTGCACATGTTTGCAGGGGCCTGGTGACCTTCATAAATGAAGAAGTCTCCAGTTTTTTCCCTTGTGTGTAGCACACAGTTAAAATGCATCTGGAGAAGCAGTGACTTCACTTTCTCGCCCTCCTGCCTTCACCAAGCCACGGGCAGCTGAGGGCTTCCTAAGGAGGAGCTCTGGGATGATGCTGTGGGGCACAGACGTTTCTGCTCCCAGAGCCGGTGCTTCAGAGGTGCCCAGGTCTGGCAGAGCCTGTTCAGAGTGCTGTGTCAGGCTCCCAGCTCAGGAATACACAGCATAAACACCTGTTCCACACTTGTTCCCTGCTCATGCATTTTCAGCTCCCAGCAGTGATGTTATGGTATTAGGATCTGGCCTGACTTGGTGGACTGAAATAGAGACGTTATTTACATCCCAGATCTACAGTTTTTTTTCCTCCCCCCTAGAAAACAGGTGGTTTTTTTTAAGTGCCTAGTCCTGTTCTTAACCTTGTAGGTTAGTGTGAGTAATGTGGATGTCATGCTCATTTACTACCATTTTTAGGCAAAGCTTTTTTCATGCTAATGTGCGTTGTGTTAATGTTTCATCTTACCTGCTATGAGCATGGGAAACTGAAAGCTGTGTCCTTGGCCACTCACTGGGTACAATACCCAATGTTTTCCTTGGGAGAACTGGCTTCTCTCAGCAGATGATACTATTCCTCAGCAGGGAATTGTCTGGCTTTTAACAGCTAAGCCAGACATTTATTTGCTTTCTGCCATGCAAGCGTATGGGAATGTGTATATGTCAGAGGGACAGTGCTTAGGGAGAGCAAGCAGGCTCTGTAAAAACACTGCTTGAGAACAGGCCAGGGCATGTAGAGGAGGCAGTTTCTCCAGTGGAAAATGAGGAACAGTTGATTGCAGGCTGTGGTGCTTGTCTGGGGGGAATAGGGTGGGATCTCACCTCTGAGGGGGGAGTTCCTTCTTGAGGGGACTTGAGGTGCATCCCCAGCATTGTGACTGTTGGAGCATTGAGCCATCCAGCTGTCCTCATGCCTCTTGTTCTCTGAGCCCATTAAGGCTGAGCCTGGACCCATATGTGAGAGAGTTTGGGATGAGTCTGCTTCTGACTCTGCATCTTCGGGAGTTTTCAGCTTCTCACTCTGGGCTCAGCTACTTTGTCTCCCTGAAGATGCTCCCTTGCTGGGGTGATCACAGAAGCCTAGACATGTGTGAGATCAGTTCCTGAGCCCAGCCCTCATCCAAGTCTGAGCTGGGGAAGACTGTGATACATGTCCTTGTCACACTGTCACTGAACCAAGCACTGTAAAAGGATGTACATACAAACCTAGAGCTCAATAAATAGCAGAGCCCCGCCTGTCTGGAGTGTGCAGTGTTTGTCCTTCACAGGAGGGAGACTGGGGTGGCTGTGGGAGTGGCCCTGTCACCATTTGGTGGCACAGTGGCTGCAGCAGGGCTGTCACCTGCCCCTGGGCTCTTCCTGCCTGTGCAGAGGGAGGTTGTGGCGCTGCTCAGTGATGCTTTGTCCTTGGTCCAGTCCTCAGTACCATCCAGTAGTTGGCATCCCTCTTCTCTTGTGTGTCCCTGTGGCACTAAGGAAACCATGAGCAAGGCTGAGAGCCCATGAGCAAGGGATGCAGGGCCCTGCCTGTGCGTGGTGTGATGCTCTCTGTTGCTGGTGTCAGCAAACTCCTGCTCACAGATTCTGCTGCACGTTTGCCTGCTTTGTTAAACACCCTACTACTGTTTGTGTTTTGAGGCCAGCTTGAACTGAGCAGAAAGTCATGTAAATCTTAATGTTCAGCTTCAGGGTGTGTGTGACAGCCTCAAACGTTCCCATATCTGATCTGAGCAGGTGAGTGTATTCCGTTATATCTAATTCATAACTCTGTCTGTTGTTGGAAGAGCTGTTTCTGAGGCTTGGGGAGTGTGGGGAGAAATCAGACTGCTACCTTTAAATTATGCAGCAGCTGCAAGGAGACAAATATTTTATAAAATAATGACCTGGAAGAGAGTTGAATTTGAGCTAAACTTTGGAGGGAGTTACTAAGAGTTGTTTTCTAAGTGCCACTGTGATTTTTGATCTTTCTCCTTAGCTCTTACAGGTCTCACTTTTCGTGCAGACTTGAGAGAGAGGCAGCTCCTCAGGAGCTGAGTCTTCCCTGCACAGGCCAGCAGCTCCAAATGCTGTTTTATCTCAAAATGGTGGTTTGTTTTTCAGAGCTGCCAGGAGCAGGCAGTAGCAAACCCCTGATCATGTACAGCAGCCAGAGGGAAGAGTGCACCTTTGCCACCTGCTGTGCTTGGTTTGCAGACTTCTTTGTCCTCTTCCTTGCCATGGCTATTGCCTGCTCTGGTTCTGTACCCATGGCACAGGATCGAGCTGCCTTCCATGTCAGTGTGTCCTGGTGTCTGTTGTGGGGTGCTTTTCTCCTCCTGTTTGAAGAACTGGACACTCCCTGCTCTGGGGTCCTGCACTCTGTTGCATGTTGGATATCAGGAGAAGTTCTGTAAAGAGATGTCCCCTAGCCAGCACTTGCAGAAGGGATCAGCTCTAGTGTGCTCCCCCTGCTTCCCCACACAGCTTCTCGGGGTGGAGCTGCTCTCTCTCCCGGCTCCCATTCCAGTACAGTTCCAGGGAGTGGCTGTTCCCTCTGCCAAGCCACAACTGGCGCTGTGTGTATTGGGACCGTGTGTGGCCAGCAGTCAATGCTAAGATTTACAGCTGGCTCTTGCCACTCAAAAGCACTTGGTGTCAGCTCTGAGGCCTTTTGGGTGTTTATTCTCATCTCCTGTGCGGCTCTGTTTTCCCGTTTGGTATTTGGTATGAGCAGGGTCGTGCTGGACAGAAGTATGATGGGGTTTTTTTGGCAGAGGAGGCATTGCAGTAGCCTGAAAGGAAAGAGGTGAAGTGCAGCTTTGAGATGTGTAGAAATCCAAAGGGGCCAGGATAAAATGTGCTTTTCCCCTGATGCCAACTTATTAATGCCTTTGCTGATGCTTTCAGGGGGAGGGCAGACAGAAAAGTAAGTGATGAATGGAGGTTTGGACCAGGAGTCTAGAGAAGGGCTGATGCAAGGCTGGTGGGACCTGGAGGCCCCTGGGGCTGCTGAGAGTCCTTCGTGCTGCTCAGAGCCCTGGTTCTCCCCACCTACAGCGCAGTGTGCTTGTGCCCAGAGGGACACTGATCAAGCAGAGGAGTGATCCCAAATACATTTGATAGGCAGCACCCTCGAGGGAGCATTGCTGAATGCTGTTGTCTTTCTAAAGCTTCTTTGGGCCGCCCTGGCAGGTGCTCGGGGATGCAGGCCTCAGGTCTGAGCCAGCGTGGCTGTCACCGCTCAAGGCTGTGACTGACGGCAGGGAGAGATGCTCAGGATGGGGCTTCCCCAGCCTCTGCCCTACAGCTGCCCACACATCAGCCAGGACCAGCAGTTCGTGTTCAGAGGAGCCCCTGCTCTCTGACACAGAATGAGGCTCCCCTGGAGCCCCCACCATCCCAGCACATCCCAGAGGGCCAGAACAGTCACAGGGTCCTGTGCTGCCCTGTCCCAGCTCGGCAGCTGCTGGAGCACGGTCTGGGCCAAGCTCTGCAGCCTCTGCTCTCTGTGCTGTCCCTCCAGGGCTAATTGAATCATGTGGCTGGAAATTGAATCCAATTGAATAGATTAAATGAGCCGGGCTTGCCGCTCACTGCAGCACAGCTCAGAGCCTTGCCAAGCTGCTGGCAGAGGCTGGGAGCTCCCAGGAGTCCCATGGGGGCAGGAAGGGGCTGGGGCGGCTGCTGGGATGGACACCCACGGCTCTGGGCTGCCTCTCCAGCTGTGACAGATGAACCCTCAGCCATCTCGCAGTGATGTGCAGCCTGGCTGTGTCCCAGGGCCCACGGGTCACAGGCATACAGAGTTTGGGTTGGCTCGTTTCCCTTCTGAAGCAATTAATGACTAATTAGCTGGAGCTCCCCTGCTCCAGGGTTCAGCCAGGGCAGTCCCAACAGTGTGCAGGGGCCAGGATGCTCTAAGGACCTGTGGCTGCTCAGGAGTTCCAGTGCTGCTGTTCCCCCAGCCTACAAGTGAGCAAGTGGTGCTCCAGCAGCACCCACCTGCAGCACCCCAGCCCCACGCCCTGCTTTTGGCCCCTCGGCTGCAACCATTGCCAGGCCGATGGGATGGGATGGGATGGGATGGGATGGGATGGGATGGGATGGGATGGGATGGGATGGGCAGCTGAGTGCAGAGTGCTGAGACCACAGTCACAGCAGAGACATCCCCTCCCCTGGAGGTGAGCTCGGGCACAGGGCCCTGCCCTGGCAGAGCATGTGTCTGCAGTGTGGACTCACTCATGACAGAGATGCACATCTGTTCTCATAGCAGACCTGAGCTGCTGAAAGAGTCCCTGGTGTGGCATCCAGCGTGGCATAAATGAAGGTTGGAAATAGTATCTAGTTCCTCTTTAATTAAAACCTGAGCACACAAACATGAGACGCTTTGTAATGCTGGGAGGGCTTGTGAGGCTCAGGGTATGTCCTGAGCCCAGGAATGCTCCAGGCTCCACTCCCCAGACCAAATCTTTTCTTCACAGAGATTTTTTATCTGTTATGCAGAAGTGGCAAAGAAACATTCTGGGTGGACACAGAGCCCCCCTTCAGCCCACCCAGCAGTGAGGGCATGCTGGGGAATCCCTCCTTGCTGGAGGCATAAGCAGAGGCAGGTGACCAGCTTTCGAGGATACAGAGTGTGATGCAAAGTCCTTTCTCCCTCCTGCACACCCAGATTTCTCACACCTGCTGCTTTGCATTTGACAGAGGAGTTTCCCTTCCTCCTGCAGCATTCCTGCTTGCAAGGCTCTCCCAGCAGCTTGCAGCATCATCTGTTCCTCCTCCAGCTTTGCAAGTTTTTTCAGCAGGTGAAATTCCCCCCGGGTCTGAGTCTCACAGTGGCTCCCAGCTGCCCGTGTGTCTCTGCAGGGTGCGTTAGTGGAGATGGGAGCAGCCCTCCCCTGTGTGTGTCCTGGCTGATGTCCCCTTGGGGCATCACCTCCCAGGGCTTGTCTGCTGTAGCTGTTCCAAGATCCTAGAGACCAAGGGGCTCATCTTGGTCTTGTGTCCCCCAGATGCATTTCCTCTGCAGATGCAGTAAATATTGTGGTGTATTCCTGAGTGAGGCCATTTGCGCTGCCTGG
The DNA here is from genome assembly GCA_013400315.1 of Bombycilla garrulus. Taxonomy (NCBI): domain Eukaryota; kingdom Metazoa; phylum Chordata; class Aves; order Passeriformes; family Bombycillidae; genus Bombycilla; species Bombycilla garrulus. Next base: position 533,229 of record VXBU01011898.1, read on the forward strand.
AGCTCTCTCCAGACACTTGCATGGTTACGAATGTCCCTGCTCCAGACTGGGGGCCTGTCTGGGTCCTGGCAGGGGAATAGCAGCCCCTGGTGCAGAGCTGCTCCTCTCCATCTGCTGGCATGGTTGCAAGGGGTGAGGCTGGTTTAAGGCGCTCCTGTTTGCCCTCTGCCTCTGGAGCCAGCCCCTGGGTGCTGCAGCTCTTGTCCCAGCCCGGGAGCTGCCTGGGAGCCCTCTCTGCTGTGGAGGCAGAGCTGTCCCTTGATGCCAAGTGTAAATCTGAGCCCAGAGACACCAGGTGACCACAGCTGAAATAGGATTAATGGTATCTGCTGGGAGCTCATCCTGGGGACTGCTATTGATGACCATGGCTTTAAAATACAGTTAACAGTGGATAAAGCACTGTGATTTCGAGCACTTGACAATTACATCTCTGTTTGAAATTTCCTAAAGATAGGATCAGACTCCTGAGTCCTGCTATCTGTTTTTTCGATAGAACTAATAAGAATGGAGATATGCAATTAGAGAGAGTGCAGGCTGGTAGGGCAGATCAATGCCTTGTAGTTACCTAATGAAGTGTTAAATTATGTCTTTCCCTCTCCCTGTTCCCCAATCACACCCACCCCAGGCTGCTTGCAGAGGGCCTGGGGGAGAGCTCCCTGCATTCCCCTACCCCTGAGGTGCAGAACCAAGCACTCTTGACTCCTCTCCAGAGTCATCTTCTGTGGTTTGGCACTGTCTTGTGTTTTCTGTTGAGCCTAGGGTTTTCAGCAGGGGAGTGTAGAGACTTGTGGCTCCAGAGCTGGGCTGTCCCAGCAGGACATAGATGAGCTGAAGGATCAGTCAGATTCTGTCCTGGAGCAGGAGCAGGGATGGTTGTGGGTGGGTTCAGCACAGTCCAGCCTGGGTGTGGACAAGGCTGGTGGCAGCCTAGCACGGTTCTGTCTCCAGCCAGGCTCTTCATCTGCTGAATTTCCAAATGTGCTCTCTTCCCCAGTTATGACAGGGCCACACGGTGAGCTGGACACAAACACAGCTCCTGGACAGCGTGACCCTGCTCACACTTTCCATTCCCAAGAGTCATTCCTGGCTGCAGCTGCACTGCCGGGGGAGCAGCAGTAATCCCGTGCAGATGTCTCTTATCAGAGCTTTGCTGTCTCTGACAGGGTGACAGGTAGGCCACTTAGGGAACATGTCTTGTGCCTGGCCGACCTGAATGGGTGATTTCCATCATGGCCAGGGTGTCTGAGCGAGTGAGGGACACCCTGCCTCTGAGAGGCACACGGCCTGGGCTGCACCTCATGGGGCAGCACCTTTTGGACCTCCAGCCTGTCTTCCTCTGTGCATTTCCTACTCATCCCATCCCTCTGCTCTGCCAAGCCCTGGGGCTGGTTTACATGGCCCGGTTTCTCTCATGCTCTTGCAGAGATGAGTTTGGGGACCTGGGTGCATCCACAAGACCCCTGCCTGCCCCAGCAGGCTTGATCCATCCACCTGCCTGCCCTCCGCACTTCCCTGGCCCTGGGCTTTGGAGTATGGGCTTCATGGTCAGCTGTGCCTGTGGAGCCTGTGCCGTGTGTTGGCCCTCTAGAGCGTGGCGCTTCCTCCCAGTTACCCTTTGTAACTGGGATCTGGATCCTCAGGAGCCGACAGAGCTCTTTCTGTCCTCTGAAAATAGTTCATCTCGTGACATCTTCTGCAGTGCACACCACCAGCACTGCCCGCAGCTGGCTCCTGCCCATCCTGAACCTGCTGATTGCTTTTGTGGTGGATGTGGCTAGCAGCAGCCAGGCTGCACAAGGCATGCTTTGATTAAAGCCTCAGACACTGCTTAGGTGATTTTCCTCAGCCTGGCCCGGTCTTTTTGCATCTGCTGCACGTCCCAGTGAGATCGAGCCGCGTTGCAAAGGATGCTCAGCACTCTGGGGTGACTTTGCTGCCGTGCTTGTCCCTGTCCAGCCATGTTTATGGAGGCATCTCTGCACCCACAGCGGGGCCCCTGTCTGCGTCTGGACAAGAGGGCAGAGACCAAGCCCATTCCTGCTTCTCCTACCCTGGCAACCTGCATACCCCCAGTGCCCAGAGGAACATTTAGGGGAAGATGTTGTATTTTTCCCAAGAAGAGAAAGGCTCAGAGGCTGTGAATCCTGGCAGAATGCCCAGCCCTCATGTCTGCTAAGGAAAGGAGCTGTAACCAGCGATCAAGTGAGTTGTGTCCCCCTTTTTCTACACTATGGGGAGGGTGGCATATGTCATATGGGGCTGCCCCATCCTTACCTGTGGTGCCCACCAAACCATCCAGCTTCTCCCTCTCCCCAGCCTGGCAAAGCATCTCCTGCTTGCCTGCCGGAACAGGAGCACTTAGCTAGGATAAAAATAGAAATGTTTGCCTCCCAATGGACCAGGGATGGCAGGAGGTGAAAACTTCCCTGTGCAGCCACATCCATAGCAGGATGGACCCCGAGGAAGGTGAAGCTGGTGGGTGAGCTTGGGCATGGATCACGCCGTGCTCCCAATCTACTTCCCTGGGACGCTGCTGGTCCCCAAGGGCAGCCAAGACAATGTGGCCAAGCACGTGGTGGAGAGGTTGGAGGAGGGAGGTTGAGGAGGCCAGGGAGCCGCAGGATGCACAAGTCCAGAAGTGCAGGGGATCTGTGGGCTGGCCAGGCTCCAGCTCTGCTTGTCAGGCTAGGCAGAGGGGGCACTGCCAGAGCTGTCCAGGGAGTTTCCCCCCAGCCAGTCAGCACATGCGGGCTCCATGCATTGGCCAGGCCACAGGGAGGGCTGGGGGAATGTGTTTAGTTCTCCGAGCATTTCTCCACTGCGTTTTCCTTGCTAAATGGCTCTTATTTTTAGATCCAGGCAGTTGCTAAGCATCACTGCCTCGCTAAAGCGGCTTCTTTCATGGCTTGACACCAAAGCACGCTGACAACACGCTGCCTCGTGAGCACGGCCCTCCCTCCTCGCTGATCTGGATTCCCTTCTGCCCTGCGGCTCCTGTGTGCCCGGCTGGCACAGGGATCAGGTGGGATGCTCTGCCTCCTCCCGCAGCCCCTGATCTCCTCTCTCTCTCTGCATGGCTGTGAGAGTGAAGGGAGGAGCGCTGGGAAGCGCTGGGAGCTGGACAGCAGCTGAGATGTGCCCAGGATCCCTGTCATGGTGCAAACAGGCAGTACTTAGGCAGTGGCATGATAAAAGCCCCTACTTTGTCCGTGGAGGGGACTCTCCAGCACAGTCCACATCCCCGGGGAGGGCATCGTGCACAGATGGCAACAAATAACCAGGGGCAGCAGCGGGACATCAAGTTCCCAGCGCCAGATGTACCGGTGGGCTGTGAGCTCCTCTCTTGGCAGCACCGTGCCTCTGGAAGCCTCCCCAAGTCTGCTGCTGCTGCACCCTTCCCCTGGGGCTGCAGGAGATGGGGGTAAAATCCTGCTAAGGGCTCCAGCCCTGCATGGAAAGCCATGCTCGGGGTGGGGACTGCAGTGGGAACCGCTTCCGTGCTTGGCTGCAGGCACGGGGACCTGGCCGCCCTCCCCACACTTCTCCTGCTTCTCTTCACCTCTGCCCATCCTCTCCGTCTCGGACCGATTTCTCATCCAGTTTCTCCCCCCAGGCGGAGACGCAACAGCCCCGCGGGACCGGGCAGGGCTGGGGTTCCCCTTCCCGGGGGTCCCCCGGTGCAGCCACGGCAGGGGCACTGGCACGCAGGGCTCGGGGGCCCCTCGCTCCCCCGCCGTGGTCTCTGGGGTCCGCGCCTCTCCTGCCCCACGCCTTCTCCATCTCTGTTCCCTGCTCCGTCCCTGCGCGGTGCCTGATGCCCGGAGCTCTCGCGAACCGCCAGATCCCGCACCTCGGTGCAGCCCGGAGCAGCTCTCTCCCTGCCCCTTCCCGGGAGCGCCCCCGCTCTCCGCCCTCCGCCCGTGCCTCAGTTTCCCCGCGGCGGCAGGGCCGGGCTGGCGGTTCCCGGGAAGAGGCGGGGAAGGACGAGAGGGAGGGGGCGGCCGTGCCCAGCCCCGGCGGCGGCGGCGGCGGGGACCGGGGCGGCTGCGCGCTCCTGCAGCCGTNAGGGCAGGAAGGAGAGCCTGTCCGACTCCCGCGACCTGGACGGCTCCTACGACCAGCTGACGGGTGAGTGCCGCCGCCGGGGAAGGTGCAGCAGCCGCTCGGACCACGGCGCGGGGCGGTCCCGGGCACCCGCTTCCAGCCCCGCTGAGCCCCGCTCCCTGCCCGCTCCGCTTCGCCGCACGCCTTGCCCGGGGAGAGAGGGAACGGCCGCCACCCCGGCGCTGGAGCAGGGGAACAGTCCCGGCCCCCGCGGGGAGGGTGCTCCGGGGGCGATAGGGCTGGTCCCAGCGAGCAGAGCTTGTCCCGAGGCAAGGAAAAGGCCCAGGACGGCGGGTGGAATGCTTGGATCGCTTTCGGCCGCCCCCAAGTTCACACTCCCTCGCTGTTGCGCCCAAGCCCCTCGGGACACCAGGGGTCTGGCGCTGGGCTCTCTCTGCCCTGCCTTGGGCCCCGCTGCACCCCGGAGCGGCACAGCAGCGTCCTGGCAGCAGGCTCCCCAGGGAAGACAGGCTCACTCCGCTCAGAAAACGCCAGCAGCACCACGGTGCCTGGTGTCTTCACCGTCACCCGGTGTCCCCTAGAGCATCCCTTGAGACGTCCCGCCCCTGGATGGGATAGCTGTGGGACAGAGAGGATTAAGAGGACCCATTTGTGACCCTGCTGTATTCCCCTTCATCCTCTGCCCCATCAGGGAATTGCCGAGCATCCCACATCCCACAACATCTGTCCATCTGTCACCTCATCTTCCACTGTCCGATAGGGAAGCGGCTGGGCTGGAGCTGGCAACACCCCTCCCTCCCCACGTGCTCTCCCCAGATCAGGCCAGATCCTGTCCCCTTTCAGGGCCTCTGTCGCAGCAGCTGTGAAAAGGGGCAGCAGTTCCCACCTGCCTCCTGGGACCCTCGATGGAGCTGAACCTTCCCTCAGCCAGCGGGGTTCGGTGTCCTTGTGCTGCAGGCACTGTTGTGTGTGCGCAGGCGGCTTCCCTGAGTCCCGGTGATGCTTTTCCTGCCGAAGTCTGCGGTGGATTTCGGGATTCTCTCTAGAATTTCAAATGGGTGGTGGTAGCAGAGCAGGACCTCTGCTCTGCTTTCCTGAACAGCCCCACACATGGAAACGCTGCTTACTGTCTGCCCAAACGTGCTGCAGGGAAGATATTTTTGATCTGTGTAGGAACTTGGAACCCACACACAACTTTTGGTTTCTCCGGTAACTTTAAAATGTCCATATGGATTTAAATCAAATCGAAGTTAAAAATAAATTCCAGTCTCTCCAAGACTGAGACCTTTTATACCTCGGCTTACCTCTGAGCCAGCTGTGCAGCAAGAACCTGCATGGAGTGGAGCTGTGCCACCATGCAAGTCCCTGCCCGCAGGGATGGGGCTTTGGGGGAGTCTTTGGGGAATAAGGCTGGAAGTATCTGCCCCATTTCCCAGAGTGGGAAACAGACCCTGAAGGGCATGTCACTCATTTCCCATCACTGTCAGGTCAGTGACCTGCCAGGGCAGAGCCTGCAGTAGCACCACGGAGGAGAGGGAGCTGGTCCCAGTGATTTCCCCTGCGCTGGCTGAATGCACTGAAGCTGACCGCCCATGTGGAGGGAAAGTTGTCTTTCTCCCACAACGTGTGGAATTGATGCAGGCAGGAGAGGGGATGCAACCTTAACTCTAGGGAGGGTTTACTAGCTTTACTAGTTCACCCATGCCTTCTAACCTGGTCTTGGCTCTCCTGATACCCTGGAGATGTGGTGAGGAGCCGGAGCCCCCACAGGGCAGTAGCAAAGCCCTGGGGTGAAGCTGGCAGTGCCTGTGGGCTTAGTCTCTATCTGCAGATGGGAGGGCTGCTGCAGGCACCTGCTGTTGGATAGCTCAGCTCTGCTTGGGGTCAAGCATGAGCAGTTTGGGGTGTTCCTGCAGCTCTGGAGATGTGTCACAGTTTAGAGGACATCTGCCATGCAAGAGCTGTTAACCTCTGATGATTTGGTGTCAGGCGAGGCAGCAGCCCCACAGCAGCTCCAGCGGTTGCTGGTGTGTACAGGGACAGCAGTCAGTCCTCCCCACCACTGCCCAAAATCAGGGGTGAGAGCAACGGGATTCCCACATGTGCCTGCCCAGAGAAGGGTCAGCAACACCCACTTCCAGAAGGAGAGGGGCTAGACGGGAGGCAGGACCCCCATCCATGCTCAGGGTAGGAACACTCCACAATGTCCACTCACTCCTAAATTTAAAAGGCTGCTGAAAATGAGGGTGCAGTGACCGTCCCCACTCCCTGCAGCGTGTCCAGCGATGCCCAGCTGCCCCAGCTATGTGGGCATGTGGATGTGTGTGTGAGGGGCCCGAGTGAAGGAGAACTGCCTGTGTGTGAGCAGTGGGGAGAGCAGCGGTGCTCGCTGTGCCGGGGGAACACGGGCAGGATGGACCCTGCCTGAGCTGACCCTGATCTGGTGGCATGGGGCAAGGGCAGGAAGCAGCCGTGCCTGCCTGGCTGCTGAGCACTCACCTGGGTGTTCAGGAGAGAAATGTTTAGGTTACACCACCAGGAAATTAAACTGGTCCATTTATGGGATATTTAGATGACGCTAGCGAGAATAAAAGCCATCCATAAATTACATTATTTCTCCAGCCTCTAATGGCATGAGCGATTAGTATGCAAGCAGAGCCCAGAGCCAGTGTCTCGGGACTGCTCTGGCCATGGCTCTCTACGCAGAGGAAATGGGGATCCAGAGCCACTTTGTCCTGAGAAGTGCAGGTACTGCATACCTGACCCTGAACGCTGGCAGTGTGAGAGGTGAGTGAGCTTGGAGGAGGGTTTCCCTCCTGTCTGATGCTCCACAGGGATGTGTGGGTGTCAGGGCTGCCAGATCTGGAGCAAGGGTGGGTGGCCTGGGGCTTGTCTTACCCCACTGGACAAACCCTTCGCAGCCATGCTGTGTGCCGTGAGCAGGACAGCATGTGCCAGCACAGGGTCAGTATCTCGGCTGTCTGGGGTGGGGCAAACCCCTAGCTGCCTTCTGGAAAAATGAGGGATTCATCTCCAGGGCTGGTGGGTCCCCAAAAAAGGGTTAGAAGGCTCACTTTTCACCCTTGCTTTTTTCACCCCTGCTTTTTTCCTGCAGCTGTCATGATCTGGGGACTCGAGCAACCGCTTTGCTCCACCCCAAAGGCAGCCGCAGCGTTTCAGGGTTGAGCAATTGCTGTAGAGATCATCTGCAGAGCTTTAGGATCCTCCTGTCTCCAGAGGCACGGCTGATGGGTGGGGACTCCCCAACTCCTAGCACTTTCAGCAGCCCACTTTGTGAGATGAATTCCTCTCCATGGCAGTAAGAAAGGAGAGCAGGGCCCAAGCTGTCCCCCGCAGACACATCAGAGGGAGAACAGGCCAGTCGGGTTGGTGGGAGGACAATGGGGGCAGGGTTCCAGTCGCTGCTATGGGATCGAGCTGAGGAGCTGTGTCCTGGCAGTGCCTCAGCAGGGTCCCAGGTGATGGGCAGATCTGGGGCTGTGCCAGGGCCTTGTTCTGCTGCCGGCAAACCTGGCAGCTTCATTGTGTCTGCTCACAGCCCGTGATCAGCCAGGTGGGGGGAACATCTCCAGCAGCTTGCCACAGCGTGGGACTTCCATCTGCACGGGGGATAATTTATTTCCCAGAGTGTGGAGGAGGTGTCAGTGCTAGCCTGTCCCAAATAATAGGGTGTGTAGGGGGAAGCCCTGGGAGCTGCAGCTGGAAGATGGAGTGACAGGGTCATTGGTGGGGAGCAAGGGCAGGGGCTGGCCAGGAGCCCAGCTGCAAGTGTGCATGGCAGGCTGTGTGCCGGGCCTGTGTGCTGGTGGATCCCAAGGAGGGAGACTGGGGTGGAAACTGTGCCCAAGACCAGCTCGCCCACATCTAGAATAAAGGTCCTTCTCTTGCCCAGTTGCTTCCTCAAGAACAGCCGTGGATGCACAGCCCTGTCCTGATGGGTCTGGCTGGGCCAGCTACCTGCATCCCTCTGGTCACTGTCAGGCATTGTTCCCTCCTAGCAGCGGCTCCCAGGAGGGGTGACACCCGCCAGTGTCCTTCCCCTGGGTGTCTGACCTGTGGGAACTGTGTGTTGCCCATCTCCCTGCTCCTCCACTAACCTGCCTCCCCTCCTGCTGCTGCCCCATGCAACCTCCCTCTGCTTGTCACTTCTGCTCCTGCATCCTGGCAGTGAGGCTGGGCTGGAAGCCACGCTGACCCTCGGGCCAGGTCCCCAAGCTCCCAGGAGGTCCTCTGCCAGGGTGGGGTACCATAGGGAAGGGTCTCCCCCTCGTGAGCCAGGGTGAGGGGCTCCCATGGGTCATCTCTGTGCCAAAGCGCCTTGCCCTCGATGGCTGCTGCACCTTCCTGGGGTGATGGGACTGTTGCCTGACTCTGCCTCATCTCTGTCTGCTGTCTCGCTCCTTCTGGCATCTATACCCTCTTCCTCTTCCCTCTTTGCTGTCCTGGCTTGTCTGCAGCCCTCTGATGCTGATGACTTCTCTCTCCTGGGGTGTGGTGGCATTGCTGAGATCCTGAGGGTCCCTGATGGAAGGGATGCTGCTCCCAGCCTCACATGGGGCAAGGAGCATGTGGGTGATGCTGCCGGGCACCACCGCTCACGGGCAGGTTGGGTTTCACAGGTGGAAAGGCTGGAGCTGAGGTTTTGGCAGCCGCTGCTGCATCCCTGCAAGCAAAGGCAGGTTGGAGTCCATGGGGAATTGGTGGCACAGGATTAATTGACAGGAAGTTTGAGGATTGGGTTGGGCCGGTTAAACGGCAGATCTCTACAGATGCTGATGCATAATTCATGGATTGTCACAACTTCGACCAAGGGATGCAGCTCTGCTGCACAGGGCTGGCCGTGCACAGGCTCTTTCAGCGTCTCTGTGTCTGGGCACAGAGTTTCTCCTCACTGTTGGCCATGTTACAGCTGGAAAAGGTGTCTCGACTCGGTGGTGCTGTTCTCATACTGTGCCTTGTGCTGGAACCAGTTGCCCCCAGAGCTTTGGGAGCCAGGACATGAGGAGGTTTTGTCCCTGGGGCAAACTCTGGTTTCTTCCAGCTGTACTGGGTCCATGTGTCCCAGCTGGAGCTGAGCCTCATGCACCAAGAGCCCGGACACCAGTGGGTCGCACCAGCCCTAAAGCGCAGGAGAGACCTGGTTCATGGAGCTGCCTCTGCCTCACTCCTCATTAGTGGTGTTTTCATTAGGAGAAGTGGTTTGGTTTTGTTTAAGCCAAATTGCTGTGCTTGGGAGATGATAAATCCATGTGCTGGCAAATCACTCTCCTGCCGCGGGGATGGATCCCAGCCCTGCTCTCTAATCATGCCGCAGATAAATGAGCCTTTAGTGAAATGAATCTCCCTGCCGTCCCTCGCCGGGGGGGCTGAGCTGGGTGGTCTGATCCATGGTGAAGGGCTCTGGTTTGAGGTGGGCAATCACAACCCTTCACTGACACTGTAGAACTCTGAGGGTGGTTATTGCTGAGCAAGCTGGGGTTGTTGAAGGCGGCTTCAGTGGGAGCAAAGGGGCAGAGGAGCCCCTTTCCACAGGGCAGGGTGTGTGGATGGGTGCAGGGGTCATGTTCAGCCCACTGTCCATGCCGGAGTGCTCTGCTGGCAGCTGGGGTTGGGTGCATGCTACGCAGTGGGGGTGGGTGGCAGGATACGGGGCACGAGTGACCCCGCTGCCAGCGATACCCCGCTCTGGGGGCTTTGCAGATGTGCTGTGGCAGCTGGGTGTGCTGGGTGGGAGTTCTTACTGCGGTCCTCCTGTCCCCAGGCTGCTGTGGCTCTGGCTGCTTCTGGCTTTTTAAGTAAATTTGTCTTCCTCTTCAAATGAAAACGGGTGGTGCAGCTCCTGGGGAGCAGTGAGAGTAATTAGCTTGTTTGGAGATGGAGCCCTGCAGGAAGGGAGCTGGGGCAGGATACTGCTGCCTTCAACAGGAGATGACAGAGGTGGGGGATGTGGGGGGCTGCCACCTTCACTGCCTCTGAGCCTGGGCTCCCTTGCGTGTTTCCTCTGTGGTCCAGACAGAGTAAGTCACCCGTGGGCACTCGTGGGCAGGGAGGGCACTCACTGCTGTTGACATGCGCTTCTGTGTCTGTGCCTTGAGCTCCTCTCCAGCCCCAAAGGCTCAGTTCCACCAGGTTCCAGATGACTCCAGCCCCGTTTTGAGAGGAAGCACTCTGCTTTTGAGCCTGTTGGGTTGGAGATCCCTTCTGTTTAGGGAGCTGGCACCAATGCCAACCCCAGGTTGGAGCTGGCATTGCTGCTGGGGACTCTAGGCGAGAAGGTCAATGTCCCATCCATGCTGCTCCTGCTCACTCCCCCTGGGGACGCAGGGGGGTCTGAGACCCTGAGGTCTGCAGGACCTACAAGCAGGAGCCCCGCTCTGAGCATGCAGGATCATCAGATTCCTGTGCAGGGAGTGTTGTAGGGGTTGTGCCCTGTGCAGGTGGGGGCACTGCACACCCCTGCGTGCAGACAAACCTAATCCACGCTCCACTGAGCCCTGGGCTGTTCCTGCAACGGGCAGATGGCTTTGTCCTGGATGGGAGGGAGTGTGGGGTCTGACTGCTCACACGGACCATGCTGCAGCAGCAGCAGTGCCCGTGGGTAGGCAGGGAATACTCAGAGCCCCAAGGGGCTGGCAGTGGAGATGGACAACTTCACCTGCGGTCCCTCTCCGGGGAGCAGGTCAGGGACAATGATGGAGTGACTAACGCAGCAGGTGGGGTGGTGGCACAAATCTGCTGCCTTAGCTCTGCCCTGAAGAGACTTGAGAACGGGGTGGGATTGGGCACCCCAGTCTGTCATGCTGTCCCTGTGAGACGCAGCCCATGGCAGTGACATTCATGATGGGAAGGGGCTCGGCAGTCTGAAGCAGGAGAGACTGGCATGACCCTGTCACTGAGCCTCTGTGGGGCAGAAGCGGGACCCTGCTCCTGGCTTCAGGCACTGACCCCAGCAGCAGAGGAGGGATGCACCAAATCCCTTGCCTCTCCTCTTCCCATCACCAACCACGCATTTGGACACCAAAAAGTGCTTTTAAGGGATGGAGTATCGTTGGTGATGGTCTGGCCAGGATGAGAGCCCCAGGGAAGAGGGGTTTCCTTGACCCAGATGGGGAAGGTGTTGCCCTGTGGGATGCAGGGAGGCACCAGAAAACTCTCACACCCATCAGGAGGCAGGTCAGGAGCCAGGGAAGAGCCACCCGTCTGCTTTCACTGGTTACTGCAGCCCTTGCAGCTGTGGTGGGGTGAGATGGGAGCTGGCCTGCCTGCTAACAAGATTAGACAGGCGAGCCATTGCTCCTGGCCCCTTTGGTTAATCGCTTCTTCCTAGATTGAATTTTTAAAAATTGCATTGCTTACAGAAAGCCCTTGGATGGGTTTAAAGGCAATAATCCACCCTGCCCTCTGTCACTGCAAGGGCCCCCCTGGGGATACTTGGCAGCGGGTTGTTGAAGTCCCCGGTGTGTCTCCATGTGTCTCTGGTGTCCCCAGGAGGTGGCTGGCAGCAGTGGCCCTTGACAGCTCCTGATTTATTCCAGGAGGGAATACGCATTAATTTCTAATGGTGTGATTTAGTGAAGTCTCCAGAGGTGAGGCAGAGGGACTGGGTCAGATGCCAGGCTCTGTCCCTTTTGCCCCCGCCACTGCTGCCTCAAGGGCCGTGCTGGGCAGCTGCCCACCCTGCTGAACTCGCAGGGGCATGCTGAATGTGGGTGGTTCACTGATGGGGTACAGCACCCCCAGCCCTGGCTGCACTCACTTGAGGTCTCATCTGACCCTGGAGCAGGGAGGGACAGCTGCTGGTGCCAGGTTCTGGGGTCTCAGCACAGGTGGAAAAGGCGTGGGGGGCTTGGGCAGCACAGTTACAGATGTTAAATATGCTGTGGTTGTGACTGATCCCAGCATCTCTTGGAGACATCTCAGCCCTCTCCTGAGTGGTGGGATCTGCCCCTGAGTACCTCTTTCTTTCCCCCTCACTCTGCTTCCAGCAGTTGATCTGAGCCCATCCCCAGCCCTCTGCTGCTCATGCTGACCCAAACAAATGTCCCCTGGAGCCCGCCATCCCTGCTCGCTTCCCCTCCATCGTGCAAAGTGAGTCACTCCCAGGCACCAGGAATCATTCATGTCATTTCCCCCTTTGCCGCAAAGTCATTAATGCGAGTGGAATAATTTGTTGCATAACGGAGAGGATCAGCGGGAGCGCTGCTCTGGCAAGCAATTCCTGGCCCTGGCCACCGCTGCCCTGGGAGAGGGCAGCTCGATGGGATCCTGCAGCAATGGGGGTCGGATCCCTGAGGCATTTTTCCAAAAGCCATCAAGTCCTGCCTGAATCCCAGCCTGGCGGGATGGAACTGTTTGTCGTGACCTCGGTGTCTGCTCACCCTCACACAGATCCTTCAAAAGGGATGTGTTCCAGCTGCCCCACAGTGACACAGGCAGGAAGTGTCTCCTGCACTGATCAGGGTGTGTGTTGTGGCACCCTTTGTTCTGGCCACATTCCAGCCTCCTACCCACCCCAGCTCCTCTGAGCTCCCCAAACTGTGGGTGTCACAAGTGCTTCCCACCAGCAGCCAGATCCCTCCTGACTTCTTGCTCCAGAACTGGCGACCCCAAAGTGTCCCAGCAAGGGTGCAGGCAGCTCTGGAGCTGCTCCCAGTGAGTTCCCAGCTGGCTGTTTTTGCTGTAAACCCAAGCACAGCTGGTGGTCTCTGCTGGGGACCTTGCAGCCTCCCGAGTAGAGTGCCTAGAGGGGGCACTTGCCGCCCCACCAGCAAAGAGCCTGTGCTCGAGTGGTGCTCACTGTGCTTGTCGAGTGGGAGAAGGGCAAGGAACAGTGCTTTGGGTGATAAGAGGCATTGTGGAGACTGCTCACCCTCCCCGGGGTTAATTTCCTTCTATCCCACGCTTGGCCAGGCATTAATTTAAAGATGCTGTAATGGGAGAGGGAGAGCGTGAGAGGATTGGGCTGAGGGCAGAAGGATTTAATGAAGGGAAGTGGCTGGGGGCTGCACAGGGCCTGATGGCGCTGGAGGAGCAGGAAGTGACGTGCACTCCTCAAGAGTGAGCCACCCTGATGTGTCCTGGCTGCCACTGTGATGGCACCATGGTACCCTCCGACAGGGAACATGGGAGTGAAGCTTTTCCCTCCTCAGGAAGAGCTGCTGGTGGCTGGGGGGGACAGGGCTGTGAGCTGCTTGTTTGCAGTGTGGCTGTGCGTGTGTTCCACCTGCCTGTGCTTTTCGTGAGACACCAGGCACAAGTTCAAACCCAAGCCTGAAGTCAGCAGGGCATCGTGCCTGGCCAGGGGGAGTAGGGGGAAGGAGCAGGCAGAGCCCCTTTGCGGTGCCATGTCCCAGCTGGGATTTAGCGCCCTTGGCTCAGCTGGGCAGCAAGGCCTTCGGTGTAGAGGGCTGCCCTGGAGCAGAAAGGGGAAGAAGGAGGTGGTGGTTAATATTTCCAAAAGACTCACTGAAAACCTGCTGTTCCTTGGGCCCGGTCATCCCCCAGCATCCCTGGGGCAGGGCTGGCATCGGGGGCACCCCGGTGCGGCGTAAGCTGGAGGGAGAGGCTCTTTTGGGACCACACCCATGGAGGCAAAGGAGCCTTTTCTCCTCCTCCGTCTCTCACAGCCTCAAGTGTCCCGCCCCTGCCCTGGGGCACAGTGCCGGGACAGAGATGTGGATCCCAAGGGATTGTGGTGTCTCCCCAGCCCCTCACCGTCCTGTGCCTCCCTCAGCACTGTTTGTTTCCTCAGCCTGCCCCGCTGCAATACACCCAGCTGTCACTCTCTGGATAAAACATCTTCTCTTTCATCACTGCTTAATTAAATAACTGTGGGGAATTGAGGGGCTGGTAACCCCTTGTTTGCTGGAATGACAACCCAGTGGCACTGAGGAGTCTCCTGGGGCTGGCAGAGGAGCTGGACGGGGATGGCTGAGCCCTGGCCTGAACACCAGGTACCTGCGTGCCCTTGGGAGGGATGAGGTGCTGACTTTGTTGTTCATGGGCACACGATCTCTGGCACAGATGCTTCCAGGCCAACCCTGAGGAGGTGCCCTGGATGTGACCACTGACACCCTGTCTGTAACTCTCTGCTCGGTCTGGAGCCTTGTCCGCTACCAGGCTGGGAAGAGCGTGTGGGCAGGGTGCCTGCTGCCAGCCCAGCCACCTCTGCCTGCAATTAGTTGGTGCTAATGAGTGTCCCTGGCAGCTGCTGCCAGGTCAGGGATCTGTGGCAGAGTATCTGCCAGGCTATCCCCCATGAACCAGACGCGTGGGTCCCACTCCCTGCTCAGCAGAGCATCCTGGGTTGTGCTGTTGGTCCTCAATGCAGACCTGGCTCCCTCTGCTCAGTCTCCATCCCTTCCCTCATCCCTCTGCTGTCTCTCTGCCTTTGCACCTCCCCTGGAGGCTGGTCCCAGTTCGGGCACTGTCAGTGGTGCGCCTCCAGGTGCTGCCTCTGCGTCTTTCTGCTCTGGGTGCTCCTTCCTCCCCACCACAGCCACCCCACAAGCTGCTGTAGCGGTGGAAATGGAGTCTGTTATAACATCCTCAGGGGCAGAATACGGCGCTGTTTAAATCACACGGGCTGGGGTGGTAGGAGTGCTCCTCTGGGCACTGCTCATTGTGCTGGGATGGGTCGGGGATGAGATCCACAATGTGTCTGCATGGGTAGACTGGGAAATGTCCCCAGCGTGAACAGCCCTGGCTCCTGGGCTGCTGGCTTGGAAACAATCCGCCTGGAGATGGAGCAGTTTTAGAGGCACTCTAGGTCTTCGTGGCAGGACGCTGTGGGGAGGTGAGTTCTGTGCTGATGTAGGGGCTGTGTGCAGATGTGGAAGCACGGGATGAGCTGCAGGCTCAGGTAGCTCTCCTCCTGGTGTGCTGCCCATCCTCACAGCCTCTCCTGCCTGCCATGGATTTGCAGCTCCAGACTCGATTTGCACAGATCAAAGCCCGGGGCCATCTCTCATCTTGGCTTACCTGGTCCCGCCTGCCCCCAGCCCGGAACGCGGGGGAGGTTTGGAGGCAATCCTCGCAGACGGGATGCTGCGGGCTAATTATAGCAGAACCTCACTTCGTGGGAACCGCAGCAAATTGTCCCTCGAGCCCTGGCAGCAATGGTACAAATCTTCCGCTAATTAGACTTGAAAGTCCTCCCGTGAGCTCAGACACAGGATGGATATTTGATTATTAACGTATTTATTTCTGAATGTCTCAGCAGGTCTTGCACTGGGAGGCTGTGCTCCCCCTCCATAATTGCCAAGCACATTTATTCCTATCAAAAGTGCCTGGGGGCTCCAGGGAAGGGGGCGGGGGGCTGTTTGGGTCTGTGTGCTCATTTTTGGGCTTGTCTCATTTAGGTGTGTAGAAGAAAACTTGCTGATGCTCAGGTCTTAGGCAGGAGAGAGGCCCCAGGGCTCTGCCCTGTGCCACATGGGATTGTGCTGACCCTCCTGCACACATGGGAACACAGGGATATTTTCCCAGGTGCTCCCGAGCACAGTGGGTCCAGGCACCGGGCAGGCAGAGGATGAGGATGACCCAGTGGTGTGGGGCTGGTGCTGGGCACCACAGCCCAACACAAAGCTACTGGCCACGGCACCTCCAGGGAGGGCATCCCTCCCTCCAGTGGAGGCAGACAAGCTGCGAAGGAAACACTGCCTCTGAAACAACCAAAAATACCTTTCCTGTCCCCAAAATGTCAGTTTAAAAAGGCAGTCCCTAGGGGCCCCCCTGGGCTGGCTGAGTGGGTGCCTGGAGGTGCTGAGTGGGCGGCCCTGCTGCCCCGTGGGGCAGAGAGCGCAGCCGAGTGGGAGGATGAGCCATCACTCAGGGTACAGGTGGAGAGGGTCAGTGCGGGCATGGAGGGCCATCAGCCCAGCCTTGGGGATGCGCAGTGCCTTGGCTTGAGGCAGGAGAAGAGTGCAGGTGGGCTGTGGGCTGCGGGCTGCTGGGAGGCCAGCACTGACCTTGGGTGTCTGTCCTGAGCCCCCCAGGTCCACCCAGCCATCTATCCAGGGGCTTCAGGCCGGTGTTGGCGTGGGGACTCCATGGGCTCGGTGAGAGCCGTGGGTCAGGAGCTCAGCCCCATCTCCACTTTGCTCTCTGCCCCTGCCTTGTCGCTGTGTCTCCCTGAGCCGAGGCCGCGCGCCTCCTTACAGCTCTGGAGTTATTAATAGCAGCAAACACTCCCGGTGCCTTCGAGCCAAGTCCATTTTGGGGGAGATTCCTGCCATTTGAAGCATGTTTCCCCTCCGGGCGTCTTATCTCCCTCTCCCAGCTGCGCAGCCAGCGTGTGCAGGAGCCCCTGGATCAGCGGCGGCGCTAATAGCCCGTGTCACTCGGCGCGGCAGCGTCCGCCCTGGTGACAGAGGGTGTCCCGCTCCCTGCCCCACAGGCAGCCCCGGGCTGCCCGAACACGTGGCAGCCGAGGTCGTGTCCCAGCCTGTTCCCACTGTGCTTCCTCCTGTCACCCTGCCGAGACAGATCTGTCGGTGGCCAAGCGAGCGCTGATTGCAAGGAAATGAGCCTAGCGCCACCTCCCCTTTACTGGAGCCCAACCTATGTGTGATTGCATGGAGCTCATTAATTTGTCACCGTCGCTGTGGCTGGGTGTGGGGTGCTGAGGGTGGCAGTGCTGGAGAGCAGCTGGGGACCAGGCACTCCTGGAGCAGACTTGGGAGCCGGGCTGGCATCACTTGTGACCCGGCTGAGATTTTTCCCAGCTTCCCAGTTCAGGAGAGCCTGGTGATGATTGAAGTGAGCGCTGGAACAGGGCTCTGGATGGAAATCCCTGCTGATTTTCATGGGGTGCCTTGGGCATGGAGCCCAGCGGGCATCTGAGGGGCAAGAAGATGCTGGTTTGGGATAAGGAGATGCTGTTGTGTCTGTGTTGTGCCCCAGTGTGAGCTGTGCAGCCCCAAACAGCAGAGTGCACATTGCGAAGGCCGTGCTCACTGGAGCTCCTGGGGGCTGTGCTGCCTCACTGCTGGTACATCCTGGTGCCCGAATACTGCTGTGCTTTTCAGACACAACAAGCTCTGAAATGCCCCCAGATGGTGCGGGCAGGTTATGGTTCTACTTTCTTACAGCTGCTGTCTCAGCCATATAACCAGGGCTGGGTTCAGCTCCTGGCTCTTCTCCTTTCCCCGTGCTTCTGTCTGCCTGCAGCTGTTGGTGCAGTTCTCTGCCCTCCTGTTGCAGGAGATGAGGAAGCTCGGGGTGCACCCCAGGAGCCGGGGCGGGGGTTGATGAAGCCGTTCCCCCAACTTTGTCCCCTCCTACCCGCCGCTTCTGTCCTGTTCACGGGGTCAATGAATTATTCATGCCCTGGCAGGCGGGGGTGTGTCTGTGGCCGCCTGTGTGATGCCAAGGGGGCCCGACATGCCACCGAGCACAGAGAGCTTTTCTGTGTAAATACCTAAAATATTTAGCAGAACTGGCAAAAAAAAAAAAAAAAAAAAAAAAAAAAAAAAAAAAAAAAATTCAGCCTGGGAGCATTCAGTGTCTCAGTAATTTGGATGTCTAGGGGCCATCATGGGAGTTCTGGGGGTGATGGACATGCCAGGGTGGACCCTGTGGGGCTCTGACTTTCATCTTGGCCAGACACCTGAGCTGGTGGTGGAGTTTGTGTCTGTTTGTCTGTCCCACCACCCATCCGTTGGGTCTTTCTGCTTGTCTCTGCCATCAGAGGGTGGGGATGCCCCATCCTGTCCCTGCATTGCTGTTTTGGCATGTGCTCCTCTTCAGCGTGGTGCCACAGAGCCAGGCTGCCCCATCACCTGCAGCCTGCCAGCTGCTGGCAGGTGGGTGCCGCAGGACCAGCGCGCAGCTCTGGGCTGGGTTCTTTCCCTGGCAGCGCCTTCCCGAGCAGACAGATCACGTCACATGCATTTTTTAGCAAGATCCACCAGCTGAGGATGAGCTGAGCTGTCATTGCACATTTGTGATCAAAGCCAGACATGCCCTGGCAGCCCCGGGGAGGGTGGCCCTGCGTGCCATTCCTCTCTGTCACAATTTACTGGGCACAGCGGGTTGGGTGCCAGCAGTGTCACAGGTTGCGGGTGTGTTGCCCCTGCATTCCTGGATGTACCGGGATGGCAGTGCCCTCCTGCCTGCTGCGGTTCAGTGGTTCCTGACCTGAGCAGCTAAGGATGGCTGCAGTTACAATGCAGAGCTCTCGATGGCGTTATGCTTCGTGCACAGTCCTACATCCCAAAAATTGCACCTTCTGCTGGGAGTCGGAGTGAGGTGGGTTTGCTGGCAGCAAAGACCGGGGTAGGAGAGGGTTTGTGCTTGTCCTGGGATGTGTTTTACGCCAGGTTCACAAGGGAGCAAGCAGATGTAAGGGGTGCGGGGGCTGTGGCCAGCTCTGGGTGGGAAAGCACACGGAGCCAGCTGGCTGTGACAACGCAGAGCTGCCCTGAGAGGGAGCCTGGGCTGCTGGCAGCTTCTCCTTGGCCTTTGCAAGCTCGTCCTTTCATGGATGCCCTCTGAGCCTTGGCCAGGTAGGAGCTGTGCGCTGGCCCACGATCTGTACATCCCAGGGGTGTGTGGCCAAAGGCAGGAGGGGCTCAGGGTTAGAGCACACAGCTCCTCCTCCCGTACTCCGAGCCTTCCTCCACCTCCTCGCTGGATGTGCTCGCCTGCCCGGTGGCGGGGTGGCGGCTGCCTGCGGAGGGTGCCTGCGGTGTGCCCGGGCAGCACGCCTCTGTCGAGTGTTTCCCTCTGCCAGCGCAGCAGAGCCCTCGGGCTGCGCTTCGCTGTGACAGCACATCCCATGTCAGACCCGCTGCAAATCCTGGCTGCTAATAGCTATGCAAATTACCTCATTAGCTGCCTTATTTATTTTCTCTGGCATCACATCACGTTTTCAGCACTTCCCCCAGACCCGGAGGCTGCGGTTTCCCCGGGCTGGGAGGAGGCAGGAGCAGAGCAGCAGCACACAGGGCTGGCTGGGCTGAGCCTTCCTCTCTCTGCTGGGATCCCACGGAGCCACCCACCCCGATGTGGCGCATCTGGAACCAGCAGCTCATGGCTCCTGAAGTGATCCCTGCTGCCGGGATGTCCACCTCCTACTCCCTCATCGGATCCTGGCTCTGGGCTGAGACTTGCTGAGCTCTCCCTCCAGCCAGGACCTGCTCTGTCCCTGCCAAGCAGCTGTGGGTCTGGCATTGCTGGGACGTGTATGCTCTCCATCCCAAAAAAAGGTGCGTTTGAATAATTTAGAGAGAGAATAGAGCATTTGCTCAGCTGCTGTGAGCCTGAGTGGTGGGCTGAGGCTTGGCACAGGGTTGCAGGATGTCCTGCATCCTTCCCACTCTGATCATCCTTCCTTGGTAATGGAAATTTTCCTCCTTCCCGCCCTGATTGCCCTTCCTCATTACTGGAAATGTGCCTCCCATCCTGACAGCCCTTCCTCCCTGAGAGAAATGTTGGCATCTGCTTTCTGCCAACCACTGGATGACTCCAGAGAGCCCTGGCCAGGGTGGCCCTGGGCTGGGGCCCTTCTCTGGGGTTGTCCCTGAGGGGTGTAGCCCAAGTTGAAACACCTGGAAGCCCAGGCACCATCCAGAGCTGGCACAGGCAGGAACAGCCTCTGACCACCAACCTGGCACGGTGCCCCTTGGTGATGGATGGGCCTGCAAGGACTGCTCTTTCCTGGCTGCATTTTCTAGGAGGTTTTATGTGCCCACAGCATCCATGACAGTGAATCAGGCTTTGCACAGACACCAGGGGACCCACATACTGGTGTGATGACTGGTATAAAGACCTTGATTCAGCCACTCCATGGGCTTGTCAGTGCCATGCTGAGCTGCCTGCAAGCATTATGTCTTCCCCCCCATCCCCTTCTGTTTATCTTTTATTTCCTCCCTTCTCTTGGCGGCTGTGCTAATGAATATTTCATGGCCAGGAACCAGCGTGAATTCCCTCGGCAGCTCCCTGCACTCCCTCGGCAGGTACCAGCCCAACAGTCGGTGGCTTAGGAAGGATGTATCTGCAGGGAAGCCATCTCGGGAGGAGAGGACCTGGGTAGGAAAGGAAGCAATGGCTCTGGCGTGGGCAGATGTGTCGTGTCCCCCTGCTCGGTGGTGTTGTCACTGTCTCTTCAGCCTCCAAGGGGCTGCCAGCTCACCGTGGTGGCCGTGTGTCCGTGGTGGCCGCGTGTCCGTGGTGGCCACGTGGCCTTTACGGTTCCCGCGCATCCTCTCACACGCGTGCAGGGCCACGCTCCGACACAACAACACGTGTCCTCTGCTGTCCCCCGTGTGCCATCAGCTGCCACAGCCGTCTGAACAAGCCGTGTCCCCGGCTCACCTCCCGCCGCTCTGCTGCGCTGTACCGGGGCTCCTCTCAGCGTCAGGCAGCGGCANGAGAGGGGGGCACAGAGAGGGGAGCACGGAGAGTGGGGCACGGAGAGTGGGGCAAGGGGAGTGAGGCAGGGGGAGTGGAGCACGGAGAGGGGGCAGTCTGTGTCCCCACTTGTGGCACTATGGGTGTGTCGCACGGCCTGCACTGCCTGTCCTGGCGCCTGTGCTTCTGGGCTGGAGGTGTCCCAGCACAGTCAGCAGGCAGGCATGGGACTGAGGCAGGGACACTGTTGGTCTTCAGTCTCCCTGGATTTTCCCTTTATCCCCAATCTAGGCTGTCCCTGCTGCAGGCTCCGCATTAGGAGGTGCGGGCATGTCAAAGCACATGGGGGGAGCAGGTGCTGGGGCTGGAGGCAGAGCCTGGAGCCGTAGTCTTCCTCCTTCCCATTGCTGCAGCTCCAGCAGCAGCACGTCTCCTTTGGGGGGCCAGCAGATGCTCTGGGGACACAGGCTGACTCTAAGTGTCTTTTGGGAGCTGATGTCCTTTGCCCCGCAGTGAGGCACTGTGGGGAATGGAGCTCAGCTGGGGCTGCAGCTGGGGCAGGGGGTGGGGAACCACAGGCTTCATTAAGCAGGGAGCAGGTCTGGGAGAACCACAGGCTGGGCTCTGTGGCAGGAGGCTGGCAGGATGTGCCCTGCAGTGGCTCCCGTGGGTGGATGTGACCCAGGTGGGGTGTTTAGCAAGAAAAGTTGTGTAAGGCTGGGCTCAACAGCCTTGTGGCTTGCTTTTGATTTGTGCTGAATTCCTGCTTGGCTTTCCAGGGAGGAGCAGGGTCAGTGATCAGGTTGGCTAAAGTCTTCTGATATGGAAAGGACAGGAGATTCCTGTCCTGCATGACCATCACGACCAGGGTGAACAGGATGGCACTTGCGTGTCTCACCTGCCCGGGACACGATGGGAGGGAGCGACTTTCCCTGTCAGATGGAAACTGGCTGCCAAGGAGCTGGGTGGTAGGGTTTGGGATGGATCTGCCAACTTTGTTTGCTGTCACGTACTGTGGGCTCTGGCACCCTCCTGTGGCTGTTCTGTCGCCTGTCCTGTATCCTCGGGCCTTTGGGGGCTGCAGCTGCCTTACTCTGATTTGTGCTGGCTGGTCCCTGTAGCACTGGGGACGTTGTGCATTTGCAGGATCTGGCCTTGTGTCACCCGGCTCACGGGACCTGACCGCTGCAAGAAACCGTCCCAATGTGTTTGTGTCAATGTGGGGTTGAGCCAGGAGCTCCTGGACACTGTTGACATGGATGAGGGTCCTAAACCCCAGACCTGTCCCCAGAAGGTGGCGGGAGTGGACTGGGCACTGCTGGCTACCCAAATCTCTGAACTTTCAGCTGGGGTCAGGTGGTTCACAGGGGTAGATTCAGTCAAGGTGTTGCATTTACAGATTGTCTGTCTCTACGCGTGTGTCTCTGTCTGCTGAGCTGCCCAGTCTGCCTCAGCCGGCCTGACCTGGCCCCTTCCCTTGTGAGGTTGATGTCCTGTGCAGCCCTTCCCTGGCCTGGGGCTTTGTGGGTGTATTATTAAAGGGTTGCGTGTCCCTGCTGTGTTGTGCTTTGTTTAGGATCTCTCCAAACCGGGCTCAGCTATGCAGCGGGCAGTGCAGCATCCCGTGCTGCGGGTCCCCCTCCCCCTGGGACACTGTCACACTGCCCTGCTGTGGTGTGCAGACACTCTGCTGGGCAGCTGCCCCCCTTTTGCAGGGCCACAGACTGTATAGCTCATGGGGGGCAGACAGGGGGGGCTTGGTTTGAGGAGATGGCCCTTTTGGGGAGCAGGAGGTGAGGTTCCCCTATGCCAGCCCCAGTACAGGGTTGGTGGGAGTGGTGGTGCTCTTGCCCCTTCCCTTTGGACTCCTTCTTGAGGCATTGATGGGGACTGGACAGTCTGGCTGTTCCTGGCTGTATCATGGCTCCACCCTCTTTTCCATCCCTGAGGGAACAGAAGCTGTAATTTCCATCAGGTCCCTTTTTGTTCACTTCCTCCTCTATTAATAAGAGATGAAAATTATGAGATTATAGAGCCTGGGTGGATTCAGAACTGATAGAATCCTGCTGCTGTGGGGTGTGAATGCACTGTAGAGATGGAATACAGCTGGGAAAATGGTACCAGGGGAAGGGATGTTGTCTCGAGTCTGCACAGACTGTCTCAGGCTGGCTCTGGGAGCAGGGAAATCCCACTGCCACCAGGTTCCAGTCTGTCTTCTGGCTCCGACATACTGTGCAAGTTAGCAACTCGCTGCCAGGCTGAGCTTTGGAGCGAGCAGCTCCTAGCCTGGGTGGTCTCAGAGTCTGACTCCCTCCTATCCCTGCATCCGTCCTTGTCTCCTCCCCTGCGTGGAGCCAGCAGGAGTGGATGCCTGGAGATGCAGGACCCTGGCAGTGATGCAGGACTGATGCCCAGGGATGCGGTATGCTCACGACACTTGACTGTGGGAGTGGATGGCTCGAGCCCGAGGATGCAGGATGCTCTCGGTGCTGGCTTCCCCCCGGAAGGAGCATCCTTGCCTGCTCTTGGAGAGAGGCGGCCCTGGGATGCAGCGGTGCCTCATTGGTCAGCGGGACCTGTGGAGTCTGCGGGTTGCCATACCAACCCTCCTCTGGTTCCCGGCCAGCCGGGGCGTGAAGTGCCGGGTCGAGCCGGTGCCAAGGGGCGGATCGGGAGCCAGGGGCAGCCCGAGGCTCTGCCAGCCGGGGAGCCGTCCATCCGCCTCTGCCGGAGGGGCTGGCCGGCACCGCTGGGCTCCCCGGCACCCCGNCCCCCCCCGCTCCTCCCCGCCGCTCCCCGCAACTTTGCGGCACGGAGGGGCCCGGCGGCAGGGCACGGCCCGGGGGGGCGAACCCGGACATCCCGCTCCCTCTCAGCGGTCGGCTTTGGTGAGCCCGGGCCCCGGGAGAGGCCCCGCCGCCGAGCCCTCTGTCCCACTGCCCGTCTGCACCGGAGCATCCCCGTGCAAAAGTTGCCGCTGCCCGCCGCCGGGGAGCGGGGCCGGCGGCTGCCGCGCTGCCGGGCGCTGCCGCTGCCCGCTCCGCCGGGCTGCACCGGACGCCGATGCCCGCAGGCTCGCTCCGGGCAGGAAGGTTCAGTCCTCCCCCGGGCATCGCCCGCTGCTCGGAGGGGCTGGGGGGCTGTTTGGCGGCCGGGAGGGGGTGCGGCTGTGTCCCTCCCCAGCGCTGGGAGCTGGAGCCATGAGCCACTGCCAGCAGCGCTGCAAGAGGCAGCTGGGCCGGGTGATCCGCTTCTTCTACCAGTTTGTCACCGGGACTCTGTCCCAGGGTAAGTACTGCCCTGGGGGACACGGGGTCTCTGCTCGGTGAGAGAGGATGTCAGTCTGGTGAGCTCTGTGGAAGGGAGAAATGCTGTTTATTTGGGGAAGGGAGAAATGCTGTTTAGAAATGCTGGTGGAGGGGTTGCACTGCGCTCCGTGTGAAGCAAGGCTGAAGATGGTTCCAGGAGGCAACAAAAGCCCCTGAAGGCCCCCTGTGGACCTGGGGAATGTTTTATTTGGGGAGGGGACTGAAGCAAAGTGAAGCATGAAAGAACTGCTGTGCAAATAAATTGCAGCTGTCTGATGGTTCCTGACATGTCAAGGAATCTGGCTGCTCTGAGGCTGGAGCCATGCCCTCCGTCTAGCTGGACAGAGAAGCTCTGGGTATGCCCCATGAGCCCGGGCA
This sequence comes from Bombycilla garrulus, assembly GCA_013400315.1. Classification (NCBI taxonomy): domain Eukaryota; kingdom Metazoa; phylum Chordata; class Aves; order Passeriformes; family Bombycillidae; genus Bombycilla; species Bombycilla garrulus. The sequence continues at coordinate 557,354 of VXBU01011898.1, forward strand.
GGGACACACCCTGGTGCCTGCATTTACCGGTGCTTCTGTCCTGGGATGCTTCGTCCTGGGGACAGGGCTGCCATGCTGTGTGCTCCTGGTTTGCTGTCACTGCCATGGCAGGACCCTCACCCCTGAGCCAGCCCCTGCACTGCCCTGCCAGCTGCCCAGAGCCCTCTCTTCTGGGTGTGAACCCAGACCCATCTCCTAAACCCAGTGGGCATATCCTGGGGAGGTCATCATGGGCCTGTGTGTGCAGGGAATCTGGGCGCCCTACTCCCACCCCTGTCCCTGTGTCCCTGTGCAGGGACAAAGTTGGCATCCCCACGGCCTTGCCCTGCTGAGGACCATGGGGCTGCCCCTCTGGGCCCCAGCAGTGCTGGGAAGGGATGCACCATACCGTGAGGGCAGGGAAAACCTTGTTAGGCCAGTGTGGCAGCGTCACGCCTCAGAGCAGGGCTGGGACTTGCACTGCTTTTGCCAGGACTCAGCCTGCCTGGAAAACCCTTCCCAGGTTTTGTCCCCTCCTTGCCTGGGGAAACCCCTGGGTCTCCACAGCCTGTGCCTGTCCTTGGGGCCAGAGGAATGCAGGGATAGCGTGGAGATGCACTTGGCACAGCCCTGGAGGCTGGGACATGGGAGCAAGATTTGATCTGTGAGCTGTGCCCAGCTGGCAAGCTGCCTTCCTGCCCCAGGGACCCAAGCCCTGGGATGGAGGCTCCCGGTCAAGGCAGGGGCAGTGCCCCAGCCCAGCAGCACAGCGTGCCCGGCTCTGGAGGCTGGGTGAGCTGCAGGCAGAGCCAGCTCCATGCCCGCTAGCTGGCTCCATTGGGCACCAGCCAACACCCTGGAGCGGAGGGGCAGAGGATGAGTCAGCTGAGTCCAGCCCAGGACGTGAGGGGCAGAGCTGCAGGTGATGGAGCAAAGAAGGATTTGGGACCTCGGGATGCTCCCAAACCCCACCACCTGCAGGGATACCCTGCAGGTCCTGCTCCCCGTGTCCTGGGCTTCACAGCTGGGTACCATGGCATTGGGACTGCAGCAGGTGTCCCCTGGGACTGGGTTTCTGGAGTGACTCTGTGTGGTGCTGAGCAGGACCAAGGGCTTTCCCTACAGCCCTGCTGTTGGGATTGGGATGGGCACAGAGGGCAAGGCTGGCCGTGGGGCACTCACTGCCCTCACTGTCCTCGTGGTGTCCTCCCGGGCTCTGAGACAAGCCAAAGTGGGGCGAAACCCAAAGCTGGGCAGCTCTGAGTTGGGTGTGGGATGTGGGGCTTGCACAGCCTTCTCCCCTGAGCAGCTCCCCTCCTGCTCCCATCCTTGGGTCACCAAGATGCTGACCCCTCTCTGGCTGTTATCCTGCCACGTCATTCCCTTTTGGGGACCAGTGACCCTCTGTCCTTCCTGCGTAGGTGAAGGAGGTTCCCTGGAGCTCACTGCAGAAGGCACTGGGTGCCTGGCCAGGTGGGCCTGGGGCAAGGGACCCCTGGCTGGGTGCCCTGGGGAGCCGTCCAAGGACGGGTCGCCAGAGAGGGCAAAGAGAAATGACTCAATCAATTAACCAGATTAAAACTGTGACTTCACCTCCCAAAAATAGCATTTCACCAATATTTTAATGTGCTTATTAATAATCTGCTCGCGCTCTGATTAGCAGCAAGGTAATAAGGGATCAGCTTTAACCTAAATTTAACTCTCCCTAATGGATGATGGCCCCGAGAACCAAAAAATAAGGAGAAACTCCTATCCATCAGGCTGGGCCCCCGGCAGGTCAGGAGCACCCAAGAGACCTGGGCAGCAGCTGCCCAGCTGTGCCCAGAGACCATCACCCCATTGTGGCCCAGCAGGTCCTAGGGCGCGTTTTGTGTAAGTAGTGCCTTAACACCCTGCTGCACTGGGTGAAGAGCACTTCTGGGGTAGCCACTGGGGTGGCTCTCAAAGAGGGCAGATCCTGGCCACAGTCAAGGTCCCCTCCTGAAGAGACAGGTCCCTTGATGACCAATGATTGCCCTGCTCCATTCCCATCTGCTCCATCTGCAATGGGGGACAGTTCCCCATCCCCAGCTGCTGGTAGTGCAGGGAGGATGGAGACAGGGACCAGCCAGCCGGCTGCCTGATGGCTCTGGGTGTGCTCGTGGCATGCATGTTGTGTACATGGAGCTGCTCTTTGGGCAAGAAGCCCCACTCCAGGGGTTATTTATACACCACCCAGCAGGTGGCTGGCAGGGTGTTTAAATTCAGCAGCGTGGCAGGGCTGTGATGCCGGCAGCCAGGGCAGGGGTGGCTGGGTGGGGGATGCTTTATGGCTGTTGGTGTCACAGCCCAAAGTGGGACAGGTGCCATGGACTCGGTGCCAGCCTGGGCTGCCTGGTCCTGGGCAGTGTTACAGGGCTGCTGCTCCCCGCAATGCTGAGCCATGGGCGCGTGCCAGGGCCACTTTGCCATCCTGTCCTGTGTCACCTGTGGGCCCTCGGAGCGGTTGATCTCAGGGGAGAGAGAAGGAAGGGAGGGAGGGAGGGATTTGGATGCTTGTATTCTGCTCCCTGAAAGGGGCACAGCTGGGGCAATGCTGTACTCCTCACCCACACTCGGGCGGCCACAGCCCCTGGCTGTGGGTGCAGGGCAGGGATGGCACATCTTGTGTGTAAAGAGGATTTGGGGTGAAACAGTTGGGTCTGGTGTCTTCCTCATGTTCCATAGGATAGGGCCAAGGCCTTGCAGGGGCCTGAAGTGTCTCAGGCATGGGTGCAGCTGGTCCCACGAGGTTTGGGATCTGTGAGTGAGTGTGCCCAAACTCACAGTGGCACTACCTAAAGGCACCTGGCATCACAGAGCAGGAACCAGGCTGGTTGGCTCTGACTCCAGGCTGAGACGCACAGATGCTGGTCGCAGACCTCCCTGGGGAGGTGCTGTTGTGGGACACAGGGAACGAGATGCCAGTGCCTCTCTGCCAGAGCCGGCTTTCCAGGATGGCAGAACTGCAGAGACACCTTCCTTCAAGGCCCCGTGTCTGGAGCAAGGACGGACACAGGCACCAGCAGAAATCCTGGCAGCGTCGTTCCCTAGGGAGCCCCGTTTCCAGGACTCACAGCTTCACCTGTGGTGTGGCAGCAAGGGGCTGAGCCCCAAGGATGCCAAGATTATCAGGGAACTCGGAGCAGCCCTTGGGCTGTGGTGATGCTTTGCTGGCCCCATGGCACTGAGACACAGCCACATGTGTAACGAGCCCCGTCTGTTCTCTGCCCCCTGCCTCCTTCTCCTGGCTGATGGTGCCACTCTCCCCCCGGGCCAGGAGGGTTATTTTTAACTGTTTGCCATGTGCTGTCTGAGCACAATTAAGGTAATTGGTTTGGGAGCCTGGCTCTCACACAACGCTCCCAATTACCTGCCTGCCTGCCCGTGCGGCCCCCCGCCTCCCTGCCCGCGGTGGCCGGCTCCTCTGGCAGGGGACGGCCGGGACAGGGCTGCCCCAGATAGCACGGCGGGCTGGCTGGGGGCGCGAGCGGGCACGGGGGATGGAGCCATGGAGAGGACATCCCTGCACAACGACAGCCTGCTCTATGCCTCCCTGATTGCCATCCTCCTCCTCATCTCCTATTGGTTCACCACGCGCTGCTTCAAAATCATCAGCGGCATTGAAGGTATGGCGCTGGGGCCATGGGGGGACAGGGTGGCCCGGCCCGGCCGCTTCCACAGAGCAAGCGGAGAGGCGAGCCAGATGCTTGGTGTGGGTGAGGTGAACTGGGGACTCCCTCTCTGCCTCTCGGGGAGACCTCCATGTCCTCAGTCACTTCATCAGTTCCTCCTGGCCGTGGTCCTGCTCTGCTGTGTGTGAGAGCAGCCGGGGCAGCCCCGGGGCTGAGCTGTGGCTCGGGGCTCTGTCCAGGGCTGCTCCGGGGACCACCATGCTGCCGGTGTCTAGGTACTGCTGCCCCTCGCTGTGAGACTGGGACGCAGATGGACTCTCTGGAGCTTCCCACTCTTGTAGGGTGCCCAGAGCTCATGCTCGGGCCTCAATCTGCATTTTGGGGCTCTGGGTCCCTTTGGGCATGACCCACATCTCTGGTCCTCAGCTGGCGTTTTGGGACGCTCTGGAATGTGGTGGGGGTCCCAGTTTCCCCAGTGGAGGGTCTCTCCAAGCCCTAGCTCAGTGGGGTGTGAGTGCCGGAGGTCTGCAGGGTGAGACCCCAAGGCAAGGAGCAGGCACGAGGGGTGAAACTGGCATCACATGTCTGGGGACGTGCAGAGCCTCTCCTGCCCGGGGTGAGCATTGCTCCATCCATCTGTGAGACTGCTCTCTGCACAGCTCAGCCAGAGCCCTGAGGCACTTCCCACAGCATGGCCGAGTGCTGACTGGCTGCAGGGGCAGGGAGCACCCCCGGGAGTGATGCCCCCAGTGGGATGGGGGGCAAAGCCCTGTCCCACACTTCTGGTGGGGTGTGTGTGCTCTTGAGCATCCCTGGCGGGCAGCTGTGGGTCTGGCTCCATTGATGATGGGCATCCCACATGTGGTCCCATGTATCTCCTCTGCCTGGGGGCAGCTCCAGATGGAGTAACATCCCTGGGGACCGTGGTGAGGTGAAGGGGTGGTCCCTTGCCACACCTAGCCCATCTGGAGCTGCCCTCGGTCGGAGGGAAAATGCTCTGGGCAAGAAACTCTGGGGAGTCTGAGGGTGTTGGGAACTGGGCACAGTGGGATGTGGGAGCAGTGCCAGGTGCCTGTGCTGGTCCTGGTGGGATTCTGTGTCATGCTGGCAGCAGACAATGGAGTGTTGTTCTAATGGCTCCACCATGGAAATGTGTAATCCTGACACGGCAGCCAGTCAGGATTACACAGAATTATCACTGCTCCGCTGGGGAGGACGGCTGGCACGGGAGAGGCACAAGGGCAGTGGGCTGGGGAAGCTGTCACTCGGTGACTGACCTGTCACTGTGCCCTTCAGCCCCAGCATCCCACAGTGCCGCCGGAAACATGTGAGGGGACAATAACAGTCCGTTCACATGGCTTCAGCAGGTTCCCTTTGCACAGAAGCTGCCCTAACCCTTTGGATCAGGCTGGAAGGGCTCCTCTCCCTCTACGTCTGGCCAAAACTAGGTTGCAAAAATAGACTCATGGCCTGCAGGACAGGCATCGGCACTGGAAGCAGCTGGCGGCTTGAGGAGAGAATGAGTTGTAACTGGGGCTCAGCAAGAAAAGCGGCTTTAAAAATGCAGTTGGCATCAGTGGGAAACTTCCTGCAAGAGTGCAACAGGTCTGTGCCACCCCAGCCCGGAGGGATTGACTGAGGGCAAAACTGGGAAGCAGACACATGAAATCCAGGCTCAGTGCCTGGAAACTCAGCTCTTTCCAAGAAAAGGAAATTCCAGGTCTGAAAACTTCCAGCCTGAGGGATGTTTCCCCAGGGAAGACTTTCAGCTCTTCCGCTAAGATGCCTCTGATGCATCTCTGGCATCTTCTGCTGGTGTTAGAACATATCCTGGGTGGGCAGGAGGTGCAGAGCCCGGTGGCACAGAGCCACTAGACAGCCAGGCTGTGCCACGAGCTGGGACTGAGACACCAGCCCTGTCCATCCCCTGCCAGGGGACAAACCTGCAGCCTGCTGGGCTGGAGATGGGGGATCCTGGGGGGCTGGTGTGAGGCAGCCCTGCTGGGAGCTCCTGCCAGGGGTCTGCTCCACGGGCTGGATGTGGCCACCCTGCCTGTGACAGCTGGCCTTGCTCCTGGGGTGAACTGGGAAGGCTGGGGGCAGCAGTAGCATGGGGGCAGCCCTGCCCCCTGCTATCCACACTAGTGCTGGAGTCAGAACTGGTCTTCCATCATGCGCTGTGTGGGAATTGTCCCCCTGGAGATGGGCAGTGCCGGTGGCATCCCTGGGGGAAGACTGAGCCCTGGTGACAGGCAGTGATCATGGGTGCCCAGTGATCCTGTGGCTGGTGATCCAACAGCCAGGCAAGGGCTGGAATGCTGTTAAAAAAGAGCAGGGGAGCTGAATGTAGCCCCGTTGGCTGTGTGTGGATGTGTGCTCCAGGCACACAGATACACAGGTTCACCCTCTGTTCCCAGCTTCTGGGTGACCTTCCCTGGGTCCCCAGCCCCTGCGTCTCCTCCTCTGCTGCTCACTGCTGCACCATTTGTGGGTCTGGCAGTGTCTCAGGCGTCCTGCATCACAGCCTCTGCTCCCAGCCTGTCCTCCCAGACCTGCTCCCCACTTCCCTTGGTGTTCCCAGAAAAACAGGCGGGCCCATCTGCCTGCTTGGAAATGGGGCAGATGGAGCTGTCGCCCCGGACACTCTCCAGGAGGGAGATGTTGAGGTGTTTAGCCAAGTTCGTCCCCACGGGGCAGACACATGTCTGGGGCACAGAGGACAAATCTGAGTCATCCCCATCCTGGATGTTTTGCCAGTGCCCAGCGTCCTGCCCCTCCCCGTGTCCCCCCTGGGAGCTGAGTGCCTTTTAATATCTGTGGCCTGTTTCCTTAGCAACTGCATTAAGCAAATCGATGGAGGTGGTGTCATTGGAATGGGAGGGCATGCCTTCTTTCCCCCTCCGACCCCCCCATCNGGGGCTCTGGTGGAGAGGGGCGGGGGTGAGGGGCCATGAGACACCCCCACCATGAACCTGGAAGGCCTTGAGATGATTGCCGTGCTGGTGGTCTTGGTCCTCTTCGTCAAGGTGCTGGAGCAGTTTGGCCTCTTCGAGCCTGTGTCCTTGGAAGGTAAAGGGTGTGGGCGGTGCTGTCACCTCCGGGGACACGAGGGGAGGGTGGTGGGTGTCCACAGCTGCCCCCAAGGATGCTCCAAGGCTGCTGCATCCATGAGAGAGTCCTGGTGTCTGCTGGCTGCTTGTAGGGGTGTAGGATGCAAGGAGCAGAGTATCCTGCCTGTCCTGGTGGCCGGGGATGCAGGGAGGGCACAGGGCTGGCAGGGTGTCTGCTGTACCGTGGTGACTTTGGTGTGTGCTGGGGTGCGTGTGACCGTACACGTGAGTGCTTCCAGCACCTCCACAGGAGCAAGATGCTACCAGAGCCCATGGTCACCTCAAGGTGCTCGGGGGGCATTGGACTTGGCACCAGCGTGCAGAGCAGCCAGGCTCAGGCAGGATGGGTGCACGCTGGGCTCCTGGCTCTCACCAAGGCTCCCTGGGGACACAGAGAGAGCTGTCCAGCTGTGGGTGGGCTGTGCGAGGTGCTGAGTGGTGTGCATGGGACACGCTTGGCAGAGCCTGGACCCGCTCGGGGGGCTCTGCTTTGTGCGTGGTGGGAGGGAGGTCAGGACTGCTTGGCTGGGTGCTTCCTGGGCTCCCAGGTCGTGTGAAGGGTCCCCCCATCCCTGCCCAGCCCCTGGCCATGCCTGCACACAGCTCTCTGAAGGATGCCACAGCCTGCCAGGCCCCTGGCGTCTGGGCATGCACAGGGTGAGGAGGAAACAGACGCTTTCCCTGGTGCCCTGGGATACTCTGCTGTGCTTCTCCAGCACTGGCTCCCACACGGGCTGTGTGTAGTGGTGAGTGCTCACAAGCAGTGGAGCAGGCAGCACCCCGAGGCTGCACCTGCAGGTTGGCTGTGCCTGGGGATAGGGAGGGAGGGGGCAGATCAGGGGGATCTCTCCCTCTCATCCTGTGAACCTGACCTCAGGACAGGAAAGGTGGGTGGAAGTTTTCATTATTGCTTAACTGCTTGCTGAGTCCCTGTGTTCCAGCAGCAGCACTCCAAGATCATACCAGGAGAGAAACTGAGGCAGGAGCTGACCTGGCAACATCCTGCCTTGTGAGTGCTGGGGCAAGGCATGCTGACTGTGGATTCCCCCTCCCCAGTTCTGCTGGTGATTTGAGGGTGCCTCCCCCAGACGCTGTTGCCATCTGCAACTGACTTTTCCCTGGCACGGGCCAGAGCATGATGCTGGAGATGGAGTGTCCTGTGTCCAGCCTTGTCCTGGTCATCTGTCACCCCTCCAGAAGGAACAGGGGCATGCCTGTCCCACTCCACCCACATTCCCACGCTGAGAAGCTGCAGTTCCCTCTGGCTTGGCTGGAGATGTGCCCCAGCTGTGAGGGTGGGAATGGGATCCAGGTGCCCTGGATTGCCAGAAATTGCTCTCATTGGCTAAAGGTGCCCAGAGGAGAGGGAAACATTGCTTAAGGGGCAGAAATTGACCGAGGTTAAGCTGAGCCCTGGGCGCTGTACAAGGAGTCCTGTTTGTGAACGGCAGTGGTTTGGGACGGAGATGAGGTGCTGTTGCATAAATCGCTTCTCCTCTTGGCTTGAGAGGCAGCAAGTAGGATTTTGCTCTCCAGGGAAGGTCCTGGGCAGTGTCTGGGGCTGGAAAATGCTGTGTCCCCTCCAGGGGTTGTTTACAAGCCATGGCTCGGTCAGCAGTGACAGCTCAGAGACCACAAAGAGCCTGAAAGCAAACACTAATGGTTCGGGTGTGCTAATGAACGCAGGGCTCTGCCACCTGCTCCGGAGCCATCGATGCTGCCGGTGGTGCTTCCCCTGCCCCAGCTGCTGTCCCTGCCCCGTCCCTGCTGTCCCCTGCCTGAGGCTGTTTCTCTGCCCTGGCTGTGCTGGTTGTGTCATGTCCCCACAGGGATGGGCTGCGAATGGAGGGGACCAAGCCAGCCCCTCTAAGCCTGGGGGAAGGGTTCAGTGGGAGCGTCTTGCAACGAGATCCTGGGGGAATTCCAGGCTTGCTGGGTTCCCAAACTCAGCTGGGTGAGGCCCCGAGCACCCCATCCTTCATTTGGAGCTGGCAGTTCCCTGAGAAAGCTCTCGGCCAGAAGTGCTGACTGTCTGCAGCCCCTTGTCCTGTCTGCTTGTCCCTGTACCCCCTTGGGCCCTGCCCCAGCATTGGTGGCACTGGCACAGCCACCGTCTGGCGTCAGCAGTGGAGCACCTCCCATGAGTGCACTGTGCTCCAGGATCTCCAGGGTGATCAATGCTGGGACCGACGTTGTTTACCAGCTGGATAATCAATGATGGACCGTGTCACCCCACCTGTGCCCTGTGCCATCGTGGCTGTCCCCAGCCCTGAACATGTCCTGGCAGACTTATGGAGGAGGCTCCCAGAGCCCTGCTGAGACCCTGCTTTGGCCAGGCGCTCAGGATGGGGCAGGTGGAGAGAAGCACTATCAATTTTGCCTCTTGAAGTGCAGCATCAATAATTCAGTGCAGAGCAATCGGTCCCGGCTGGGAGGAGGGATGACGGGAGGGAAAAGGTGGGAGAGCCACCCGCGTAGCCCAGCCACAGATTAATATTAAATGAAGTGGCAGATTGCTGTCGGCAGGATAATTGGTGCCCGCCCGCGGCTGTTCCTGCCTTGGCTCTTCAGGGTACGTGCTGGGGGACAGGCAGGATTGGGGGTGTCTTGGAGAGCCCCCAACATGGGATGTGCTGGCCTCTGCCTTCCCTGGGGGCTGCTGCTGTGGAGCTCAGGATATGAAGAGAGAAGCTGGGAGGGTGCCAAACCCTTCCAGAATCTGGGGAGAAACAGGAGGGAGCAGCATCATGCCTGGATGCCTCTGATACCCTGAAAGGTGCGAGGCAGGAGGGTGGTGGCAGGGAGCAGCACGGACACCTCCTCATGGCTGGCTCAGGGTGAGGGTCCCACTGGAGAGGGGAGAAAGTGAGCATCCCCGAGGTGCTGGCGAGAGCAAAGTCCTGTGCCAAGCCCTGATTTGTCCTGCTTTCCAGGAACCTCTTTGGCAGAAGTGCTGTGCCTTGGCTGCAGGAGGGGCTGTCCCTTCGGGACATCACACATGGGGTGTGATGCTTTGGTCCCTGGGCTCAGGGTGTCGTCCAGCCTGCTGGGTTTGACACACCCCAGAGGTCAAGGTGAGCTTACTGCACGGGGGTGGATCTTGGAGCATCGAAATCCAGACCAGGGCAGCTGCAGGCACTCCAGGCTGAACTTTGGGATTCTATGTGTTGGGCTGCACTGTAGATTTCCCCATATGCAGTGGATTTAACCCTTGTCTTTCCAAGGGTGAGCAGGTTTGTCCGCTGGCTCTAGGGCTGGGCAGGGCTGGCTCTCCCAGCAGCCCCGAGCTCCCCAGTGTCCACAGTACCTGTAGTGCTCCCTGTGCCTCAGCTGCTGCGTGGTGGCACGTCCTGCTCAGCCCAGCCAGACCTAATTAGCTTGTTGAATCTCTTCTCCCTCCGGCCTTATGTTAATCACTTTTCACATTGCTTCCTTCCCAATTCCCTCTGGCCTGATTCGCTCTTACTGTCGCTGATGTGTCTGGAGAGGGGAGCAAGGAGACCCAACTGGACATGGAGCAGGGCCCCTGCTCTGTCCCAGGATGGGCTCTGAGCCAGCAGACAGAGGGGCAGGGGATCACTCAGCCACAGGGAGGTGAGAAAATCACAGGCTAGAGAAAAAGCAAGAAACGTAGAGAGCAAAGGAACTTTCTAGGACTGCCCTTCTTTATAGTCCTGCTCTGTTGGTGGAGGGTGAAACCTTCAAGTCCAGTGGGAGAGGCTGTGCCTGTAGCACAGGGCTGTGTTGGGCTGCAGGGTGCTGTGGGAGCTCGATGGGATCTCCTTCATCTCTCCCCTGTGAGGGGCAGGATTAGACCCCAGGATGGGGCACAGGTGGGAATAGAAGTGCCCTGGACTGGGCTCTAGGGAGTACGGAGTCCGTGGTCCCTGGAGTGCAGTTAACAGGATGTCAGATGTGCCATCTGTGCTTGGCCACAGCATCCCCTCCCAGGGATACTGGAAAACGTCTCATTCCCCCCTGGGTGTCTGCCCTGGGGCTTGTTGTGCTGCTGGGGCAGGAGGTGGCCTCCTCAGAAGCAGCTTGTAGGTGAGAGATGCATAGACAACTGTCTGAAAGCGACTTTCCAATAACCACTGTTGCCAGGCTGGAGCCTCTGTCCTGCTGCCCTTTGGGTGGGCTGTGGGGAGCCCTCAGCCTGGCTGTCCCTGACGTGCTGCCCTCCCTCCTGTGGGGCACATTCGCGCCCTGTGGAGCACACTTCTCTCCAGCAGCAGGCAACGTGCCCAGGGCTGGCAGCCCCCAGCCGTGGCTGTCACTGACTTGCTGGTGCAGAGATGCAGAGGAAGAGGGAGGAGATGAGGGCTGCAGATGTCTGTGGAGGTGATCAGTGGAAAACGCTGAGCTCCAAGGCAGGGAACTCGCTCCGTGCAAGGTGGGGACTGCTGGGGGGAAGGTTTGGTGATTTGTGGTGGGGCAGAGGGGATTTCCTAGGTGGAGCTGGTCCCTGGGCTGGTGGCAGCAGTATCCCAGTAGCGTGTGATGAACTCGAGGGTCCCTGCAGACTGCTCAGCTCCAGTGCCACTATGAACTACTGCTGGGGTGGAAGTCGGTGTGGTTGAGCCTCCTCCACCTCCGTGCACCCACTGGTGCCCATTCTGCACCCCTCTGCAGGTTCCTGTGCCAGGCTGTGTAGTGCAGGGGTGCCCTGGAGGAGAGCTGACCTCTAAGTCCCTTGGGCAGTTTCGTGGCTCTCCTTCCCTGCAGCCTGGGTGCCCCGAGGGACCCCAGAGGGTGCTAGGGCAGGAAGAGGGAGGGCCAAGGCAGGTCTCTCCTCCCCTGCCCTCCCCTCCCCTGCGTTGCTGGGTCTGCTGCTGCCGGAGCAGCTGCTGGCTGGGGCTGTGTGTCTGGGGATGGCGGTTGCTGAGGCACCCTGGGACCTGCAGGGACTGCAAACGGTGGGCATCATCCTGCTGCTCTGCTCCAGCCTCAAGATACTCCATGCTCTGGGCATCATCGACCTGACCAGGGGAGGTGGGATGGGGACAGGGATGGGGATGGGGATGGGGTCCCAAAGAGATGGGGGTGTGGTGGGGGNAGGGGGTGCAGAACGGGGAGGGCACTGGAGTATCTGGCAGAATTAGGGTGCAGGGAAGTGAGGGTGTCTGGGGGTGTTTTAGACTGTTAGGATATTGGGTGGGAATATTTGTGGGCATTGGAATGTGTGGTGTTGGGTGCAGGATGTTAGACATTTAGGGTGTCTGGGAGCATTAGGGTGGGGAATATCTGAGTCTTGAGGCACTGGGATGCAGTGAGGTGTGGGGTGCCGGGGGATGGAGGCTGTCTGGGCTGTTGGAGTCTCAGGGTAACGGGATGCAGAGGGCTGGGCTTTGTCAGATGATGGGGAAAAGGACTGCAGGTAACTGGGGCTGAGGAGATAACTGTGAGCTGGGAGAAAAGAGCCCTGAATGTGGGGGGCAGCACCAAGCAGGGCAAAGCTTTCTCACTGCTACAGGAATTGGTGGCTATGGGGAAATCATGGGAAAAGAAGGGAGAGCCCCTGTGCCCTCCCTGCGGGGCAAGGCTGGGGAAGGAAGAGGTTGCTCTGGGTGTTGAGCTTCCTGGATTGGCAAGTGGATACTGAGGATAGGGCTGGATGTGGCTGAAGAAGAGGACCCAAAATATGTCAGAGCAATGGATACATGAGTGATTGGTTGTGTTGGTGAGGGTGGGAGTGCAGGGAGCTGCACAGTGCTGATGCCGTGTTTCCTTTGGCTGCTTTCCTCAACTGTGCCACGGACAGTCCCAGCTCAGACAGGGGCTGCCAACAGACTTTGCATGAATGTGTTTTGGGGTGGGTTTGCCTCCATCCTCTCTGCCTCCCTGCTGGCACTGGGGATGCTGTGAAGTGAAGGGGCTGCAGATCACATCCCCTTGGGTAGCCAGATCTCAGAATGGGAGGTGTGGAGCGATCAGAGGAGCAACTTGTGTGAGAGGAGAGGAGGGTGCTGTGCCCAGGAGGTGCTTTCAACCTCCTTCTGATGGAAGATGTCCCTGAGCTGCCTGGGATCTCGCTGGGGTGTGACTGAAGCACGTCCACTTTTTGTCCCTGTGCCATACTGTGGAGGGTATGGATGGCATCTGGGCAGTGGGTATGCAGAGCACGAGCTCTCTTGTGGAGCACACTGCTGGCAGCCAAGAGGAGCTGCTGCTCTGCTGGGGCAATTTTTTGGGTCGCTCCTCTGGCACCTTGGATGTGCTAGTTCCTGCTGCCAGAGCAGGTGCTGATGGGGACAGGATGTGTCCCTGTGTGTGGGTTTTGCAGCAGGGCAATGCACATGGCTGTGCCAGTTCTGCAGCTTTGTCTGCTCCGTTTGGGAAGCCCTGAGCTCCACAGTCTCGTGGGATGTGTATCCTGTCCCATTCTCCGCTCGCAACATTTTGCACATGGTGTGGTCTGAGGAAATCATTATTCTGCAGCCTCTCCTTTGGGCACAGCCAGGCTATCTGCGAGCAATGTCACAGGCTGGGGATGGGAATGGGGACAGCAGTGCTATAGCCCCACTTGGCTCCGTGGCCCATTCTCCCTCTGGCACTGGGGAGTATCCTGGTCCTGAGCCTTTGCTGTCCCACGAACTGCAGCTCTCTTGGCAGCTTTGCTGCTCCCAGCTCGGTCCCACCCCTGGGACAGGAACTCTTTGGCTCTGGGAGATGCCAGCTGTGATTTCATTCCTCTGATGGATGACTGTCTGGCACCTTTGCTACACTTGGCTCTGCATTGCTGACTGATGAGGGTCATTTGCAGAGCTGCTGTCGGTGGGCAGCAGCTCTTCCTCCTGCTGATTGTCATTGCAGACCCCAGGGAGCTGTGGTTGGTGCCACTGCCTGAGGCTGGGTGCTTCTTGGAGTGGCTGAGCCATGCACAGGGATGATTGCACGGGTTTTAGGGGCAGCTGGGTTTAGCTCAGCCTTGGGATACCAGCTCCTCCTGACCCAGTGTTGCCCCAGGGGGCCAGGCAGGAGCTGTGAGTGCTGCATGACTGCTGGGCTGCTGGTGCTCTGCTCCCCTCCTGGAACGGTGCTGTGCCCTGGAGCTGGGGACAGTGGCAGGGGTCTTGTGTGGTGTGCACATTTTCCACCCATCAGGATCATGCATTTATTGACAGGTTACCGAAAGTGATGGGGAGTTTTGGCACTGCCTGTTGGTTTGTTACTGAGGGTGTGTTCTTGCAGGAGGGTGCCATGGAAGGGGTGGGTTGGTCTCTCCATGCAGCTGTCACTGGGAGAGCACTGGTGGCTGTGGCTCTGCGGGGGGACAGGGACATTGCTATGCATCCGACTGACTCTGTCTCCTACTTTTCCTTCGGGGAGACCATGGAGCAGCCCAGGCTTGGGTCCTCCGCGGGAAGGGGGTGTCAGCCCAGCACTGGGTAACCCTCAGCATGATGGCATTGGCTGGATCCAGCCTCCAAGGACACATCTGCTGCTGGTGGCTCAATACAAAGTGCTCCGTGGCCACTCTGATGGCAATCATTGCCGGGAGCAGGGATCTACCACTGTAGGTGCTTCGGAGCCAGCCTTCGGGATTCATTTGAACAGCGTGTGTAGGTGGGGATGGGAAATCCCTTCCCTTTCTGGTGCTGCTCAAGGATGGAGTCTCGGTTTGTGTGTGTTTGTGTGTTCTGAAGTTGCAGTGTGATGCATGGGGAGCGAGAAGCCACTAAACCCGGCAGACCTCCCGCCGCAGATAAAACACTGCCCGCCCTCTTTGTTCTGTGCCAGCCGCTGGATGGCCCTTGCAGGAGGGCGGAGAGCAGAACGGCATGTGGGAAAGGAGCTGCTGCTCGCAGGGACAGGGCTTCGCGCTGCAGTGTCCCTTGTGGCCAGAGTGGCAGCACATGGCTGGGCTCTGCTCCTCATCTTTGGGCAGAGCTGTCTCCCGGCGAGGAGGAGCTCCCAGACTTGTTTGTGATTTGGATGCTGGGGACAGAAAGAGGGTGGTGTGTCCTACTCAGCAGAGCCCTTGCATTCACTAAAGCCAGGACAGCAAAACCCCAGTCCTGGTCACCCCTCTCCTGTTGTTAAGCTGCATGTGCTGAATGTGCTCCCTCCCCTGCCCTGGGGACCCTGGAATCGGGCCCCCTTCGGTTTCCTCCTTGAGAAAACGCCCGTGTTCTTTATTTTTTTTTCTTTTTCCTTCTTTATAACAATCTAAAGTGTAACTTGCACCCGACCTGACCTACTGCACGTGCCTATACCTGCTGCCCCTGTGAGTCCAACCACAGTTTACTCTCTGTTGCATCTCTCTCGCTGTGTGGTTTCCCTCCTGCCCTGGTGCTGGGTGTTGCTCTGCCCACCCTGTCCCTTCCCTCTCAGCAAAGGGGATACTTCTGCCTGTCAGGTCTGTTCCCACAGCTCAGCTCTGCTGGAGGGACCTGGCCCCAGAGCATCCTTGGAAGGCTGAAAGGTGCAATTTCCCTTTCCCTCTGTAAATTAAGGCCCTGGAAGGGTAGCTGGGGAAAAAAAAATCATGGTTTATGTACAACTGGTGCCCACTTCTAGGAAAGAAAAGTCCTCTTTCCTCACCTGCCTGCAAACCCTGGAGCAGACAGGAGCCAGGTCTGCTAGTGCCAATATCCTGCTCCTCACCTGTGCCCCTGTCACCCCCTGACTAATGGCAGGGGATGTGTTTGTTCATCCCTATACGTTTGCACCTCACTCTCACCCTGCTGTGGACACCATATTCCTGGGGAGAAATTGCCCTCTTTGAGTGGCTTTGTGTGACGTCCTGCTGGATCCATGACCTCCTGGAGCTATTCTAATCCCCCAGAATGATGGAGCTGCCTTGCTGTGGGCTCAGAGGGTCCCAGGTTCTGCTGTGGGCACTTTGGGACCAGCTTGCCTAGAAGTGGCTGCTGGATGCAGACCCATGTCCCTGTCCTGGAGCTGAGCACCATGCAATACCATTGTCCTGGCACCTGGGGCTCAGCTTAGCCCCACAAGGCTGAGAAAGGGCTTCTCTGGCAGCTATTTGCTAGAACCCTAGAGAAACAACCCCAAAACCAGGGCTCAGGATGCATAGGCATTGTGACCTGCTGCTTGCAGATGTACGGGATGCTTGGAGCAAACACAGTGACAAACCAGAGCCCCAAAGGGACTTTGCACCTTTTGTCCCATTTGTCCCCATGCTGCTGTCTGCCTCCCCTCGGAGGCTGGAGCCCAGCATGGCCTTCATCCCCTCCTCCTCCTCTTTTCCCTACCTGCAGCATTAGTCCTGCACTGAGTTTGCTGGCTTGGGGCACTGTGGGAAGGGAGGGAGGGGGTCTGCAGCCATGGGGCAACACCAGCTGGGAGAGATGGGGCTGAGTGAAACCATTGGGGTCCAAATGGGGGAACAGGGGGTGGCAGTGGGGTCAGTACAGGGAGGGGACCTATTATTAATGCAGGGTGACTTGGATGGGATGGCCATGGGCTGGGCTGGTGTGGGGAGTCTCTCACCCAGCCCTGGAGCCTGGCCAAGGCAAAGCCCTGAGCCCCGTTCCCCTTCTGGCTGTCTCAGAGCAGGTCCCTGGGCTCAGGTCCCAGCGTTGCACTGGGGTGGGGGTGCATGCTGCAGTCTGGGCCGCATGGGGGATCCAGTGCATGCTTCGCCTTCACCTCTTGGGTGCCAGCAGGATCAAACCCAGCCCGAGCTTATGGAGGATGCGATGCCCTGGCTCAGCCACAGGCTGTTTCTTGGGCTTCATTCTGCCTTGCCTCCCTGCAAAGCCCCTTGGAGAGGGTCCCCAGGGAGCAGGTATTTGTCCTCAAGGCTAAAGGACAGAGTCTGGCCCTGCCATTTCCTGACTCCCTGGGCTCCAGGGAGTCTGCAGTGCACCCTGGTATGATGGGGGTTGGGTGTGGGTAGCCTAGCGGGGTTGTCCTCATGCTTCCCAAGGACGGATACTCCAGCGCTGGGTTTGTCCTGTGATTGAGCGGAAAGGTCGAGCAGAGCCTGGGCTCTGTTTTGCCTTCCTGCTCCTCCAGCCTCACGCTGCATGTGCTGCCTCTGCTCAGATCACCCCCGTGCCGGGTGCCCAACCCTGCTGCCCGTCGGGACCGGGGGCTGTTGCTCTGTTAACTCTTCTGCTTGGTGACTCCTTCTTTCTTCCAGGCAACCCGCCAGTCCAAACTAAAAAAGCGCTGAAGCAGCGATTCCTCAAACTGCTGCCCTGCTGCCGGCCCAAATCCATCCCCTCGCTCAGTGAAAGCAAGTGCTTCTTCTTGCCTTTGTGTGTGTTTGTCCGCGGCGGTGCTGCTGCCTGCTCTCCGCCCCGGCCCTGCCTGCGGGAAGGGGACGCCTCTGCCTCTCCCCTGCCCTGGCTGTCAGGATCAGCCCTGCCCTGGAGGAGTGTGATCCCAGGGGCTCTGCACCCACCTCTGTGTTTACCTGCTCACAGGCTGGTTTTCTCCCTCTTCATCTCCCTGGAGCAGCTCCCACGGGGTGCACAGCGGCAAGAACCGCTTGGGAGCGGGCTCAGGGCAGCGGGGCCCTCCCGGCACTGCTCTAAGGGTGGGGAGTTGTTTCTCTAAGCTGAGGGTCGGTTTGGAGATGGAGGTGTGACGGGGTGATGGAAGAGGCTGAGCAGGGGGTGGGTGCAGAGTCCCTTAACCCCCTGTGCCGGCTGTTCTTGGTTCCTTGGTGAGTCCAAGCCCCCGGTCAGGATCTCTCCCAGCCACAGTGCAAGCCAGTCCCCCCTGGGAAAAGGTGAGTATGGAGGGGCAGGGTCTGAACCCTCCCACGAAGAGGGAGCACCTGCTGTGTGCCCCTCATGGCTGAGGGGAGTCTAGGGGTGCTGGTTGCTGCAAGGAGGGTTGCGCAGCTTGGCAGATGGTGGAGAGAAGCCATAAGTGAAGGTGGGAGCACAGTGGGCAGAAAAGAAAAGGCTGTGGGGGGAGGGCGCTTGGGGCAGAGGGTTCTGAGGGGCAACACTCCTGCTGGATGTGAGCCCTGGTGCTGCGGGACATCAAGGGTCTGAACTCCACAGGGCAGATGCCTGTGCTGGTGGGAGGAGAAGGGCACGCACGGAGGGTTTCAGCGCTGGGGGGTTTTCACACCTCTTTTGTGCCCAGCCTGGGCTGTACTGGGGGGGGGTTGTTGCCCAGTGTCTGTCCCTGGTCTGTAGCCAGAGTGTCTATGAGTGTCCCCTTGTGGCATAGACCCAGCTTTGGCTGAGCAGAGCACCCCAAAAATGTGTCAACCTGGGCAGGTGTGAGAGGACAGCGTGTGCTGTGTGAGGTGCCTCTCCTGCCCCCTGGCATGACAAGATAGGGCAGGACAGTGCTGGCCTCAGCCACCCTCTCTTCCCCTGGGTTCCTTGCAGACAGTGTTGAGGATGAGTTTGAGCTCTCCACCGTCTGCCACCGCCCCGAGGGGCTGGAGCAGCTCCAGGAGCAGACCAAGTTCACCCGCAAAGAGCTGCAGGTCCTGTACCGAGGCTTCAAGAATGTGAGTACTCCTTGACCACGTCTGGTAACCCCCACCTCTGCTGCCATGTCCACCTCGGGGTGGTGCTTTGTTTGTGAGTTTTTGGGACCTTTAGGTTGAAGTTTATGTAAGGCTACGGCCTGATCCTACCTCCAGGTAGCTCCACGGGGAGACCTGATCCTGTGCTCTGTTTCCTTGGGTGCACAGAGCCCCTTCCTGGGTGCCTGGGATTCAGAGCTTTTCCAGTGAGGGGTGCAGCCCAAAAAATCAGGGAGATGCTTCAAGAAGCCTTTCTAGCCACCTCACCAGGTGCAGAGGACTGGGGGACAAGGCAAGGGAGCCACAGGTTTTTAGGGGGTGCTCAGCCCTTTTTTGCAACATGGAAGTGACGCTGTGACCTTGCCCTGGCAGGAGTGCCCAAGCGGCATTGTCAACGAAGAAAACTTCAAGCAGATCTATTCACAGTTCTTCCCTCAAGGAGGTGAGTGCCCAACCCCGTCCCTGTCCCCATACACATGGCTGCCTCTGCAGGGCAGAGGGTCACCCAGCACCCCCTCATGCTGTCTGCCTCCCTGCAGACTCCAGCACCTATGCCACCTTCCTCTTCAACGCCTTCGACACTGACCACGATGGCTCCGTCAGCTTTGAGGTGAGCTGTGGCCATGGGGTGCAGTGGGGCAAGGAGAGCACATCCCTCCAGTGACCATGTGCTGGGGTCAGCAGTGTTGTTGCAGATGGATGAAGAGCTTTGCAGGCCTAGTGGAGTTTATTAAATTCCCAGAGGCAATGGAAAACCAATGAAAAGTGAAAAAAGGGGCTTTCTGTGTTTTCTGGGTAGGGTTGTGTAGGGGCCCAGACTGGCAGACACAGCCATGGCTGGGTCTTGTTTGGGCTTTGGCTGAACAGCAGGTCATGATGCACGTTGTCCTCTTGGCTGCTGAGACCCAAGGGAGTTGTGTGGGAAATGTACAGGGTTAAGCAATTTTTTCTCCCCCAACTCTTTTTGATACCCAACATTTCACCTTGTCAGCCCAGCCCCAGGGCACATCAGCTTTGGGGCTGAGCTCCTCTCTGCAAGAGAATCAAGCAGAGCTGTACCCTCTGTCTCTGAGGCCCTTTGTGGCTGTAACTCCCGTGTGCCTGCCTTGTCCATCCTTGCAGGACTTTGTGTCTGGGCTGTCCACCATCCTGCGGGGCACCATTGATGATCGCCTGAACTGGGCCTTCAACCTCTATGACCTGAACAAAGATGGCTGCATCACCAAAGAGGTGGGATGGGGGGCTCCAGACTGGTCCCCAGGGCCAGCACAAGTCTGCACCTGGCAGGGACAAGGGCAGAACTCAAGGGTATCAGCTGAGCTCTGGAGGAGAGCTCAGGGGATCAATATTTAACTGAGCTCAGCTCTGCAAACGTCCCTCCTGGCACTGGTGTGACTCTGGGATGGAGAGTGGGTGAGTGGGGTGCAGCTTTGGGGCTCCATTGCACACACACGTGCACACACTGTGCACAGAGCCAGCAGAAACACATCTGAGCACCCCACAGCTCTTTCAGGAGCACCAAGATAAAAAAGGTGTGGGTTGGGGACCAGGCGGAGGCAGAGCCCCGTGTTGATGCTGCAGCCTTGCTCCCATTCCCATCAGGAAATGCTGGACATCATGAAGTCCATCTACGACATGATGGGCAAATACACCTACCCGGCCATGCGGGAGGAAGCACCCCGGGAGCACGTGGAGAACTTCTTCCAGGTGAGCTGAGCACATCCTGGGGAAGCAGAGCTGCAGTGGGTGCAGTAGAAAACACCCCACTCTGGGGATGAAGCAGGGCTGTGCTGGTCCTGTTGGTGCTTGGACATGCCTGGGGCCAGGGGTGCACTGTGTCCAGAGCCTGTGGGACCTGGGCAGGGGGTACCAGGCTCTCCCTAGGGCTGGGGCTGTCCCTGCTATGTCCCCTGTGCTGTGCTTGTCTGCAGAAAATGGACCGGAATAAGGATGGCGTGGTGACAATCGAGGAGTTCCTGGAGTCTTGCCAGAAGGTAAAGGAGGCTCAGTCTTCTCTGAGCTAGGTCACCACCCTCTTCCTTGGGGACCCTTGTCCTTTCTGCTTACTTCCTACAGAGAGGGGGTGAAGCCAGGGCTCCCAGGGGCAAGGCTGGAGCTCTGCTTTGGGAACTGTACCCATGCCAGCATCCTCATACAGATGAGGATGGATCCATGGATCCCAGTAGGGCTTGGAAACTGCCTGTAATCCCTGGAGCTCTTGTCCCATGTGCCAGAGTTGCCATGAGGGTAAAGCCAGGTTTGGGGAGCCTCCCAGATTGCTGTTCTGTGCCCAACTTGCCTGCTTCCCACCTGCTCCTGACAGGATGAGAACATCATGCGATCCATGCAGCTCTTCGACAGCGTGATTTAGCTCCCGGACCTGCCTCCAGATGAGCTCTCCTGAGACTGGGCCCAGAACCTTCTTCTCTTGACTTTTCCTCTGAGACTCCCTTCCTTGGGCTGCACAGGCACCCCATGGAAAGGGGCCTTCCTTCCTTCCCTGAGATGCAGTTGGCACAGAGATCTTTCCCCTTCCCCTGGCCCAGCTCTGCTTTCCTCGGGGAATCCCAAGCAGGTGCTCCCAGATGTTGGAGCATGGGCATGGCTGGCACAGGATGAGAATTTCACCTGGATGGACCTCCCTGCACTCAATCCTGGTGGAAAAGATGCCTCCTTGGGCTACAGTAGAGGTTTTCCCCATGCACACCACCCTGTGCAGCCACAGCTCACCTACGCTGATCCCTCCCAGCCCCAGGAGCGCCCAGTCCTGGCTCCAGCCCAAATCCCCCAGCAGCACTATCTAGAAACCAATAAAACCTTGCAATGGGCACAGCCAGTGCCTCGGCTTCCTCCCCTGCCCTGGCTGTGCCCTGCTGTGGGAAGCACGTCCAGTGTGTCCACTGTGAGCCACCGGCCACCCTCCCTGTCCTGACACTGGGCCCGTGGGTGGGCAGAGGGGCCGTGCCTGGAGAGGGCAGCCCCATGAGCTGTGGGGTTCATTGCTTCATAAGCTATGGGGAGCATCCCCTGGTCCCAGGGATCCCTACCAGGCTCTTCCTGACAGGGGCAGAGAGGAGGCTAAAGGGACCCCGAGGTGACTTGGTGTGGCACTTGTCCGCCAGGATGGAGGATGCAGGGCTGGCAGAGCTGCAGCCTCAGCCCTTGTCCCTCAGGTTTGGGGTGCTGGCACATGGGAACCCCAGGGATCCACTTTGAGGCTCCAGTGGAGAGACACCCTTTTCAGCCCTTCCTTAGGACATGACAGCCAGGGTATGGGGCATGTGGAAGAGGGAGATGGGCTGGTCTCTGGTGCCCAATCTGGCCCCATAGGGTTCACAGCCGTGCTCCTGGCATCATTTGCTGCTGGCCTTGCCCTGCTCCTGTGCCCTGGCCCAGCCCAGCCCACCTGCTGCCCCGGGGACTGGGGAATGAGCAATGAGGCAGAGAGGTGTCCCCACAGAGTCCTGCACTGGTGACATGGCTGAGCTGGCAGCTCCTGGAGGAGAAAGTCGAGGCTGGGGTTAGGAGTCGCTGCCATGCTGCTGGCAGGCTGGGGGGGGTCACCTTGGGGCAGGGGACTCTTCTCCTGTTCCCAGCATGGCCATGTGAGAGCCTGCTTGGGGACCCTGGGGATGGGGTGGCATCCTGGGGGGTTTTTGCCACCACCACCAGCTCCTTGGAGATGGGTGTGTGCAGGCGGGCCTGTCCTGCCCACGTACCACTCCAAGTCATAGCTGGGAGAGTGATGCCCACGGGCTAATGATCCCGTGCCAGCTCCAGAAGCCCCTCACTGGGGTTGGGAATGTACCCAGCTCTGGCAGCCCTGCCTGTGGCTCCTTTCTCTGTATCCTTGGCCAGGGGTGGTTTGGGCTGGCCTGAGCTGTGATGTCTGGGATCAGCACCCATGTGGGGCCAGACCCAGGCTGAGCCCCTGGGGTTGGAGACGTTAGAATTGAACCCCTGGGGCTCTGAGCCAAAGCTATGGGGCTGCTTCCCAGGGGGACCGTCCCTGTGCCAGCCCTTGCAGATATCACGTGTTTTTAAGGCTCATTCAACACATTATTTATCTCGCAGACATGATGTGTTTTTTAGGTTCGTTCAACACACCATTCATCTCACAGATCTGTTCCCAGGTTTGCTGTGGGGCTGAGCTCCCACTTGCATTCTCCTGAGGGTGGGAGGGCCTTACCCCTCCATCTCTTTGGCCCTGTTCTCCCCCCTCCCAGCTCTCTGGGGTACCCATTGTTCGCTGCCATGTGGAGCACCTGCCGCCTCCCTCCTCACGCTGTAGGTCGCATGGTGTGACCCCCCCCTGCCCCGGGGCATGGTGACCCACAACCTGCTTGGCATCTCCAGTCTGTATATTTTGTATTATAACAATTATATGAGTTAAAAAACAAAACAAAACAGACAAAAAAAACCAATAAAATCTAACCACAGTCGCTATGCACACTACAGTTATGTCTTTGCATCTGTCAGCTGGGATGGGAGGGCAGAAAAAACGGGGGTTTGTTTCCTTTCTGGGGTGCTGTGGTTGCAGGGTGCTCTGCATGGGTGCTCCTGGAGGTTTCCTGGGGGACAGGGTGCACACTGAGATTAGCCCTGCTGTTGGTGGTCCTGTAAACACAGACCTTCCCCTAATAAGAAGCTGTGTTAAGGTTAAAAAGTTTTTACATCAAATGTGTCACATTTCAGGAGCAAAGGTTTTCACAGGTTCAGCACATTTCAGGCTGC
This sequence comes from Bombycilla garrulus, assembly GCA_013400315.1. Lineage (NCBI taxonomy): Eukaryota > Metazoa > Chordata > Aves > Passeriformes > Bombycillidae > Bombycilla > Bombycilla garrulus. The sequence goes on from VXBU01011898.1 coordinate 580,294, forward strand.
CAGGTGTGTTTTTAGCTTGTCACAGATGCTGCTGGGTGAACCCAAGCTGGGGACCAGGTGGCCCTTGTTAGGATGCAGCATTTAAGGCTGAGCTAACAGGAACGTGGTCACCTGCCACCTTGGGAAGGTAGGTATGGACTAGGAAAGTTTTTTTCCTTAGGGCAGTCAGTGGTTGTTGGAAAAGTCCAGCATTGAGAACTGGGAAAAATGAAGTAAACAGTCATGTAAGTAAGAAAGTATCAGAACAAGAGAGCACTGGACCTGATACGGGGCAGCAAAATCGTCCAGCATTCTACAGTCTATGGTCCAGGACTGAGAGCTCAATGCAAAGAGCTGCTTGGAGACCAAACATCTTAAAACAATGGGCTCTGGCTGTGGGGGCAGTTACCACCGTGGGACTGGTTAAGCAGCATGTCTGATCTTTCCAAAGCCTCTGACTCTCCAGGGACCTTTTCGTGCTGCTGGCCATCACCCAGGGCTGTGTCTGGCAGTATGAATGGGCCTGAGCACGTTCTCCCCTCTAACCCACTTTTCCCGGTATCTCCTATCCCCGAGTTCTGTTTGGCTGGTTGCTATTTCGAGCAATGACATCCAAGGGCTCGATGTGCCCTCTTGTGGCACGGGGATGCTGTGAGCCACCGATGGGATCCCCAGGGTGAAGGGCAGGAAGGAGGCTGAGGTGATAATGGTAAAACAGCGCTGTGGGGCTCCACGGCATGCTGCCGCAGCCTTTTCACACCCAATGGGAAAAGGTTTGTGCAAGGAGCACAGCTTTTGGGGTGGAGAAGCATCTCTGGGAGTCAAAAATAATCTGCTTTAGCTCTCCCCCAAGCAGGCACTCAGACAGGGCCTGGACCCTTTAGGTGTGCCTTCAGCTTGCTCTGTAAGCCTGGGCTTGGAGGACCCTTGTTAGCAGGTGGCATTTCAGGGTGGACAGCCAAGTCATTTGGTCTGTGATGAGATCAGAGATAAGAGCTGATGGATCCTTGGACAAAGGGCAGCCTTGTGTTGTTTCTGGACAAGTTTTTCCCAGCTTTCAGAGGAAAAATTAATAGTAGCTATGTGGTAAAACAGCTGAGCAGCTGGATGAGGCAGCTGATGCAGCCTGGGGCAGCGATTCACTCCAGCATCCTGAATACTGCCTAGAAACAGAAGCATTTTGTAAAAAGATGAGATTCCAGTACTAGGAGAACTGTTACTGTGGGATTATTTTCCCATGATCAGAGCTATGAGCACCCCTTCAGGGTCTTTTGTGACCCTGTAGTCACCTCCCAGCTCTGGAGGCGTGTGAAAGCCCTGTGTGTTCCCCACGCACATTCTGTGTATTTCTCCTCTCTAACCCTTCTGTAAAGTCCGCTCGTGTATCAATGCAATTTCGCTGGTTCCTATTTAGGATATCTACACTTTCTATTTTTGCTCTTTGAAAGCTTTGGCCCGATGACGGTGGTAACTAGAGCTGCCGCTTGGCCAGGGGCTCTGCCGCAGCTTCCTGAGCACGGCGACTGGCGGTGCCGGAAACGCAGCCGGCTTCAGTTTCTTGTCACGCCCGAATTGTTAGCAGTGGGAATAAGCGGGAAAGTGGCTGAAACGTGATGGGTCTGCCCCGACGTCTGCAGGCGTTCTCCAGCCCTCCCTCGCAAAGCGGGGTTTTCGGCAGCTCTTTGCTGACTTGTTTCTTGTAGGCTGGTACCTGCTGCAGTGTCCCCGGCAGGATCACCTTGCCGGCGTCTCTCCATAGTCACAAGAGAGCTCACCTCAGTCCTGAGGTCCTTCGTGCTCCCCTGCGGCTGCAGCGGGAGAGACGCTGCTTGACCTCAGACCCCTCCTCTGATCTACGGCTATCAGCTCAGCTTTGCATCCCACCCTTCAGCATTCGCGTGCCGTGCCAGAAGGGTGGGAGCTCTCGGGGCAGCGCCGCAAGTAGGTCTCGCCTCAGGGGAGCCCGCGCTCCCCCCGCTCCCGCGCAGGCGCGCTCCCGCCGGGGCGCGGCGCAGGCGCAGAGCGCAGGTAAACACTTCGCTCCCCGCCCCCTTCCCCCTCGGCGCCGCTTCCCTACACAAACCGCAGTGCGCGTGCGCGCCGCCCCGCCGCCGCTTCC